>CAWUFW010007795.1:600000-963476 GCA_963921515.1 Calotriton arnoldi | reverse complement strand
CTGACCCTCCCATAGTTAGGGTCATAGAGCTAGTCCCTCCCTTTCTTTTAGTATAAGAGGGGGAACCTGTGCATAGCACCCTAGATTTTCCATGGACGACGCTCTGAAGATGAATCCCGGACCTTCGACGTTCCACTACCTTTGGAAGACTGAAGAATCTCCCTTGGAGTCAAGGAGTGACTCCCCTGCTTGGCAGGCACCAAAAACTACAAACAGCGGTCGCAAACTACGCCGCTCCCGCCGGAGTCCGAAGTCTCTGCAGCCCAAGAAGTAGATTTCCTGACTTCTCTTTTTTTTTTTTTTTTTTTTATATTTTTTATTATTGTTAGTGCACCACAAAAACAAAATCCAATACATTTTAGTTTATGTCGTGCATACATTATGCCTGATACTTATTGGATATCATAAGTGCCATCAAAACATGCAGACAATAGAGTACATTAATGTATATGTATATACACTTTTTTTTTTCCCCCCCTTTCCCTTCCCCTAAACTCCCATCCACCACCCCCACTCCCACTTGGGGTTTGGTCATCAACTAATATTTTACCAGTTAATGTAGTTTATATACAAATTACATATTCATCTATTCGTTCCTGCTCAACCAGCTAGTCACAGGGGCCCAGATTTCTTGGCCTTTGGAGTGTGAACGTATTCCCCTTTTGCATAAACAGCCTTTTCCAGATTATAATTTGCTAGAAATCGTGCAAGCCATTGCTGAAACCCTGGCGGGTTTGGGTCCAGCCAGGCTGATGCTAAACATAGACGCAGGATAGCCATGCCTATAAAAAGTAATTTTTCACCAGGTTTTCCCTGTAGCCCCTGATCTACCCCCAATCCAATTAACGTCGGGGTGAGAGAGCAGGGTATCCCTAAGGCTTCAATAAAGAAGCTAGTGATATCTCGTTTTAGGCTGTCCAACACGCCACAGGTTGCAAAGAGATGGCTAAGGTCAGCTTGGTGTAAAGCACATCGTGGACAACAGGTCCCTTTCCCCACTGCCCATTTAGAGATTTTCTTTGGGGTGTAATATAGCGAGAAGCAAGATTTATAGTATTGCGCCTGTAATCGTGCTGGTATTAAAACATTCTGCGCTAGCTTTAAAGAATGAAAGAACATATTTTCAGAGGTGCCAGCTTCCACATTCCATTTTATAGCATGGGTTGCCATGTCGTCTTGCATTGCTGTGTTAAAAAGATTATAGACCATCCCTATTGTCAAATCTCTATTCCCTATAAGCTTATCTATGGTCTCGCTATTAGTAAACCCTATCGGGCCACCCCTTTTTGATCAGAAAATCCCGTACCTGTAAAAATTTATAGAAGTCTCTTCTATCTAACCCATACCTTTCTCTAAGATTCTCAAATGAAGCTATCCCTGATATAAAGTAAAGGTCACCTAATTTAGTCAGGCCGGCTTCCCTCCATCTTTTTATAATAGAACCTTTAAAAATTGTCGGAAGAATTGGATTATTATATAATGGTGTATAAAAATTCAAGCGTCCCCAACCAATAAGCTTCTGTACAGCCTTGATAACCCTATATCCCACTTGCAATGTCTTGAACCGAACTTTCTTGTAATGATTATCGTTCAGATGTCGCCAAGCCCATCCCCAAACTTCTGCCCCCATAGCTAGTTCAAGTGGTGTCGGTGTCTCTCTCGCCTTTTCTTCATTTGGTTTATCCTGAATAAGGGCTAGGTTATACAATATTGTGGTGGTCCAATAATATAGCCTAATATTTGGCAAGGCAAGTCCGCCCCTCTCCTTAGGTAATGTAAGAAATTTAAATGCTCTTCTAGGCTTCGCGTACCCCCAGATAAACCTTGAAAACAAGTCGTCAATCTTTTTTAAGTACTCATTGTTAAATTCTAAGGGGATTGCGCGCAGAAGATACAAAAATTTAGGAAAAAACAGCATTTTGATAATGTTGCATCTACCAATAATGGATAAGTGTAGGTTATGTAATCTGGTTAGTTCGGGCTTGATTTTTAACACTAATGGTTCGATATTTTCCTTAACAATGTAGTCTATATTTGCAGTAATGTCTATGCCCAAATATGTAGCTTTCTGTACTATCCGCTCATCCATATAGGTTAAATTTTCATTACAGATAATTTGGGTTTTGCTGCGATTAAGTGAATACCCAGAGATTTTGCCAAATTTTGCTGCTTCTACCTCAATTTCCCGTAGGAGCCATTTCAAGACAGGGAGTCACTAAGGCAATGTCATCTGCATACGCCAAAACTTTAGTTTCCCATCCATGAGTTATAATGGGTCTGATAATATTATTTCTTTCCAGTTGGCGCAAAAAGGATCGATATATATTGCAAACAATAGCGGCGAGCTTGGGCATCCCTGCCTTGTCCCTCTCGTTACCTGAAAGGAATCTGTAAGCTCGCTATTGACTAAAACCCTTGCAGTGGGTTTATAATAAAGCATTTTAAGAGCTTTAAGTAATCTGCTGCCGATTCCTACCCTTGACAGGGTCTCCCATAAAAAGTCCAGGAAACCCTGTCAAAGGCTTTCTCTGCGTCCAACAGTATTAACGCTATTGGCTCCTTTGAGATATTTTTTATATCAAGGAGTGTAATGACCCGTCTTATATGATCCGTCGTCCCTCGACCAGGTATAAACCCATGTTGTTGGTTAGAGATGACCATATGGATTACTGAGGCAATTCTTGTTGCGAGGATTTTTGAATAGATCTTGCTATCGGCATTAATTAAGGTAATGGGGCGATATGAGCCAGGGTCTGTCGGATTTTTATTTTTTTTAAGAAAAATTATAATTTTCGCCTGCGACCATGAATCTGGGGGTGTGCCCCCTGTAAAGACATGCGTAACCAACAACTCCATACATTCTTTCAATTGTTCCGAGAATTTTTGATAAAATTCAAGAGGGATACCATCCATGCCAGTGGCCTTACCACTTGGAAGACTATTAATGCATAACAGCATCTCTAGCCATTGAGGTGGTTCTTCTAATTGTTGCTGTTCCTCCTCTGGGAGTTGCTCTGTGGGAATCTGATTGAGATATGTAGCGATGTCCGCCATATTTTGTGTTGCGTCCTCGTTATATAGTTTTTGATAATAGGAAAAAAATGTTTTACGGATGCCTACAGACTCTGAGATTAACCCTTGCTCAGGATCCCTGATTTCTGTAATAAAATTCCGGGTTGCCCTTTGTCTGGCTCTTATTGCGAGATGGTGGCCCACTTGTTCACTGCACTCATAGGCTTCCTCTCGCCATACTGTTAATTTATCGGCGGCTTTTTTGCTATAGTTTCCATTGCAGCTGATTTTGCTACCGCAACCTTTGCCTGTGCTTCCTCATGATTCCCCTATTTTGCACTATTGTGATCAGTTCTTCTTCTGCAGTGGCTAATCTCACTAGTTGGTCATTCAATATTTTTTGTCTCTTTTTATTCCGCTGTATTGAATACCTAAGTGTTTCCCCCCTCACACCTGCTTTAAGCGTGTCCCACACAACCTCAATTCCTGCACTTCCTACATTTTCTCTAACAAACTGAGGTATCCACCCTCGCATGTAAGCACAATATTCTTCATCAAACAATAATGCCCTTTCAAAAGTCCAGATAGGAATCGTCCTCTCCCGGTGTCCACCCCACTTGACTTCCACTATTAATGGGTTATGATCTGCTAAAATCCGAGGATTTTTTTCCATTTTGCAATTGTGTAAAAGTGAGTGTGATGCTAGTATATAATCTATTCTGACATGTTTATTATGCGGGTAAGAATAATAGGTAAAGCCAGATTTGGTGGGATCCTGCCAGTTCCAAAGATCTGTAAGTGCGTGTTCTTGGCATAGTGCCTTCAGAGCACTAAATACCTTTGGCTTGCGTCCCTTATATACCCAGCCTGTATCTTGTTTAAAATTTTTATCTGCTGGCAAGTTTATATTAAAATCTCCACAAAGTATGAGTGGCAATGGCCAGGTAGCTAATTCGTTACTAACTTGATAGATTACCGTTGGGTCATCTACATTGCTCCCATATATGGAGCAAATAGTCATTGGGTTTCCATTATTCCAGCTACATTCAGTAATTACCCACCTCCCCTGCTGATCTGCCGACACCCGATTAAATTGTAAAGAGTGGTTGGAGGTCAGTATTGCTACTCCACGCGTGCGGGAATTCTGTTTTGTAGCCCCCACCAGCACATATCCAAGTGTTCCCAATAAATGTCTCTGTGTGTTTTCAATATGTGTCTCTTGTAAACATATTACATCTGCTTTTAGTAGTCGTAATCCAATTGCGGTGTTCCTTCTCTTTTAGGGTCATTAAGGCCACAAATATTTACCGAGGCAATACGTAATTCACTCATTGTATATAGCGGAAATTCTATGCTTTAACTGGAATCGTGCTGCATCTATTCTTCCCCATGTCTGTGACCAACCTCCCCCCTTACCCTCCCCCACCCTCAACCCCCCACCCTTACCCACCCCCCACCCACCACCTACACCTGAGGTTACCTGGCTTTGCCAAAGCCAGGGAGATGACATCTGAGGGATCAGAGCCCCGCATCCCCGCCGCCCACCCCCTTTCATGTGAACAAAATTAATACAACATTGCCAAGGATAAAGGTTAAGCCCTCCTTACTACTTTAGTGAAGTTTAAATAATATTTACTAAGTTGCAATCGAAGTCATAGACTATACCCTTTCCAGTCCCTGTTCCCTACTCCCGGCTCCCCCGTTTCGCTGTGAGTTCCTCTAAATATGCTTTTGCTTGAATCTCTGAGTTGAAACTACGTGTGGTCCCTTTATGCACAATTTTTAGTCTGGCCGGGTTCTGCAGATACACATCTGCTCCGAGTTCTTGAAAGGGAGCAAAGAGCTGTCTGAATCTCCATCTTCGTTCGACTGTGGCATGTGCAAAGTCGGGTCTAGTAAAAAAGTGATTCCCCCAAAGTTTCTTCTTGTCGTAGGCCTTGCCAGATCAAACAGAGCTTGACGTAGAAGAAAGTTCCCAAAGAATAACAGCATTGCACGAGGATGTTGAGGCGTAGCTAAAAGGCGTTTAGGAGGAGTTAGCGGGAACCTATGTGCCCGCTGTATTTCCTTATCCCAATCCCAGGATTGTAGCTCTGGAAAAGCTCCCTTCAAAAGTGTGACCATATATCCCCTAGGATCGTCCTTCTCAACACCTTCCGGGATCCCTAAAAGCGGAGATTATTAAGCCGTTGTCTATTTTCCTGCGCTTCCATCTTCCACATAAAGTCTTTAACTGTACTTTCCTGCTCATCTACTTGGGTTTTTAGCACAGCTACATCTTTCTCAAGATTCTCTGTCCGTACTTCCACGGAAGCCATCCGATCGGCAATATCTGCACATGTCTTGCCTACCTTCCTAACAGCCCCTTGTAATTTTTTGGCGGCCAAACGTGATCTCCTGTTATCTGCTTTAACTTCTTCCTGGAAACTTTTAATAGAATGTAGCACCGTTGAAAGAGCAGACTCGCACTTTACCCTTTCCTCCTCCTCTTTATTGGTGCAGTTACTATTGATAATTGTTTGGTTGCTGCTTGAGGCATCCATTATATCTGTAGTAATTGCAAATTGTGTGTCCGTGTAGTCCCATCTCAAATCAGCGATGCTACCTTTATCAGAGATCTCTTGTCTTTTTTGGCGGCTCCCACTTCTTTTTTCCGTAATTTCTTTTGTCCATTCCTACTCTTCTGTGGGTCTGTGTTTGTACTACTATGCCAGTTTGCCTCGTCCTCTTCGCTTGATAGGGAAATGCTTATATCAGAGATTTCTGACTCATCAGTTAATGAGTAGAATTTTTCAAGATTGTCAGGTGTTTTAGGTAACTGTATTGCTTCTTGTATTATTTCTACAGTTTCTTTACCATCATTACCTGACTTGCTGCTCTTCCCTTCTTTGTCCTGGTTGTAGCCCCCATCTGTATATTGATGTTGCAATAATGGGGTGGAATGCGCCTCCATTATTGTTTTATTAGCCTGGGTTGTGGAATAGGGTGTACTTGAATGCACCAAATCTATGGGCGTTTTTAAGTCCTTCTGTTTGCTCTGTAGGCTATCGCTCTTCTCTTCTCCCCCATCTGTGCTGACTGTAGATTCTGTCACAGTCTTAGATCCTGGTACACAAAAGCTGCTAGTGATTAGAGGCTGTGAGTAATCCGGCTCTTTGTTAGTCTTTGCAAATGTTCTCTTGGGATTTTCTATGCTCTCAGTGCAATTCTCGCCCTCATTTCTCCCTTTACTTTCTCCCTTCTCTCCCTTGTCATTGCTTTTATTTTTAATACCTCGTGTATCCATCTTTTTCTGCCTGGTGTCTGTAATTAATGTACTAGTTTGTAGCGGTACACTCGCTAAGACGCCACATATTTGCGCAGTTTTCCCCTTCAGAGTCTTGGTACCCTTGCCAGCCATTCTTACTTGATTTCGAAGCTGTCGGCTCTGTCGGGTCTTTCCACTGCAACAAAGTATCTTCCAACAGTATTCACTTCCCGCGTAGACACTGCGTGTTCCCGGTAAAATTTTCCTTCTGTCAGCCGTCCTGCTGTAATTCGCCGATGTGTTCCTTCCAGGCAGCACTAGTAATGGATCACGCAGGGCAAGGGAGATCCAGGAAGGTCGATCCGTATACAAAGCCCCAGGGCTACAGAGAGGTGAGAGTGCATTCCCGGAATCAAGCATGCAGAGTAGATACAGCTTGATATATCCAGACATTCCGGGTGCTTCTTTCCATGATTTTCCTTGTCTTCTATTCCGTAGGTGAACTACGAGGATGTAAGGAGTGGCTCAGATGCGTTTAGGCATAGAACTCGGGGTCCGGCGGCGGAGCTCCGCGGCGAGATGTCACTCAGTCGCCATCTTGCCTCGACACTAGGTTGCCAGATCTCCTGACTTCTCAAAGGCCATCGTGAGTCTCCAGCGAAGCTGAGGCCAGTGGACCCCAAGAGTAACGAGGAACCGCGACCCCTAGGTACCGTGCACAATTGTCGAGTGCAACCCCTTCACAACGTTCCACGAACTTGTGCTCTGGACCACGTATGGTCCTAGCCTCCATCAGGAATCTCTCCGAAGATCAGAGGCCTACCACGTCCCGAGTGACCGTGGGCCCCTGTGAGCGAATCCTCCCGAGGCGTCTTTGCGATCCCTTGCCAGCTGGCTTGTGGGTCCCCAGAAGACTTTCTAAAGAAACCAAAGAGCTCCCCTGGTTGCTCCAGGCCTGCCCTGACTTACCCTCGCTGGATGAGTCTCACAGACCTTGCTGGTCTGCGCCATTGCCTCTTTGCACTTTCCCCAAGACTTGCTGTTACCAAGGCTTGTTGACTCCAATCGAGTCGGCGACACCGCAGTAAGCTGCAGACATCGTAGTACACGCCGAATCCAGCTCCTGGTTGTCGTCGACACCTCCTGAATCTCGTGGCTGAAGAGTCAAGGCCCCCGCGAACAACCTGAATCTTGCGACGACGGTGGGCATCCATCTTCCGTGCCCGAGTCACTGCCAAGTGACTTTGAACACTGTCCCCTCTGCTTTCAGGTCTTCCATCTTCCGAATCCAGGCTTGGATTCCTCCGGACACTTCTCCTGTCGCCGCAAGCAGCAAGTCTTCACTGGCTCCCATTGAAAACGACGCCGCGACCCGACACCAAAGGACACCTATGCACCCGGCTCCCTGGGTGAGGTAACTTCAGCACTACGGTGCTCCTGTGGGTGTGGGCCCTAGAACTACTTACCCTGTAAGTGACTTGCTTGTAGCTTCCCTCGAAGTGTCCTAAAACTCTAATTTTCTAAGTGCGACAATTGCACTGGACTGCAGTACAGGGTTCGCGTCTGTGTTAGACACACCGCGTCCATCTCCTTTGTAACACTATCTAGAACTGTATCCTTCGACTCGTACTGAGTACGATCGGTGTTCGCCTCGAACACACAAAGGGCCTGTAACACTGAGATCTCCATTGCACTGACTCGCTACAAGGTTCGCGTCTGTGTTAGACACAGCGCGTCCATCACCCTTGCAACTCTATCTGTAACCGCGTCCTTCGACTCCGTACAAGGACCGATCGGTGTGTTCGCCTCGAACACGCAAGGGACCTTTAACATTGAAATCTCAATCGCGTCTGAGCGCATAGACTCGCACAGGGACTCGCACCGGTGCCAGGTCACCGAGTCCGTCCCCTGTGGGTCTCCTACAACTACCTGGGGTGGTTCTTGGGGTCCCTCGATTCTAGATGCCCTAGACCTAGGTCTAGCAAACTAAGATTGTGATATTCGATTGTGCTAAACTTATTTTGATAATATTTGACTTGTACATATGTTCCTGACCTCTAATCTCATAAAGAGATTAGTAGAGAGTGTTTATTAATAAATACATATATATTTGATATATACCTGTGTGGTGTCTTTTCATTTGGTGATTCAAGAGATTGTGTGGTAAAACAAGCTGCTTTACATTCCTTCAAGACTTAGCCTGAAGGCTGCTCTCCACAGCTACCACTAGGATAGCTTTCTATAAAGGTTGTCTTAAACCTATCTACCATAAGAGTCGAATTGTTCTGGTGCAAGGTGGCCACTTTAATTAGTGAACAGCATATACCAGGCCAACTTCTCACATGCCCCACAGAGTCTTTTTACACACGATGCACAGCCACATAAGACGATCTGGGGCAAATAATAACACTTGCCCAGACACTAATATGAGACACCCATGCTGGACACAATAGATAAAGCCCAATTGCGTATATTGTCATGGAACGTTAATGGGTTGGGTGACAAAATAAAATTAGGAAATGTGCTACAATACATAAAACGAAATTCACCTAGTGTTGTCTTCCTTCAAGAGACACATATGACCGACAACAAGAGCAAAGCACTAGATAGATGGGGATATCGAATGCTGGCTCACGCCAGCTACACATCAGCCTCCCGTGGGGTGGGAATACTGGTTAAAAAGACGCTGGTGTTCCAAACTCACACCACTCACATTGACACACAAGGTCGCTATGTGGTTATCTCAGGTATATGTGAGGGAACACCCATCAACCTCATCAGCATATATTGTCCGCCGAAACTCCAGGATACCACTCTGAAGGAGCTGAGCGAAATGTTGCTGGCCCTCCCTGAGGGTACCCTCTGTATGGGGGCGACCTGAATCTTGCCCTAAATGATGCCATAGACCGCTGACCCGCTCGACAGTGTTTGGGGGGACGATCACAATTAAGAGATTTTCTCAACGCCATGGGCTTAATCGACATATCGAGCCTTTCACCCTGGGGAGCAACAATATACATTTCACTCATGAGCACATGGCTCCCTTTCAAGAATAGACCATCTCCTGACACTATCCCAAGACTTGCCGCATTTCTGTACCATTAGACTTCTGACAAGAGGTATCTCAGATCAGGCACCCATATGGGCGGTTTATGGGGGGGGCAAAAGTACACCTTCGCCAACGTATGAAGCTAAACCCAAACCTACTCAAAACCCCCACCATCCGAAAGTCAATAGAATTAGCCACCGAACAGTTTTTTACCGAGAATGAGGCCTCAGTAGATTCAGCCATGGTGGTTTGGGAGGCATACAATCCGGTCATTAGAGGTCAGGGAACATCCTTAGAGGTAGGGCATAAAAGAGATAAGAGGGCGCACATAGAAGCTATTGAAAAAGACATTAGCATACTTGAGGCCCAACTTATAAACACAAACATCCCTGAGACTTCCCACAGACTGACCCTGAAGCAGATGGAATCCCATGAGCTCTCAAGATGGGAGGCCATTGGAAAACAAAGAGAAACTCTCCATCGAATCTAGGAACATGGAGTCAAGGCTGGAAGGCTCATTGCCTGGTTAGATAGGAGAGAAACGACAAATAACTGGGTACACAAGCTGCAATCCAAAGAGGGTGTAGACATAACTGACAAGATAGAGATAGTAGAAGAGTTTGCCACATACTACAAACAGCTGTACTCCCCATCCAGAGATGTGACTCCTGAAGAGTGCCATAAGTTTCTAAAAGACATTCCACTGCCGACTCTTACAACGACAGACAAGTCCCTACTTGAGGATGACATAATCCAAGAGGAAATAATACAGGCAATTCACGGACTAAAGACGGGCAAAGCTTTAGGGCCCAATGGTTTACCAGTGGAGCTCTACAAACATAATGCCACAGAACTAGCTCCGTATTTGGTGGGGATGTGGGAAGAAAGTAGTGATCGAGGAACCCTCCCGAGGGACCAGCGCACGGCCGCAATCATTGTCATTCACAAAACTGGGAAAACCCCAGAAGGTTGTGCCTCATATAGGCCCATATCGCTCCTTAATGTTGAGACTAAGGTACTGGCAAAACTTCTCGCCTCCCGTCTCTTAAAAGTAATCGGAGGATTGGTCTACCCTGACCAATCCGGATTCATGCCGGGGAGAAGCACAGCAGTTAATCTTAGGAGACTCCATGGTGTACTAGGCAGAGTTCAATTCATACAGGAAGATGCTGTGATCCTATCCCTGGATGCCCAGGTGGCGTTTGATACCATAGAGTGGCCATATCTCTTTGAAGTGCTGTTAAAACTGGGGTTTGGAACACGGTTCCTCGGCTGGGTGCGTCTCCTATATATAGAGCCACTCGCCCAGGTGGCGGTAAATGGAGAAACCTCCAAAACCTTTGCATTGCGGCGTAGTACCCATCAGGGGTGCCCACTCTCTCCCCTCCTATTTGCCATGGTTCTGGAGCCACTTGCCACATGGATACGGGTGGATCTCATATTGCGAGGACTCCGCTGGGCCCCGCAGTGGGAGGACAGAATATCGCTCTATGCGGATGACATTCTTCTTTACCTAGCGGATCCAAGACGCTCCCTGGTCTGAGTCACTAATATAATTGAGAACTTTGGCAAAATATCTGGTTACACGATTAATTGCGGGAAATCTGTACTATTCATACTATGCGGAAACCCGCCTGCACTCCCCAAAGTCTGTGCCATCCGAATAACTGTGGATGGATTCACATACTTGGGAATCTTTGCCACCACGGACCCCGCCCTATCTTATACTAAAAACCTGATCCCACCGATGGAACCGATGAAGGCTGATGTCCAACACTGGAGGTCTCCTCCAATCTCTATCCTCGGGAGGGCGGCCCTTTTTAAGATGATGACTCTACCGCATTTCCTATACACACTTCACAATGCACCATATCCTGTCCCTGCGAAATACTTTAGAGCAATAAATTCAGCGCTACTGGCTCTCCTATGGGATGGAGGTGTGGCACACATTGCACTTAAAAAGTTAACACAGGGGTGGTACGATGGTGGGATTGCCTTACCTCATATACGGAGGAATTACTGGGCAGCTCAATTAACTACTATCAACCAGTGGGTGTACCTACCAGACAACGAACCTTCGATCTACATGGACCGTTGGAGGATGCGTTCTGGCAGATACCTAAGAGCCCTATATACAACGTCTCCAAATGCCCAGCAACAGAGTCCCACAGACACTACAATTAAAGTTGGGTTGGAACAAAAAATTGAAGCTACTTTCCCCCTTATGGGACTCAAAAGCCCTAGAGACACTAGGGAGATTCCTGGGATTCGACAAATAGGACCTCATAGGCCTATCAAAAATTGGTGACTTTTGGGTACAGGGCACAATGCTCCCTTTCGCAGACCTCCAGAGAGAATATAGTTTGGCAGATTCTGAATTTTTCTGGTATCTACAAATTAGACACACACTACAATCAGCAAACCCCAAGGGTGAGGAACTTCCAGAGTACTCCCCACTAGAAGACCGACTGCTCGATGGGTAGATGACTCGCAAAGCGACCTCACTTACGTATAGAAAACTAACAAATAATCTGCCTGACACACTCTTACAATTACGGGACAAGTGGGCAACAGACGTAGGTGGCTTAGATGAGGGTGAATGTTTGGAGGGGCTCGCCTCACCCAGAGAGGTAGCCATTAAGGTGGGATTCAGGTTGATCCAACTAACGATACTGCATAGGGTCTATTACGCTTGCACCTCACTCTTGAAAAGGGGTAGAGCACACTCTGTTAATTGTCACCGCTTATGCCATCAAAAGGGCACCTTCTTCCATATTATTTGGGAATGCCCGGTCATACAACCCTACTGGAGGGCCGTGGTGGCAAGGATGAATGAGATATGGGAGGCATCGTTGGCCTTAATGCCAAAATGGTGCCTCCTGAATATCTGGGAGGAAGTATTTATTACAGCAATGGGGAAAATATAGATGAAGTTGGGTCTGATTGTCGCCAAACGCAACATAGCTCGCACTTGGGGAGTGGCAACGCCTCCATGCCTCAAAGACTGGGAAAAGGACATGGACACATATATGGTGGCAGAAAAGACAGTTTATACTAATAGAGGCTGCCCCAGGAAATGGGTAAAGGTATGGGGTAAGTGGAACGACACACGTGGAGGGCTGTGTACACCTCCGTATCCCCCTAGAAGGGAGCCAAGAGACTAGCGGGAGATAAAGAAAGGGGGAAAAGTCTCATTGAATTGATCATGCTGTGTTACTCAATCAAATTGTCACCTGATCTAATGGCGGAATGTTGTCTCTCGGTGCTGTATCACTTTGTTTTGTTGTATTGCCACTTTAGGAAAGAGCGAGGAGGTCCTCAGGAGGTTTAGCAATCTGGGTCAAAAACACTCTGGGCTCTAGAGTCAAGCAGGTTCACATAGATTCTCAAGAAATTTTATTAGTTGATCTGGCTCTCCACTGTGGTTGGAAAATCAGGATCTTTAATGTCTATAATAGAGTTGCTCAGGGCTCCGAGGAAACCAGCACCATTTGTACTCTAGACCTTGCTTTGTCTGAACTCCCTGATAACATTCCAGCATTGGTAGCCGGCGACTTTAACTGTACCTTCTAACCATTTTCCTTTGCCCCGCTAGATCTGACAGAGGAGTGTGATTGCAAGTGGCAAATCTCACAGCTTGATCTCCCTCCAGTTAGATGGACAAAGAGAAGAGGTCGGGTGTTGGCCCTCACCCTCCAGCATGACCTGAGAGCCACAAATGGGAGAACCAAATCCGATTTAATGGGCGAATTCACTTTTAACAGACCCGGCCACGCCAGCAGAATTGACTACTGTCTGGTAGCTAATGAACTTTGGCCCTCTGTCTATGACATGTCAGTAGCCAAAAGAATTGATAGTGATCATAACACCCTTATTCTCACCCTCACAATCCAGGGTGAACTTGAACCCGTTATCAAGAGTAGGTCTGATTTGGGTGACTTTTCTATCTCTAATAATCAGAAGACAATTAGATGGAACTGGGTGGAGGACAACCCCAGGGCCTCGGAAACAGTCAAAGGCAAGGTTTGTTTGGTGGTGGAAGAGCTGGGCCAAAAGCCCAAATATGTAGTATCCAGGGAACTGGGCATCCGCCACGAACTCCTGTATAATGAGATTAGAGATCTGCTGGGTAAACCGTGTATGGAGCACAATCTGGATAAAGATAAGCAACAGCCGAGAAGAAATCCACATGTAGCATGGTATAACCAGGAATGTAGGAAATTCAAGGGGGATTTGGTATGGGCAGTAAAATCTAACATGCGCCCCGAGATAGTGGCTTGCTGAGCTAGATATAGGCAAGCAATAGAGCTAGCTAAGAGAAACTGGGAAGATTCCCTTATGGTCCTCTCTACACAGGGCAGCTAGAGATGCCAAGACCTTTTGGAAAAAAGCGGCCCAATGGCTTCATGGTAAAAGGACTATACTGAAGTTCACAGTACAACCTGAAGAATGGGTGTCCCATTTCAAACGTCTCTATGCAGTGGGCAATCTAGAGGTAGAAGAACCTATAGAAAGGGGGGGGCTAGGCCCACTAGGAGCGGAAGATGCTCTAGTTTTCTCTTTGGAAGAAACACAAGCTGCAATTCACTCATGTGTCCCCGCCAGAGCTCCCGGCCCTGATAGAATCCCGAATGACCTGTACAGGGAGGATCCAACTGTCTGGGGCTTGTACATTAATATGCTAACGAATGCCATCACATTGGGTATGGGTATCCCACCATCGTGGAATCTAGCTGAAAAAGTGCCCATTTATAAGAAGGGTGATCGAGCTGATCCCACTAGTTACAGACCCATAAGTCTTATTGACTCTCTCCAGAAGGTTTTTTGCAAGCAGGTTTTGGTGAGAATCCAGGACTGGATCACAGAGTCCTGTATTTTAAGTGACTACCAAGCTGGTTTCCGTGCTAATATTAGCACGGTGGACCAGGCTTTTTGCTTCCTCTGTTTGTATTGGAAGGAAGTGACTATTAAAGGTGGGAAATTATATGTGTCCTTTGTTGATCTCCAGTCGCATTCAATCTAGTACCACGAGTCACTCTCTGGAGAGTGTTGTAAGAGATGGGCCTACCACACAACCTCCTGGAAATTCTAATTTGATTGCACACATCAAATGCAGCTCAAGTGAGATGGGGTACGAACAACCAATTAACAGAGCAATTCCCAATAAAACGCGGTGTGAGGCAGGGGTGTGTGCTCGCGCCCACCCTTTTCTCACTTTTTAATAATGGGGTGGTTGATTTTTTGGATAGGGATGGGTGTGATGCCCCTAAAATATGTGAGAAAAGAGTACCAGCGCTCCTCTTAGCAGAGGATACCCTACTAATTTCCAAATCCCCCAAGGTCTCCAATTATTGTTGAATGACTTTGTAAGGTATGTAACGAGCGGGTTTGGTGTTAAATGAGGCCAATAGCAAATACATGGTCTTTGCCAAACGAAACGCAAAACCCAACAAAAGATATTTGTTTGTAGGAAGCACCATTTGGGAGCAAGTATCGGTTTTCGATTATTTGGGTATCTGCCTCACACCTAACCTAAATTGGGCACCCCATATTGACAAAGTAAAGTTGATGTTAATCTAGCAGACTGCCCATATTTCCAAAATACTGAAAAAACGGTGTCTAGGTAGTGGCTCCCGCACTAGAAATCTATAACTTCAAATCTTTAGAGAAGGCTCTATATGGGGGGAACTGTGGGGTAGTGGGAATACAAACTGTCTTACCGCTGTAGAAAATAGCTTTTTAAGACCTCTTTTAAACTTACCTCTTAGCACCCCTTTGACCCCTTTATATCTGGACTTTGCTCCGAGAAAACTGGCTCACTAGCTTGATTATAAATTATTAATGTTCTGGCATCGCTTGTGGTCTGTTGAAGAGCTAGCTTCATATCGCGCAGCAACGATTGGCCTTATGCACCATCCCCAAGTAACCTAGATCCCCTGGTTTAGTTCTTTGAGAGGTCTACTCCGGTGATTAGGGCTGGAGACTTATTGGTCACATCCTGAAAGCATATCCTTAATCAAAGGCTATGGCCAAATTGATCTATTGGGAAACAATTGTGGAGAAGGAAACACTGAATCTGGTGGGTACCTTGACTAGGGATTTTTTAGATTTTAAGCCAACCGCAAGCTATGAAGAAAAAATTTATGAAATCGTTCCTCCTCTGGCTCACAAAATATTTATACAATTTTGCTATAAGACTCTGCCAACCAAATTATTTTGCAGTAAATGGAGCCGTTACGTTTCCTCGGACAACCTCTGCCCATCTTGTAAAGTCAGTACAGAATCTATAGTCCACTTGCTTTTTTTTCCCCCTATTACCAAAACCTGAGGGGCAAATGGATCATCCCATTGTGCAGATTGGTTGGTCCCGGACACTATCTGGAGGTGCTGAGAATCTTGTCTACTGATACAAGCAGGACAATTGTATTTTGCCTGGCCAAATACTGGCATGCTCTTTGGATTAAGCACGCCAAATGTATTGTATGAATTGCTTTTACACTTTTATTGTATATATTGTATTTTATGATGGATATGTCTTTTATTGTATTATTTTTGTGAGGTGCTATGTACTTTTTAAGATCTATATGATGGAAATAAAGTTTTTATGATGATGATGATGATGTATTGCCACTTGCCTTCTCTTTTGTTCTTCCCTTCTCCCCTTCCCTTGATTCCTTTTCAACTCTCAATAAAAATATTTATTAAAAAAAAGAAAGTAACAGGAGCCAGGTGCTAATAGACAAGTACAAATGACTTCTTGATCATCAAGAAGTGCTCCCACCTGTAGATAATGAGGCAATCTGTGGGCAGAACGGTGTCCAGTTTACTTTTGGCTGTGCCCTTACTTCCTGGTTTGCAGTTTCAGAATGGTGGTTGTTTGAATTTATTTTAGAGCTTCCAGTACAAAATATGTCAAGAGCTCATAACTACAGGACATAGGAAGAAATTAAGATTTGCCTTCATTGAGATAACCCAAGAACTGGCATGTGCAGCTCTGGATATATTTGCTTTTAAAAATGATTTTATAAAGATATTTAAAAACCTCTTTTCCTTCCCAATCTTCCCAGGCCTTATTAAATGTTCTGCTGGTGCTAGGTCAACCCTGTAAATTGTGGGAACTTAGATGTACAGGGTAATAATCGTGAAAGTATTCCCTGTTATTCCTGGATGCCAGAGACATCTACTGCTGTACAGCATACTGAAATTACAAGAACTTCTCTTATTTACTGGTTTACATGGGTGTCCATATAATGCAACATAATCTTTAGAACCAGTAAATTTATATCACCTTTTGAATTCCATTGTGTTCTGTAAGCACCAGCACAAAACTATAGTTAATAAGGGGACACGTTTTTTGGCTTTCACTTTCAGGGAAGGTCGCATTGATCGATCAATGCTAACTCCGATTCGGAGTGTGCAACCACAAATAAGTTATTTCCTGTGCGCAAAACCCATTTGAGCAGTGACTAAAATGCCCCATTTGGGAATGTCCTTCCTTCTAAAACCAAAAAAAGGTCTTGTTTACTTAGGCTTCTAGATGTTTGATGTGAGGTGTCATCTATGATCTTGCCCTGGACTGATGGTTTTGCTTCCTCTTGAACAGCATTCCTGTCCTGTCAGTCTATAAGGGGCATGTGAAAGCATTTTTCTTCAGGCCACCACAGCCGCAGGTGGTAACTACAGATGAGTGCCCTAGGCTTTCACCTTTGGAGACAGATGGTTTGCGCTGTACCGTGGGTAATCAGATGGTCCTCTGGATCTCATGAAATTGCCAATAGGATGTAAGGCAATAAAAGATATTGGCTAGATGTAACTAATTAGTCCTAACATGCATAAGTGTTTTTAATCATGTTTCTACTTACCACATTGAGCAAAGTAAGGATGGATTCTGAGCTACATTTTTAAACAATTATGAGACAGACAAAGATTCAGGACCCGATTGGTCGGAGGCTTTTCCCCCGACATGATAGGTTTAAAGTCCGACCGCCGTATTAGGATGTCGGTGGTCGGAGTTTAAACCTGCGGGGGACTCTCTCATGGTTCTGACAGGCTCAAGAAGCCCCGTCGGTCAGTCAGAAAGGCATCATAATCTCTTAAGGATGGGGATTCTGCCGTCGGGATTATGATGGCACTTTTCGACAGCATTTCCATGTCGGCCTTTTCGACATGGAACAGCTGTCGGAAAGTGTCTTTGGGGGCTCCTAGCAGGGCCCCTAACCCTCTGCGGCCTCCGCATACTGCCCTGGGGGGCACCTATGGTGCCCCCTCAACATCCCTGCACCGTGTGGCAGGCACCATGAGGTACCTGCCGCACTGTGCAGGGATCTTTACAAACTTCCATTTCACAATGGAAGCTTGTGCTGCTGGGTTTTTCTGCCCACCGCACAAGCTTCCATTGTGAAATGGAAGTTTCCTACCGCCCTATGTGCGGTTGCATCGTAATAGAGCAGTCAGAACCGCCAACCTAAGGTTGGGTGGTTCCTTTCCGCAACGGAGTCGGGCGGATGCAAGTAGACCTGACATCGTAATTAGGGCCTCTATGTCTTTGTGAACAGTCGAACAACACTAAAGCAGGGATATGACATTACTAAATCACAAAGCTCTGATTACTATGGGAATTCCTTTGAAGAAGAGCTGGGTGCTTAGATGGACAGGTCCACACCCCTCCACCATGGGAGCACAACTGCGGTGAGAAGGATGTGCCACTGAAATAACTATTCAAGGTCACCATCTTGGTTGCTTATGTGAGGTCTCTCCACTATTTTTTGCAATATAGTATCCACAGCTGGTTACTGTTAGTAATCAATACACCCACAGTAATCCTCTTGAACCAGACCAGATTTTAAGTGGGTGTAGCTCCAAGCTCAGAAGGACACCCCTTTGGTGCTCTTGTTCCCGATGATCAACACTTCAGTCTTGTCGGGGTTCAGTTTTAGGCAGTTAGAGCTCGTCCAGTTTGCTATGTTGACCATGCATTTGGAGAAGTTGGCTCTGGTGTTGTTGGATTTGTCAGTCAGGGAGGGAAAGGTTCAGCAGGAAATTTTTCATTTAACATTTCTAGGTCTTATAGAGCTGTTCACAATTTATCCATTGATTGAATAACTCTTGGTGATAGATAGACAATTACTAAAAATATTTTCCTTCCAGGATATTGGCTACCATATGCCGCAAATTCTAATGCTAAGATTCTTAAACTGAATCATAGGCAGTGAGGACACCTTACATTGTGAACCCTTTACTAGATGCATATTTTTAAAAGAAGAAAACAGCTGCCTAAGGAACTGTCAGCTTGCCATTTTATTTCCAAATGACTAGGAACTGGAACAAATGTTCCACCCATTTGATGCTTGTAAAAGCTCAGGGAGTAGATTTATGGGCCTCCGGTAGGAGATACTTTTTCCAGTGTTCATGGAAGTAAAGTCAAACGGCTTCCTTCATTTAGCTGTAAAGGAAGTGGGAAGCAGGCTCCTTAACTAGAAATGTGACATACCTGAAAAACATGTACATGTAGAGTGGAGGCCACAAGGACAATATAAATATTTTTACAGCATCCTACGCATGGTTCCATCTGCTAGGACCGCATTTTCTGTGCCGGCTGTGCCCTTTTCATGTGGGTAAACAGTTGTAAAAATGCACTGGATAGTATCTAGGCTGTTCCAGGTTCGAGGCGAATCCTTGCTCATGATATGGATCAGCGAATGTGGAAAGACGTTTAAAATAATGAACGCAGTTTGACTCAAAGAAAGCTCTCCAGTCACCAGTGTCGGACTGACGTTTCAGGCATTACCAGTTTGGAAGGACAAGTGTGCGGGCTGTGCGTTTTTGGTCCCGTTTACAGCTCACGGGAACCAAAGAAATAAGGGGCATATTATCAAGTACAGCATTAAAATTATCGCGGGTTTAGCGGCAGAAAACTGCTGCTAAAGCGGCGATAATGGGCTTGATAATATGCCCTGGAGAATTCCAATAGAAGCCCATGTTTACACCAGAACATGGGCTTCTATTGGAATTCTCCAGGGCATATTATCAAGCCCATTATCGCCGCTTTAGCGGCAGTTTTCGGCCGCTAAACCGGCGATAATTTTAACGACTTTTCTTGATAATATGCCCCTAACTGCCTACACACCGGCCCCCTCTATCTGTCAGTGTTAGACAGCTAGACTGTCCGAAAGTCCTGTCCCACGCTGCGCCTGAAAATAGGAGAGGTGGTACTGATTAATTTGCAAAGATTTACTGCCAGAGACGATGGGGCATATTATCAACGGCCAGCGATAATTATCGCTGGCCGTTCTCAGCGTGAGAATTGTTATCGCCGGCTATCGCTGATAATTATCGCCATGCTAGCGCTGTATTAACAACGCATAGCACAATGGCGATAATTATTCCTGCGATAGCTTGTTTTCCATGGAACATCGCTGGTTTTCCAGCGATGTTCCATGGAAAACGGCAATAACCTTGCTGATACGACCCTGTGGTCGTATCAGCATAATCCACCTCCAATATAAAGTATAGGTAAGTCAGCATTTTTGCAGACGTTAGTTTTTGGCGAAAACCGCGGTTTTCGCCAAAAACTAACGTCTGCAAAAATGCCTGGGCCTCCTTGTAAATATCGCGATGTGCATATCAGCGATATTTACAAGGTTGTTCTGCCCAGTGACGCCCACTTTGCATCTCATTAGAGATGCAGAGGGAGGCGTCGGGTAAAAGGGTGCTAACATGCGCTAATGCATGTTATCACCCTCTTGTTAATAGGGCGAAAACATTATCTCCGCTTTTTTGGGCTTTTAAAGCCAAAAAAGCGGAGATAAGCCCTTGATAATATGCCCCGATTAATGTTGTGCAACTTCCATAAACCGGACGAATATGAGCTGCAAGACAGTTTCTTTTTTTAAATGGGAAAAGTCATGAAAAAGGAAACAATATTAATTAAAATATAGTTGTAACAGGTTTGTAGAATTATTCGAATCATACGATTAGAAAATAGTAATGTGGCAAACGCTTATTGTAAACATGCTTTCATCGTAGTCAGCAAAGAAGTATTAAACATACTAATCTCTCATGAACTTTTCCTCAGCTTTAATGAGGAAAAAGACCATTTCAGTCCGGCACTGGGTGTGTTTTATCAGTCCGCCATTGCAACTGCTACTGAAAGCCTGGGTGAGGGGAGGAGGGGGCTCAGAAATGAGACCGAAGGTCAATTGCGATAAGTGATTTTTCCGTGTGTTGTACGAAACCGAGTGGATCAAACATGTCACAGAGCGCGTGATGTTTGTGTGACCAAAAGGCTGGAGGTACTGTTGAGCGTTTTCCATGATGCAGAGCATCACACCACTTTACTCATGAACAGTTACAAATGCAAGCGCTTTAGTTTTGTTTCATTATATCTTCAGAAGAGCAGGTTGAAAATTAGAGCTTACAATATGGCAACATATTTTCTTTATGGTTGCTCGTGAGGCTGTGGGGCACAAGCAGTTGCACGTGGGTGTCCGCGCTGAGGAATTGTTTTTCAGGGTGAAGCCACTGCCAGCCCTCCCCAGGCTCATCTACCGCCCAGGTTGCAAACACAGGGGGGCAGATTTACAAGAAACTGACGCATCTGTATAGATGCGTCAGTTTCCCTCCGCCTGAGTGAAAAACCCTTGCGCCACCATAGATGCGCCGTATTTACAATACGGCGCACTATGGCGCAAGGATTGACAGATGCGTCAGAAATTCTGACGCATCTGTTGACAGAAAAGTCACGCATTGCTGGAGTCGTGTCGCAAGCACGACACACCTCCAGCAATGTGTGTTGCGGCCTATTCCCAATACACTGCGTCACTCCTTACGCCTGCTTCAAGCAGGCGTAAGGTTTAGACGCAGTGGCGTCCTAAATGTCACACAGTGAAATCTTGTAGATTTCACAGCGTCACTTTTGCAAGGCTTTCCTGCGTGGGAACGCCTACCCTGCATACATTATACCTGACGTAGGTATAATGTCACGCAGGGCTTTACAACGTGACACATCTCCCTAGATGCGTCACGTTGTAAATTTGCCGCATTTTTTACGCCGCCGTTGCGTCACAAAAGTGACGCAGCGGCAGTGCAAAAGTCTTGCAAGTGGCTTGTAAATCTGCCCCAGGGTGATCAAGGCAGGGGCCCAGTGGAGACGCATATCTTATCTTTGTGGTTCCATGCCAACCTACGAAGTCTAGCTCTATTTATCTTGATTGACACTTTAGAGTTGTTACTATTGTCAGGTCAGAGACACGTGAAAGCCGTGAAAAAGAGGTCTGTTATTTTTACTGACAATGTGATTGCTGCCATTGAGGTCAGCAAATGATGAGGCTATGGGATGTGGTTTGTAGCTGATAAAATTACTTAATTACTTACTCGCAACCTCCATGATTGCGAGTAAGGGTAGAGCCGATGTAGGATGGAGAGTGCCCATCCACTGATCCAATGACTGTTTCTAGCCAGTAGCAACGGTATTCAGACAAAATATCGAGTCAGTAATATCGTCTGACACAATTATCGAGTTGTTAATATTGTGACACAGAAATATCGACAGGAAGAATATCATGGACAAGAATATCGATTTTAAGGTAAGTAATATTGATTTTTAAAATAGAGAAGTCATTAATAACATTTGCAAAAATATAGTTGTTTAAAATATCGATTTTTTAGTGTTATGTATTTTAGCATATATTTTAAATGTATGTGATGCATTTTTTTGTATAAGTATTGTGTATGTTTTTTAATATATTTTGCATTTTTTAGTTCCTTAGCGGGTTGTGGGTTTGTAGGGGAATAGGGTGGGAAGTAATTTAATTAAAATAAATTCATGATTATTTTTCATTTATTAATATATATTTAATTGACATTTTATAGTGTTAATAGTGCTTTAATTTTTGGGGTAACTTTTATGTGTGGGTTGCGGGGTTTATAGGGGTAAAAGGTGGAAAGTAATTTATTTTTAATTAATTAGTTGTCAATTAATATTAATTAATTAATTGATAATTTATAATGGTAATTGTGTAATTTATTTTAGGTGCAGGTTGTGGGGTTTATAGGGGTAAAGGGTGGGCAGTAATTGATTTTTAATTAATTTATAATCAATCGATAATTAATATTAATTAATTAATTGCAATTTAATTATGGTAATTTTTTATTTACATTTTTTGTGTGTGGGTTTTGGGTTTATAGGGGTAAAGGGTGGGGAGTAAATTATTTTTACTCACTTTATAATTAGCTGTTAAAAACTATTAGTTATTTAATTGCAAATTAATTTAAATTGTGTAATTAATTTTTTTTAAAGTTGAATTTTAGGTGCGGGTTGTGGGGATTAGAGGGGTAAAGTGTGGGAAATTAATTAATTTTTTATGAATTTTAATTTGTTTTTTAATTAATACTATTTGTTTAATTGATAATTAATTATGTTAATTTTTTTTTTTTAGGTTTTAGATGTTACTTGTGAGTTTTGCGGTGTTATAGGGTAGAAAGTAAATGAACTACATTTTTGTAATAATTAATGTTTTGATAAATAATTTCTAAATAAAAATATTTATTTGTGTGAAAATTATTTCTTTATTTTATTAAATATAATATTTGCAGGTATTTATGATCTGTATTTAACATTATAATATGTTTTTATTTTTAAAATTTTGAATATTAAATATATTTTTATTTTTATTTTCAACATGTTTATATATTTTTTATTTACTTTGCTTTTAAAATATTTGTATTTTGTTGATGATATTTTGTTTGTTTTTAATTTTGAACTGACTGGAGTGGGAATAGTAAATTTTACCCTTCCGCAATCCAACACTTTCCCTACTGTTGTACTGACTGGAGAGGGAATAGTACATTTTATCCCTCCGCTATCCAACACTTTCCCTACTGTTGCACTCATTGGAGTGGGAATAGCAATTTTTACCCCTCCGCAATCCAACACTTTCCCTACTGTTGTACTGACTGGCGTGGGAATAGTAAATTTTATCCCTCTGCTATCCAACACTTTCCCTACTGTTGCACTCACTGGAGTGGGATTAGTAATTTTTACCCTTCTGCGATCCAACACTTTCCCTACTGTTGTACTGACTGGAGTGGGAATAGTACATTTTATCTCTCCCCTATCCAACACTTTCCCTACTGTTGCTCTCATTGGAGTGGGAGTAGTAATTTTTACCCCTCCGCAATCCAACACTTTCCCTACTGTTAGACTGGCTGGAGTGGGAATATCAAATTTTATCCCTCCGCAATCCAACACTTTCCTACTGTTGCATTGACTAGAGTGGGAATATTAAGGTTTATCCCTCCGCAATTCAACACTTTCTCTACTGTTACACTCAGTGGAATGGGAATAGTAAATTTTACCCCTCTGCTCTTTAACGGTTTCCCTGGTGTTGTATCTACTGGAATGGGTGCAGTAAATATTACCTATGTGCAATCTATCACTTTTACTACTGTTGCATTTATTGGAGGGAGATTTGTAAATTTTATTTTTATCCAGTCTTAATATTTATATGCTGCGCTAAGTGGGAGTGGTACATTTTTTATATATTTACTTTAATAATTTGCATCGTTTTGTTTAAATTGTAGTGGGAATAGTATGTGTATAAAATATTATAATTTATTTTGTATTGTTATAATTTATTTTATTATTCTTTGTTCATTTGAAATTATATTTTTAATTATTAATATTAGTAATTTGAAAAATTATTTTTACTAAATTTAAAGATTTATAAATAGTTTTAAGTAATTTAATTAGAATGATTTGTCCATAATGGAGTCTAACTTTTTCTGAGAGATGGAATTCAGCCTTGCATTGTAGGAAGGTCTTTGGAATAGAGATACTGTACATATTCGAAATCATTCAGCAACCGTCGTCTCTCCAGCAGTGGAAGGCTTGACTGTCTAGAGCAGGGGTGAAATCAGTTTTATGTTATGTTATCTGTATTTGTAAAGCGCACTATCACCCATGAGGGTATCCTGGCGCTGAGGAGGTGTGTGTGCCTAGCACTCCATATGTTAGATTGGCTCATTTAAAATCAGGTGTTCAGCTTCTTGTAGAGTTCAAAAAGAGAGGAGGAGATTCTAAAGTGGAGTGGAAGGTCATTCAGTGCGTTAGGAGTGAAATATGAGAATGCTCGTCTGCCTGATCTGATTCTATGTACGTGTAGGGTGTGTTTGAGCAGGAGTCCTGTGGAGCAGAGGTGTCTGGGTGGTTGGTGGAAGGAGATGTGACTATTCAGGTAGGTAGGGCCTGAGCTGTGTAGTGCCTTGAATGTGTGTGTGAGGAGTTTGAATTGAGCATGTTTTTTGTATCGGGAACCAATGGAATTCCTGGAGGTGTGGTGTGATGTGAGTTCTGTTTGGGAGGCTGAGGATGAGTCTGGCTGCTGAGTTCTGGATGGTTTGTAGTCTTCTAGTGAGTTGCTTGGTGATCCTGGCATAGAGAGTGTTCCCATCGACCAACTTGCTGGTGACTAGGGTGTGAGTGACAGTTTTTATAGTGTTGCTTGGAAGCCATTTGAAGATCTCCTCAGCATCTTCAGGGTGTGGAAGCAGGATGCAATGAAAGTGTTGACTTGTGCAGTCATGACCAGTTTGCTGCTGATGATTATTCGGATATTCCTGGTGATGATCAGCTTGCTCCAGGTTTCCAAATCCTATTTGATAGTTGCGACTGGGGGGTGATAGTTTTCATTAAAGAGTTCTGTAAGAGAGCTTGTGATCCTGGTGCTGAGATATTTTATGGATTTTTTGCCCAGCAAAATGAGAGCATTTAGTTTAACCAGGAAACCTCCTCTTCCGAAGGTTCAAAATTAGGGGCTCTGATTTCTCAAAGTTAATCCTATATCAGAGATGGATTTGAAAGTTGTGAGGGGAGCCATGGCGACCCAAAGTGAGGAATGAGGGGATCCCAGCATAAGTAAAACATCATCAGCATGTAGGGAAATCCAAAATTCATGGGAGCCAAATTTAATACAGGCTACTGAATCTTATTGGTGAATCAGACGAGGGGGGAGGAGGGGAGAAGCGGGCAGCCCTGTCTAGTGCCCCTGTGCATGCAAAAAGATGTTGATATAAGACCGTTTAGGGCAACTCTAGTGGTTGGGGAGGAGTAATTAGGAAGACCATGCCAAAAAATTGTGGGCCAAGGCCAATATTCTGAAGGACAAGCCGGAGGAAAGGACAGACCACACGATTAAAAGCCTTCTCAGAGTCTAACGGCAAGAGAACTACGGGACTCTTTTTAAAGGTCGCCTTTTCTAACAGGTGAACAGCTGATTTGATGCTGTCATGTGTTTTGAAATGAAAATGAAATTTGTAAAGCGCGAAACATTCACCCAAAGGTGTCAAGGCGCTAGCTCATCAGACAGAACCAACTGGACAATTCAAAGCCACATCAAAGATTAAACAGCCAAGTCTTCAACGCTTTCCTGAAGGTCAACAGGTGTGTTTCCTCTTTCAGTCTCAGTGGAAGAGAGTTCCACAATCTGGTCGTACCAACCAGAAAGCTCCTTCCACCCCAAGAACACTTTTTAAACCTGACGACTACCAGATTATGGGCATGAGATGAACGAAGATGGCGGGCAGGGATGTAAGGCTGTAGATTCTGTTTGAAAAAGGCAGGCCCTATATTGTGTGTGGCCTTAAAAGCTATACATAGAGCCTTAAACTCGATTCGTCTCTTCACTGGCAACCAGTGTAATTCTTTGAGCACTGACGAAACGGATTTACATCTTGGAATATTCAGCAAAAGACGTGCAGCAACATTTTGCACAAATTGCAGCTTGGACAGGCACTTCTTCCGAAGGTTTGATGAATAAGCCATTACAGTAATCGGCTCTAGAAAGAACAAGAGCTGAGACCACTGGCTTCCAAAGATCAGCCGGAATAAATGGGAGAATCCTTCTAAGTAGCTTTAATGTATAAAAGGAGATGGATGTGACCTGGTTTACATGGCCTCATGGATGAAGCCACCCTGGTCAGGAAGAACCAGCTCCGGGAGGACTTCATTCAGGCAAGTGGCCAAAATTGCAGCTTATAAAACTGGCTGTGAACACTTCAGGACTGGAGGCCTTGTTGAGTTTCAAACTTTTGATGGCCTTCACCACCTCATCATACTGTATGGGCTGCTCAAGGGCTCGCCTTTGCATTGCAAATCTGTTGCAGAGTTCTTCCCTCCAACAAACACTTCCTGTCATGCCGGAGATCGATTATTTCCAGAGTACAAGTGAGTATAAAAATGGCAAAATTCATGGAGTTTCTCTGTGTATGCATCTTGCTCTGCATTAGTAGTATACACTGTTGCCTTTGTAATTGGGCATTCCTGTAGGATCGCATATCTTCCGTCTTTCTCCTTTTCAAAATATCATATTGTAAGATGACGATCTTGCTTTATTATTATCACTACCCCTCGCTGTTTAGCAGAAAGAATAATGGGGCATGAGAAACTGCCTTTGCCTAAGTTTACTATGGTCTTGCTTTAAGAGATGAGTCTCATGAAGGCATATTATGTTTGGTTTCGTAGCCCCAAGGGTCTTCCAGTTAGCTCTCCGTTTATCTGGGGCATTTAGCCCCTTGATGTTAACTGAGACTACAACAACCATCTATAATGTGGCTGGACCGAACGGGCAGCACATGCAAGGCCATGTGAATATCAAGTGCAGTGCATCATAGCATAGATCTCCTTCAAACAAAGAACCTAACATGTATAAAAACAATAATAACAAATTACGTGGGGTGGTGAGGCCCTTAAAAATTGTAAGGCCTTATTTAAATGTTGGTGGAGAAGGACCTCCATCACAAGGGCGATGGAGTTCCCTACCCGCCAACATTATGATCCGTCGGCCCAATTTAGAAACAGGTGGACCATGGTTTGGCGACATTGGAGACTACATTTTTTCCACTGAGGTCAAACCCCTCCAATGACCCAATGGAGTAAGGGCCATCAGAGATCTGACTGTATGTCTGCTCACCTAATTTAGATGGGAGGAAAAACATCTAATTTTCAATGCCCATCACTGACAGGAAAACTTGACAGTAAGTGGAATTGAAATGTGCTCAATGTCCCTCTCGCCATAGGAAGAAACTCCCATGGTGAGGCGGTCATTTTTAATTTTCAAAAGAAAATCCTGCTTTGCGATTTTCTTTTTGAAAATAAAAAAAAAGATTGTAAGTTTGCTGTATGGCTTCATCATGTTGACGGAGCCATATAGCAAACTTATGATGTATTGACAGGAACTGTCTTGATGACATTTCCTGCCAATGGTCGAAATGTCAGCTGGGCCTACCGACATTTCTAACTTTGGTAGGCAGCACGTCCATCAGGGTGATTCACACCGTTGCCCTGGTGGAGAATTGGACTGCCCACCAACATTTAAATAAGGTCCTTAGTGTGGAGGGGAAGCCAAGGTCCCACCCTCCACATACTGGGGAGCAAGAGGACCCTCCCATTCATGGGTGTCCCCTACCAGGCACCGGATTTCCAAACCTGGGCAAAAGGAAACATTATTGGTATCCCTCTGCCCTCCACCCAGCAAGGGTATTAGTAGGCTTGGTGGGACCATCTGAACTTCCTGGAAATAAGATCAAGGTAGACTACTCAGAAGTAGCTTGAACAGTAAAGTCATAGTTCTAAGCAAGCCAACCAATTGAAATGTATCGCATTTTCAAAAGTGGAGATGTCAAAAGGGCGACGTTCAATACTTCAGCCAGTAGACAGTATGTGTGTTAGGGGTTAGGTCGTTCTTGATCTCCTGAGCCATGGTGAGGAGCAGCAGGGCTTTTGGGTAGCTCCAATCTCTGTCATCCAACCTCTGGCTGGGTGACACCGCCTCGGGCTGTTGCTGCGTTGGTTCACATGTACTGTACGGGACAGGCAAAATTAGTAGTCAGGCTGCCTGAGTGTAGTCTGTTGTCACATGATGTTTATCATTCAGTTTGAAGGATAGACCAAGAGCCACCTATACTTAATTCCATCATCACGCAACATCCTAGTGGGAAGCTTAAACTCATCAGGCCTCCATCTAGACGATTGAGCAATATCTTGATAAATTGTACATGCATGGTCTTGAAGCTGGACATTGGCGAGTTCACAAGCTTTCTTGAGGACTGCTTCTTTCTCTGAGTAATAATGGAACTTTACTAGGATGACTCATGGCCTTTGTTGTTGAGAAAGCCAGAGGGGGCCAACATTATGAATTCTGACTATTAGGATTTCAGGGTGGAAATCCCCCAGCAGTGAAGACAGGATTCCGGCAACAAATGCCAGCAAGTTGGAATCTAGGACATCCTTGCTAAAACCTCAGAGTCTATGTTTTACTCTAATTGAACAGTTCTCTAGATCTTCCAACCTGTCCAAGGCCCCCTATAGCAATTGCTCCATCACTGTGACTAGAGAAGAGACCATTGTGTGTCCCAAGTCAAGCGTTTGCAATTTAGACTCTGCATCTAAAATTATTTGGGCTACAGAGTCGATGTCAGAGTGAAGCTCTTGCCGTCTGGTGTTTAGGTTAGACAACATAGGAAGACTGCCAAGCAAATACGAATTTGTTCTAGACATGGTGTCAGGGATGTCTGAAGATGCAGGCTTCTTAGGGGCCCCAGCATCTGTTGCCAAAGACCTTGTCTTATCTAGGTAAGCCAGGAGGCTACCCTGTTCAGGCTTCTTCCTAGTGGGCATAAGGGGGCTCCCAGTGCAGATCTCTCTCAGCAACGAGCACAGCATTGTTCCAAGATGTAAAGCAGGCTTCTCCCAACCAGGAGTAGCATAGAGTTGAGTGTCAAGGCATCAAGGGCCAAACCTTAGGGCAGGTCCATGACCATGACTTCCAACTTTTATGTTGCAGCCTATAAACAGTCTTCCTCTGTTCTTGGGCCTAAGAAAGGTAGTGTCTCTTTAGCTTGGTACACCCTCCCAGGGCTCTCAGAAGAGACTTCAAACATTAGTCTTTCCATGCCATAACCTCCACAGAGGAAGAAGCATGAGGGTTACTCATATGAAAGCAGTATGGTAAGGTGCACACAACAGTGAAAGCAACTGTCATCCCCATAGCACCCCACTAAGGAGAGGAGGGCTATTATATTGACCATAGCTGAAGTCCCAGCGAGAGGTGAATGCATACATGCATTGGGCAGTACTAAGGTGAATCTGTCCAGGAATGCAGGAAATGCTCAGGGGGGGCCCCAACACTGTACACACTGTATGCCCGGAGAGTTTGCGTTTTTCCATTGTCTCATCTGTATGCAGCCACGCTTGGCCCCACCTCTCAGTAGGAAACCGCCTATCAGCCACTGCCAAGATCCACAGGGAAGGAATACTCACTTGTTTGGGTCAAGCCAGGTACTGTAGAGCACCCTCAAAAACCCACCACATGATGCATGGGGCCCAGACTCACACACTGCTAGACTGGTCCATGTTGTAGGGGAAAAGGTACCACATCGGCTATGTGGCCACACCCCACAGAGCTACAATGAGTCTTTACTCCAGAATTGTTAATTAGAGCAGAGTCCGTGTGGAGCAGGAGACAGGCACCCAGCCAGTACTAGGTGCAGAGGCAGCCCTGTGATCCACCCCGCACTAACAGCCATGCATCTCAGGGCTCAGAAGAGGCCTTCTGCCATTCACCCCCAGACTGGTGCACAACAGATCGAAAGACATGCATCTCCTCTTCAAATAAGAGCCCAGAGAGCCCTCACACTAGCAGCACCAATCTATATTGTGGGAAAATCAATGATGGTAGCAGATTTTCCAAGCTGGGCAGAGAGCTCTTGCAGAGAGTGCGCTGCTACTCCACCATCTGGGCCATGCTCCCAGGTTTTTTTAATGTAAGTAAGTGAGGATCAAATTACCATAACTATAACCTCTCTTTCAACTTCAATTCTTTTCAGTGAACTTTCTTTTTATCATACTCAGCCAACACCCCAACCGCACACAGCATTGTCTCATGCACAGAAGGGAGGGTTGATACAGGCCCACCCTCCATGGGCAGCCTACCCCCAATGGATGCCTAATCCCTTCGACTATGCACAGTGGAGGATTGGCTAACAGCGCCGAGCCCATTCCCATCAAGGGCAGACAACCCCCAAGGCCTTCAACAGTGCATAACCATGAGATGGCCTTGCACCCAACAACTGCAAGTGACAAACTCCCACAACATATGACATATGTCCTGCACCGTGCAAATTGGCTTTAACCCGTGATTCCATTCCCGACACGGGCAGACATCCCCCACTGCTCACAGCCTTCAACAGTGCTCAGCCATGCATTGGCCTTCCACCCAATCCATTGCAAGAAACCAACCCCCACAGCGCATGACCTATGGCCTGATATGCCACCGGTCTGCTGCCCCTGCTGCTCTTGCTCATCCTCTGCTGTTAGCTTGCTGTCACTGCCCTTTCTGTCTACCCTCCATTGTCTGCTTGTTGTCTCTGCTCATACCTCTTCGACCTACCATCCATTGTCAGCCTGTTACACCTTAACCTCCAGACTGCCCTCTGTTCTCTGTGTGCTGCCTCTCTTGCCTACCCTCCATTATCTGTGTGCTCCCCAAGCCTCTTCCACCTACCTGTGTCTGTCAGTTTGTTGCCCCTGCCTCTTCTGCACGCCTTCCATTATCCAGCACCTGGATACCTTTAGGAGCGATAAGCTGTACTCTGGAAATCCACTAGCAAAACATAACATAACACATTGTCCATGTGTCACCCCTTCCCCTCCTTCCTGTCCTCCATAGTTACCAATCTGCCCCCTCACCTGCCCTCGGTTATCTGTGTGCTACCTGTGCCCCTCCTGCCTACCCTCCATGGTCCGCTTGCTGCCCTGCCCCTCTTGCCATCCCTCTGTTGACCATGTGGTGGTCCTGCCGCTCCTGCCTGTTCTCTGTTTTCTCCCAGCTCTCCCTGCCCCTTCTACCTATCCATCAAGGTCAGATTGCTACCCCTGCCAATCATACATCCCCCTACATGGTCAGCTTGCTGTCCGTGCCCCTGCTGCCAGCCCTCCATTGTCTGTGTGCTGCCCCTGCCCCTCCTGCCTGCACTTAACATGCTACCCCTGCCCCACCTGACCTCTTTCTATAGTCAGCTTGCTGCCCATGCCCCTCCCACCTTCCCTCCATAGTCAGAGTGATACCTCAGCTCCCCACTGTTCTCTGTTGTCCGGGTGCTGACTCTGACCCCTTCTGCCTGCACCTCGATTGTCTGTGTGTTGTCCCTGCACCTCCTGTGTGCCCCCTGTGGTCATCTTGCTGCTCATGCCCCTCCTGCCTGACCTCTATTGTTCATGTGCTGCTCCTACCACTCCTGCCTGCCCTCCGTGGTCAGCTTGCTGCCCCTGCTTCTCACATCTGGCCTTCTTTGTCTGTGTGCTGCCCCTGACACTCCCACCTGCCTTCTGTTTTCTGTGTGCTTCCTCTGCCCCACCCGCCTGCCCTCTATGGTCAGCTTGCTACTCCTGTCCATCCCATCTCCCCTGCATAGACTCTGTACTCCCCCAGCCCATTGTCTCCTTCCTAGTCCCTGTCCGGGCAGGTAAATTATTTTAAGGATTTGTGGCACTGCAGTACCGAAGCCCGGGGTGCAAAATCTGCTCTGCTCTGGGTACCATGGTAGAAGGTGTTTGGTACCATGGCACCCACCACCCAAAGAAAGGGGGTCCTTCCCATGGTCCTACGCTTCAGAATGTGCCCTCCGTGTCACCTTATAAGCTTTTGAAAAAAACATTTCAGATGTCAGGGACCGAGTCCTCTAATGACAGCCAAAGCATTTTGTTTCTAACTGATGGGAGCCAATCAGAAAATGTGGTGCCGCTGGTTCGGTTCCAGTCCTGCAGTACCAAAAACCCCTCAAGGGAGGAAAAATTCCTTGGGCCAATCAGAAGGCTCTATTTTGTAAAATTATGGTCCGGTGGGACTCCTACGGGTACAACCGTCCACATATACCTATTTTCTAAGCCTTTGAAGCCCATCGCTAGCACCTCTCTCAGCATAAATTTCTCAAAAACGAAAGAACAGATTTACACCAAATCCCTAAAAGTGCACTTTCTGAGTAAATTCAGACCTTTTGCCATGTTTGGTGTAATTCTGCGTAGCCATTTTTTCAGTAGCTGCAGCAGATGTTTCCTATGGGAATTAACATAGGAAACCAATGTTTTGGGATCCCTTGCATTTTCTTATCCCCCATTTAACAGATCACCGTGAAACTTTTGAGGAAGAAACTGAGGTGCATGGTTTTGTTTGGAAAGCTTCGTGATTTGTAAATAGCACCAAAGACATTAGGAAAACAAGAAATACTCCTCCTCGTGACAATCCTTTTGCAAAGTGTTTAGGCATAGAATTAGCGAATGCCATACAGGCCGAGCTGAAAAATGACAAAAACATATGACCAGTACAGTCATAGAAAAACAGGTTTTGCCAACCTGGAATGAATACAAGCAACCACTGACATTTGTTTTGCTCTGATTAGAGCCCATCAGAGAGGAATAGCTTTGTCCAGAGGCAAGGGAGCATTGAGCATAAGTAAAAACAAGGCACGTTCAGGCTTACTGTAAAAATGCAAAACGCTTCGTCATTTTTTACTTTGGTGTGGATGGCACTGTGCTAATACTATGCTTACAAATAGTGCAAGAAACCAGATATTTAAGGTGAGCAGATTTGGAGTGTTGGTGGTGTTGTAGGGTGTTCTAAATAAGGGAATGGCTCTCCACCTAAAAGAAGTTGGGAATTAGCCAGGGCTCCCATATATATATCTATATATATTCACTGAAAAACCTGAAGAACACAGGGACTTTATTGTTAGGCTGACATTTCACTTGTACAAAACCAGAGAAACTCAGCAGTTATAGTTAGCTGAGCTAACTATAATTTGAGCCCCTGCAAAGCACTGCATATGACCTCACATATTACATCACTCGTGACATGGTCAGTGACATCACTGATGACATCTCTGGTGTGTGTATGAGTGGCTGTATGGGTGAGTGAGTGGATGTGTGTGTGTAGGTCTATGAATCAGTGAGTGGGGGTGTAAGTACTGGTATAGGTCTGTGAATGGGTTTGTGAATGATTGCGTGGGAGTGAGTGTATGAAAGGTTCTATGGGGGTATGATTGGGTGCATCAGTGATTCTGTAGATGATGTTATCAGTGATGTCATTTGAGATGTCATCAATGATGTCATTGACTATGTCATGAGTGATGTAATATGTGAGGTCATAAGCAGTGTATTGCAGGGGTGTGAGTTATAGTTAGCTCAGCTCAGCTAACTATACCTGCTGAATTTTACTGGTTGTGTATGAGTGAAATGTGAGCCTAACTATAATGTCCCTGGAATTTTGGGATTTTTCAGTGAACAGGGATGTTATAGTTAGGGTCACATTTCACTCTTACAAAACCAGTGAACTTCGGCAGTTATAGTTACCTGAGTTAACTATAACTTACGCCCCCGCAATGCAGCGCTTATGACCTCACATATTACATCACTCATGACATGGTCAGGGACATCACTGATAACATCACTTTTGACATCTCAAATGACATCTCTGATGCCATCACTGATGACACCATCCAGTGAGTGTAAGTATTTTGTAAGAGTTTATGATTGCCAAACATATATACTAAGGTACAACAAAACTTTCAGTAGTATACTAGGTGTACTACTAATAAGTGATACTACTTTTCATATATAGCATGTGAGTGGATGTGTGACTGTATGTATCCTTGTGCATATCGTTGTGTGAGTGGCTGTGTGGGTGTATAAGTGGTTGTGTAAGCAGTTATGTGGGTGAGTGAGATGCTGTGTGAGTGGCTGTATTGGTGAGTGAGTGGGTATGTCAGTGGATATATGGGTGGGTGTGTGACAGAGTAAGTGGCTCTATCAGTGGGTAAGTAGGTGTGAGGTGACTGTATGGGTGAGTGAGTGGGTGTCTGAATGGCTGTATGAGTAAGTGACTGGGTGTGTAAGTGGCTGCATGGGTGAGTGAGTGGCTGTTTGAGTAGGTGTTTTATTAGGTGACTTCGTGTGTGAGTGACTCTATTGGACAGTGAGTGTCTGTGTGAATGGCTGTATGGGTAAGTAAGGAATGTATGAGTGCTTGTATGAAAATGTGAATAAGTAGTTAAGTTGTTGTGTGAGTGAGTGTATGAGGGCTTCTATGGGTGAGTGAGTGGCTGTGTTGAGAGGCTGATTGGGGGAGTGAGTGAGTGGGTGTTTGACTTTGTATGTAAATAAGCGGGTGTGTAAGTAGCTGTATGTATGAGTGTGTGGCTATGTGGCTGGCTGTATGGGTGAGTAACTGGTTATATGAGTGGCTGTATGGGTGAGTAAATAGTTCTGTGAGTGGGTGTATAAGTGAATGAGTGGGTTTGTGAGTGGCTCTATGGAGGAATGAATGGGTGTGTGAGTACTGGTATAGGTCTGTGAATGGGGTAGAGAAAGGGGGCTGGGCCTCCGACGCAAGCAAAGCAGGCTGGTTCCTGCAGGAAGCGAGGAGCCAGCAGGGGCCACTTGGGCCTTGTGGCTCCCCCTGCGGGCCCCAAAATGAAAATGTGGGTGTTCTGGGTTGGGACCAGGGCACCCACACTACAGGCTGGGTACGGGGGGATGGGTTCCCTGGGGCCATAATCGGCCGAGGATGGGGGCCATGCGGCCCCCCTCCCATGTTTTTATTTTAAATTTTAAAAATGGCGCAGGCCCGGGGGGATGGGGACCCCAGGGCCGAAATCAGCCCGGGAGGGGTGGCACACAGCCCCCTCCCTTTAAATAAAAAAGTAATAATAAAAAAAGGGCAGGCCCCGGGGGATGGGGTTCCAGGGGCTGAAATCGGTCTGGGAGGGAGGGCGCAAGGCCCCCTCTAGTTTTGTTTAAGAAAAAATAACAAAAAGGGTCAGTCCCCGGGGGATGGGGTCCCTGGGGCCCAAAATGGCGCAGGGAAGGAAAGCCACACGGCCCCCCTTGCTAAAAATTAAGAAGGGAATTAACAAAAAGCCAGCAACTTGCCGGAGGCCCCCCTTTCTGCACTACTCTGCAAACACGTCTCCTGGTGTGCTCCTGGTTGGGGGATGAAGTCTCCTTGGCTGCTAAGGGTCCTTAGGGGCCAACAAGAACTCCTGTTACCTCCAATAAGCCCCACACAGTGGAATTGCTAAGAGGTGGTCAAAGGCCACGCCCCCTTTTTCCGCCACTCTGCAAATGTGCACCTCAGCTCACTGCTGGTGGGAGGGATGAGGTCCCCATGCCTCCTGAGGGCCTCAGGACTAAAGTGGACTTTTTCCCCCAAAGAGTAGTGCACCAGGAGGCTCGTTTGCAGAGTAGTGGAGAGAGGGGGCGTGGCCTCTTACAACCTCTCATCAATCTACCTGTGTGTGTCTTACTGGAGGTAACAGGAGGGCTAGTTGGCCCCCAAGGAATCTCAAAAGCCAAGGGGACTTTATCCCCCAAACAGTAGTGCACCAGGAGGTGAGTTTGCAGAGTGGTGGAGAAAGGAGGCATGGCCACCAAAAACCTCTCAGCAAACCCACTGTGTGGGACTTACTGGAGGTAACAGAAGGGCTAGTTGGCCCCCAATGACCCTCAATAGCCAAGGGGACTTCATCCCACTACTAGCTGTGCACCAGGAGGTGTGTTTGCAGAATGGTGGCGAAAGGGGGAGTAGCCTCCTACCAGGTCTCTGCAATCCCACTGTGTGGTACTTACCGGAGGTAACAGGAGGGGTAGTTGGCTCCCAAGGACATCTTTGGAGGCCAACTACCACTCCTGTTATCTCCAGTAAGTCCCACACAGTGGGATTGCTAAGAGGTCTTTGGAGGCCACACCCCCTTTCTCCACCACTCTGCAAACATTGCCCAAGGTGCACTACTGGTTGGGGCATGAAGTCCATTTTACTCCTGAGGGACCTTGGGGGCCAAGAAGCCCTCCTGGTACCTTCTGTAAATCCTACACAGCTGGATTCCTGAGAACTGGGCGGAGGCCCAGCCCCCTTTCTCTAATCACTCTGCAAACATGACTACAAGTTAAAAAGCCATAGAAATTCACTGGAAAAACCAAAGGTGACAGGCTCTTTATAGTTTGGAAATAGAATTTTAAAAAACTTAGAAATTCACTGAAAAAACAAAGGTTACAGGGATGTCATAGTTAGCTGACATTTCACTCGCACAAAACCATAGAAATTCAGAGCTAACTATAACTTGTGCCCCTGCAATGCACTGCTTATAACCTCACATATTACATCATTCATGACATGGTCAGTGACATCACTGATGACATCATCCACATAATCTCTGATGCAGCCACTCACACCCCCATGTAACATTTCATACACCCACTCCATCTTCCACACTACCATTCTCAAACTCATTCACACACCCATACCAGTACTTACACAGCTACTCACTGATTTATAGATCAGCAAACACATTTACTCACTCACCCATACAGCCACTCATACATACACTCACTCACTAATACAACCATTAACATATCCACTCATATACCCATACAGCCACTCACACACTGGGTCAGTCACCCATAGAGCTCCTCACAAACCTAATCACTCACCGATACAGTGAATTGCACAATCACTAACTCACCCACATAGTTACACACACACTCACTCACTCATTCAGATACTAACATGTACTCACTCACCTATACAGTCACTGACACAAGCACACACTCACCCATACACCCACTCTCACATTCACTCACCCGTGCAGTCACTCACATACCCCATCACTCACCTATACAGCCATTCACATACCCAGTTACTCACGCATATACCACTGACACATGCACTCACTCACCGACACACCATATACACACTCACTGACCCATACAGCCCCTCACACATGTACTCACTAACCCATACAGCCACTGACTCACCCACTCACTCATCCCTACAGGCAGTCACACACACCCTCACCCACCCACACTGACACTCATACACCTATGTAGGTACTCAGATAACCAATGAATCACCCCTACAGCCACTTATGTACCCATTCACCAACCCATACAGCCACTTAGACACTAACTGGCAGACATAGACATCCACACAACTCAGTCACTCACCCATACATTCATTCAGATATCTAACCAGTCACTTATAAAATCAGTCACGCACCCACTGAATCATCCATACATGCACTTATACACCACTGATTCGCCAACACACCTTGATATATATATATTTAACACTCATAAACTTTTAAAAACACTCGCAGTCACCAGATGATATCATTAGTGATGTCATCAGTGATGTCATTTGAGATGTCATCAGTAATGTCACTGGCCATGTCATGAGTGATGTAAAATGCAAGGTCATAAGCGTGCATTGCAGGGGCGCAAGTTATGTTTAGCTCAGCTAACTATAACTGCTGAATTTCTATGGTTTTGTGCGAGTGAAATGTCAACCTAACTATAACGTCCCTGTAACCTTTGTTTTTTTCTGTGAATAAATATGTATATATATATTCACTGAAAAAACCATAGGTTTTAGGGACAGTTATAGTTAGTTGGACATTTCACTCGTACAAAACCATAGAAATTCCCCTGTTATAGTTAGTTCAGCTAACTATAACTCGCGCCCCCGCAATGCACTGCTGATGACGTCACATATTACATCACTCATGACATGGTCAGTGACATCACTGATGACATCACTGATGACATCATGCAGTGACTGTGTTTCTGTAAAGTTTAAATATGTTTAATATATATAGGCAAAGGCGTATTGAAGAATGACTGGGTGTACAAGTGTCTCAATGGTTGATTGAGTAGGTGCGTGACTGACTCTCCAAGTGAGTGATTAAACGTATCTTACTGAATGCATGGGTTACTGACTAAACTGTGTGAATGTCTGTATCCATTTGTCTGTTGGTGTGCGAATAGCTACATGAGTGTCTATATGGGTTATTGTCTGAGTATCTGTATGGGTGTCTGAGTATCTGTATGGGTGCCTGAGTGTTTGTGTGGGTGGGGTGTGTGTGACTCTGTACATAGATGTGTGAGTGGGTGATTCACTGGGTGCATGATTTGAAGAGTGCATCTGTGATGGACTGCTTGGGTGGGTGAGTGTGTGTATCGGTGTGTTAGTGAGTGAATGTATATCTCAGTGGTACATGTGTGAGTAACGACATATGTAAAAGGCAGTATATATGTGTGTTAGAGTATTTAAAAGGCTATAAGTGAGAGTGTGTGATTGTGAGAGTGGCTGTATGGATGCGTGTGTGCTTGTATCAGTGATTGTATAAGAGCGTAAGAATGTGCTAGTATTTGTATGAGTAAGTGAGCTGGTGTGTGTATCACTGTATAGGTGAGTAAATGGGTGTGTGATTAATTTTTTGTATGACTGACTAGGTGTGTGAGTACCTCTATGAATGAGTGGCGGTGTGTGAGTGTTTATATAGGTGTATGAGTGCATATGATAGTCCTGTATTGAGTGACTGTAAGTATGAGTGACTGTACGGGTGAGTGAGTGGATGTGTGTGTAGACCTAAGAATCAGTGAGTGGGTATGTAGTTTTTGGTGTTGGAGTGTCTATGGTTTTGAGAATGGCAGTCTGTAATTTAGAGTGGGTGTATCAAAAGTTATATTAGGGTGTGAGAAGATGCATGAAATTATCACATGGATGATGTCATCAGTGATGTCATTTGAGATGTCATCAGTGATGTCATCAGTGATGTCCCTGACCATGTCATGAGTGATGTAATATGTGACGTCATCAGCAGTGCATTGCGGGGCGCGAGTTATAGTTAGCTGAACTAACTATAACAGGGGAATTTCTATGGTTTTGTACGAGTGAAATGTCCAACTAACTATAACTGTCCCTAAAACCTATGGTTTTTTCAGTGAATTTCAAAGGTTTTTTAAATGCTAATTTCTAACTATAACGTGTCTGAAACCTATGGTTTTTTCAGTGAATTTCAAAGGTTTTTTAAATGCTAGTTTCTAACTATGCCTACAGAGGTAGGACATGTGAAGAAAGAAGAAAAACGCAGAGAAAGAAGCAAAAGATGTGCAGAAAGAACCAACAGAGGAGTAGAAAGAGGCCTTGTTGCAAAATCATCCTGTGCCCACAACTTTTTCAGACGGGTACTGGTGGTAACTGACTCTGACTAACCAGAGCCAGTGCTATGCTAAAAGACACTTAGAATACAGTGAAAACACCTACATACACTAGGGAACACTATGCGTTGGGGTACCCCTGTGATTAGCATGACCTCCTCTGCAAGTCCCTAGTACGTAATAGGGCAGGGGAATTAAAACTACCTCTTAAACGCGCTACAGGGCGCGTTTGCACAGTGGTGAAGGGAGGGGGCCTGAGGTGACATGTGTGCAAACGCGGCCCGTGGCGCGTTTTAAGTTGCGGGATTAAGTCCCCTTGAATCCTGAGGGTCCCTGGGGCCCAACTAGCCCCCAGGTACCTACAGTTAGGACCACAGAGCTGAGTTGCAGAGAGGCGTTCCGAGGCCACGCACCTTTTTCACCTCTCTGCAACGCAACTCTGTTGTGCTTACTGAAGGTACCTGGTGGGCTAGTTGGCCCCCAGGGTCCCTCAGGATTCAAAGGGAATTAATTCCCCAACTTAAAACGCACCACAGGGCGTGTTTGCGCACATGTCACCTGAGGCCCCCCCTCCCTTCACCACTGTGCAAACGCACCCCGTAGCGCGTTTTAAGTTGGGGGATTAGGTCACCTTGAATCCTGAGGGTCCCTGGGGCCCAACTAGCCCACCAGGTACTTCCAGTAAGCACCACAGGCCTGCGTTGCAACGCCTGTAACAAATTGTGCAGTTGTGTTTAGGTAGTGAAGAGGGTCGTGCTGGGGGTAGTGTTTTAGGGTTTAGGGTAGTGCAGTGGTGTTTGTGTAGTGTAGGGGGTCATGCTGGGGGTAGATTTAGGGTTTAGGGTAGTGCAGTGGTGTTTGGGTAGTGTAGGGAGTCGTGCTGGGGGAGTGTTTTAGGGTTTAGGGTAGTGCAGTGGTGTTCAGGCAGTGTAGGGGGTCGTGCTGGGGGTGGTGTTTCAGGGTTTAGGGCAGTGCAGTGGTGTTCGGGCAGTGTAGGGGGTCGTGCTGGGGGTGGTGTTTCAGGGTTTAGGGCAGTGCAGTGGTGTTCGGGCAGTGTAGGGGGTCGTGCAGGGGTGGTGTTTCAGAGTTTAGGGCAGAGCAGTGGTGTTTGGGCAGTGTAGGGGGTCGTGCAGGGGTGGTGTTTCAGGGTTTAGGGCAGTGGTGTTCGGGCAGTGTAGGGGGTCGTGCTGGGGGTGGTGTTTCAGGGTTTGGGGCAGTGCAGTGGTTTTCGAGCAGTAAAGGGGTCGTGCTGGGGGTGGTGTTTCAGGGTTTAGGGCAGTGCAGTGGTGTTCGGGCAGTATAGGGGGCAGTGCAGAGGGTGGTGTTTCAGGGTTTAGGGCAGTGCAGTGGTGTTCGGGCAGTGTAGGGGGTGGTGCAGGGTTGGTGTTTCAGGGTTTAGGGCAGTGCAGTGGTGTTCGGGAAGTATATGGGTGGTGCAGGGGGTGGTGTTTCAGGGTTTAGGGCAGTGCAGTGGTGTGTTCGGGCAGTGTAGGGGGTCGTGCTGGGGGTGGTGTTTCAGGGTTTAGTGCAGTGCAGTGGTGTTCGGGCAGTGAAGGGGGTCGTGCTGGGGCTAGTGTTTCAGGGTTTAGGGCAGAGCAATGGTGTTCAGGCAGTGTAGGGGTTGTGCTGGAGGTGGTGTTTCAGGGTTTAGGGCAGTGCAGTGGTGTTCGGGCAGTGTAGGGGGTCTTGCTGGGGGTGGTGTTTCAGGGTTTAGGGCAGTGGTGTTCGGGCAGTGTAGGGGGTCATGCTGGGGGTGATGTTTCAGGGTTTAGGGCAGTGGTATTCGGGCAGTGTAGGGGGTCGTGCTGGGGGTGGTGTTTCAGGGTTTAGGGCAGTGCAGTGGTGTTCGGGCAGTGTAGGGTGTCGTGCTGAGGGGTGGTGTTTCAGGGTTTAGGGCAGTGCAGTGGTGTTCGGGCAGTGTAGGGGGTCATGCAGGGGGTGGTGTTTCAGGGTTTAGGGCAGTTCAGTGGTGTTTGGGCAGTGTAGGGGGTCGTGCAGGGGGTGGTGTTTCAGGGTTTAGGGCAGTGCAGTGGTGTTCGGCCAGTGTAGGTGGTCTTGCTGGGGGTGGTGTTTCAGGGTTTAGTGCAGTGGTGTTCGGGCAGTGTAGGGGTCTTGCTGGGGGTGGTGTTTCAGGGTTTAGGGCAGTGCAGTGGTGTTCGGGCAGTGTAGGGGTCTTGCTGGGGCTGGTGTTTCAGGGTTTAGGGCAGTGCAGTGGTGTTCGGGCAGTGTAGAGGGTCGTGCTGGGGCTGGTGTTTGAGGGTTTAGGGCAGTGCAGTGGTGTTCGGGCAGTGTAGGGGGTCGTGCTGGGGCTGGTGTTTCAGGGTTTAGGGCAGTGCAGTGGTTTTCGGGCAGTGTAGGGGGTCGTGCTGGGGCTGGTGTTTCAGGGTTTAGGGCAGTGCAGTGGTGTTCGGGCAGTGTAGGGGGTTGTGCTGGGGCTGGTGTTTCAGGGTTTAGGGCAGTGCAGTGGTGTTCGGGCAGTGTAGGGGGCCTTGCTGGGGGTGGTGTTTCAGGGTTTAGGGCAGTGGTGTTCGGGCAGTGTAGGGGTCTTGCTGGGGGTGATGTTTCAGGGTTTAGGGCAGTGCAGTGGTGTTCGGGCAGTGTAGGGGGTCTTGCTGGGGGTAGTGTTTCAGGGTTTAGGGCAGTGCAGTGGTGTTCGTGCAGTGTAGGGGGTCGTGCTGGGGATGGTGTTTCAGGGTTTAGGGCAATCTAGTAGTGTTTGGGCAGTGTAGGGGGTCGTGCTGGGGGTGGTGTTTCAGGGTTTAGGGCAGTGCAGGGGTGTTCGGGCAGTGTAGGGGGTCGTGCACGGGGTGGTGTTTCAGAGTTTAGGGCAGTGCAGTGGTGTTCGGGCAGTGTAGGGGGTCGTGCTGGGGCTGGTGTTTCAGGGTTCAGGGCAGTGCAGTGCAGTGGTGTTCAGGCAGTGTAGGGGGTTGTGCTGAGGCTGGTGTTTCACGGTTTAGGGCAGTGCAGTGGTGTTCGGGCAGTGTAGGGGTTTGTGCTGGGGCTGGTGTTTCAGGGTTTAGGGCAGTGCAGTGGTGTTCGGGCAGTGTAGGCGGTCGTGCTGGGGCTGATGTTTCAGGGTTTAGGGCAGTGCAGTGGTGTTCGGGCAGTGTAGGGGGTCGTGCTGGGGCTGGTGTTTCAGGGTTTAGGGCAGTGCAGTGGTGCTCGGGCAGTGTAGGGGGTCGTGCTGGGGGTGGTGTTTCAGGGATTAGGGTAGTGCAGTGATGTTCGGGCAGTGTAGGGGGTCGTTCTGGGGCTGGTGTTTCAAGGTTTAGGGCAGTGCAGTGGTGTTCGGGCAGTGTAGGGGGTCGTGCTGGGGCTGGTGTTTCAGGGTTTTGGGCAGAGCAGTGGTGTTCGGGCAGTGTAGGGGGTCGTGCTGGGGGTGGTGTTTCAGGGTTTAGGGCAGTGCAGTGGTGTTCGGGCAGTGTAGGGGGTCATGCTGGGGGTGGTGTTTCAGGGTTTAGGGCAGTGGTGTTTGGGCAGTGTAGGGGTCTTGCTGGGGGTGATGTTTCAGGGTTTAGGGCAGTGCAGTAGTGTTCGGGCAGTGTAGGGGGTCTTGCTGGGGGTAGTGTTTCAGGGTTTAGGGCAGTGCAGTGGTGTTCGGGCAGTGTAGGGGGTCGTGCTGGGGGTGGTGTTTCAGGGTTTAGGGCAGTGCAGTGGTGTTTGGGCAGTGTAGGGGGTCATGAAGGGGGTGGTGTTTCAGGGTTTAGGGCAGTGCAGTGGTGTTCGGGCAGTGTAGGGGGTCGTGCTAGGGGTGGTGTTTCAGGGTTTAGGGCAGTGCAGTGGTCTTCGGGCAGTGTAGGGGGTCGTGCAGGGGCTGGTGTTTCAGGGTTTAGGGCAGTGCAGTGGTGTTCGGGCAGTGTAGGGGGTCGTGCTGGGGGTAGTGTTTTAGGGTTTAGGGTAGTGCAGTGGTGTTTGGGTAGTGTAGGGGGTCGTGCTGGGGGTAGTGTTTTAGGGTTTAGGATAGTGCAGTGGTGCTTGTGTAGTGTAGGGGGTCGTGCTGGGGGTAGTGTTTTAGGGTTTAGGGTAGTGCAGTGGTGTTTTTGTAGTGTAGGGGGTCATGTTTTAAGATGCAACACTCCAATACCTGACCAGTCTGCACTACATAAAACTGCAAAAAAACTAAAAATAAAAAGTGTTTTGCACACTTTTGTCATTGGGCTGTATGTGTGCTACATCTGGGTAATATTTGTGCTACATTTGGCCTCTTTTTTCACTGGTGGCCATCTTGGAAGACTTCTTTGTTATGAAGTTTCCTAATTTCCTCATTTACTGCAGTCTCCTCAGTAGGAAATGCTTTCAGTTTTTACTTTGATTCCATCAAGAAGGAATTCAGATGTGTCTCACATTTGCCATAAATTCAGAATGTTAGCACTCTAGTTGCTCATTAGATCACTGCAGTAAAGCTACTGCTCACCAGGGAGTTAACTGGAAGCCTGCTGCTGGTATTGAAAGTGATTGTTTCAGTCTGCATGTCAGAATTTTCTAATGAAATAGAAGAGGATTTGAGATCTCACTTAAAACATGCCCTAATTTTTCTTTCTGCAGCACTAACCATAATTTCTATTTCAAAAAGAACCCCCTCATTTTGTTCCTTTTTAAATAAAATGTTTTAAGTGTTACCGGTTTATTCCAATCAAGATGGCTTCAGGTGTGCCATACTTTTGTCATAAGTAAGGCTGTTAGCGCTCTAGTTGTTCTTTAGAACACTCTGGGAAGCTGCAGTAGAACACAAAGGCATCAACTGGCAGGCTGCTCCTGTTGAAATATAACAGGAAGATATTTGAGATCACACTTGAAACATGTCCTAATTTTTCTTTCCAGAGCACTAACCATAATTTCTATGACAAGATGAACCCCATCATTTTGTTCCTTTTTAAATTAAATGTTTTAAGTGTTACCAGTTTATTCCAATCAAGATGGCTTCAGGTGTGCCATACTTTTGTCATAAGTAAGGCTGTTAGCACTCTAGTTGTTCTTTAGAACACTCTGGGAAGCTGCAGTAGAACACAAAGGAATCAACTGACAGTCTCTGCCCTTGTTGGATGTACATGTTTTACTGAGAATGTCAGACTTCATTCTCACATGACTGAGAAAGATAATGTGAATTTACAGAAAATATGCTCTCATTTTAGCTTCTGGAGCACCTTCCAAAACTCTATGGGACAAGCATGTGAAAATATTTTTCTCTCAAACATGATTCATGATATCCCAGCAGAAGGTTTTTCACAGGGTAAAATCACCTTAGAACACACCACAATTCCTGAAATTAGTATGGTACCATCAACAAATGAATTCTAATGTAACTAAAGTCTGTTATCACCCTTTATAGTTCTCCTTTTGGTAACCCTTAAAATCTTTGATTCACTACAATGCATTTCAATGGGGTACTATCATTTATATTGGTCCCAAGATGGCTGCCAGCAATTCCAGGATGAAGTGCTGACAGCCAATCAGATCTCACAATGACATGTGTGGTTAGGCTCCGCCCAGATATATATGTGATTTTACTTTTGATTTTCTCAGGAACTACTGAACGGATTTACACCATTTAAGCAAAGGCACGACACTGAACCAAGGGCTACCTCTTTGCCAAATTTGGTGTAATTCCGTTCAGCAGTTCGGGCTGTAGCTGCGACTAAAGGTTCCTATGGAAAAATGAATGGGGAAAACACGTTTTGGGACCCCCCTTTTTTCTCGGCCCCCGCTTGACGAATCACCCCAAGAGTTTCAGGATAGGAGCGGACCGGAGCGCCCCAACAAGTTGGAAACTTTCGCGAAGATACGTCAACCGGCGCCAACGTTATTTCAAATAGAATGTTGCGGATTTCCTGTGGAAAATAGGTCCTAACTATAACTATCTACTGGCGACCGCCAGTAGATAATATATATATATATATATATATATATATATATATATATATTATCTACTGGCGGTCGCCAGTAGATAGTTATAGTTAGGACCTATTTTCCATAGGAAATCCGCGACATTCTATTTGAAATAACTCTTGCGTCGGTTGACGAATCTTCGCGAAATTTTCAAACTTTATGGCCCGCTCCGGTCCGCTCCTACCCTGAAAGTCTCAGGGTGATTTGTCAAGCGGGGCCGAGAAAAGGGGGGTCCCAAAACGTGTTTTCCCCATTCATTTTCCCATAGGAAACTTTAGACACGGCTACAGCCCGAACTGCTGAACGGAATTACACCAAATTTGGCAAAGAGGTAGTTCTTGGTTCAGAAAGAACCCTTTTTGTTAAATGGTGTAAATCCGTTCAGTAGTTGCGGAGAAATTAAAAAAATAAGAGTCAAAAATCAATTTCCCATAGGAAACTTTATGCAAGGCTACAGCCCGAACTGCTGAACGGAATTACACCAAATTTGGCAAAGAGGTAGTTCTTGGTTCAAAAAGAACCCTTTTTGTTAAATGGTGTAAATCCGTTCAGTAGTTGCTGAGAAAATCAAAAGTAAAAACACATATATATCTGGGCGGAGCCTAACCACACATGTCATCGTGAGATCTGATTGGCTGTCAGCACTTCATCCTGGAATTGCTGGCAGCCATCTTGGGACCAATATAAATGATAGTACCCCTTTGAAATGCATTGTAGTGAATCGAAGATTTTGAGGGTTACCAAAAGGAGAACTATAAAGGGTGATAACAGACTTTAGTTACATTAGAATTCATTTGTTGATGGTACCATACTAATTTCAGGAATTGTAGTGTGTTCTAAGGTGATTTTACCCTGTGAAAACCTTCTGCTGGGATATCATGAATCATGTTTGAGAGAAAACTATTTTCACATGCTTGTCCCATACAGTTTTGGAAGGTGCCTCAGAAGCTAAAATGAGAGCATATTTTCTGTAAATTCACATTATCTTTCTCAGTCATGTGAGAATGAAGTCTGACATTCTCAGTAAAACATGTACATCCAACAAGGGCAGAGACTGTCAGTTGATTCCTTTGTGTTCTACTGCAGCTTCCCAGAGTGTTCTAAAGAACAACTAGAGTGCTAACAGCCTTACTTATGACAAAAGTATGGCACACCTGAAGCCATCTTGATTGGAATAAACTGGTAACACTTAAAACATTTAATTTAAAAAGGAACAAAATTATGGGGTTCATCTTGTCATAGAAATTATGGTTAGTGCTCTGGAAAGAAAAATTAGGACATGTTTCAAGTGTGAACTCAAATATCTTCCTGTTATATTTCAACAGGAGCAGCCTGTCAGTTGATGCCTTTGTGTTCTACTGCAGCTTCCCAGAGTGTTCTAAAGAACAACTAGAGCGCTAACAGTCTTACTTATGACAAAAGTATGGCACACCTGAAGCCATCTTGATTGGAATAAACTGGTAACACTTAAAACATTTAATTTAAAAAGGAACAAAATGAGGGGGTTCATTTTGCCATAGAAATTATGGTTAGTGCTGTAGAAAGAAAAATTAGGACATGTTTTAAGTGAGATCTCAAATATCTTCCTGTTATATTTCAACAGGAGCAGCCTGTCAGTTGATGCCTTTGTGTTCTACTGCAGCTTCCCAGAGTGTTCTAAAGAACAACTAGAGTGCTAACAGCCTTACTTATGACAAAAGTATGGCACACCTGAAGCCATCTTGATTGGAATAAACTGGTAACACTTAAAACATTTAATTTAAAAAGGAACAAAATGAGGGGTTCATTTTGCCATAGAAATTATGGTTAGTGCTGCAAAAAGAAAATTTAGTGCATGTTTTAAGTGAGATCTCAAATCCTCTTCTATTTCATTAGAAAATTCTGACATGCAGACTGAAACAATCACTTTCAATACCAGCAGTAGACTTCCAGTTAACTCCTTGGTGAGCAGTAGCTTTACTACAGTGATCTAATGAACAACTAGAGTAATAACATTCTGAATTTATGGCAAATGTGTGACACATCTGAATGCCTTCTTGATGGAATCAAAGTAAAAAAACTGAAAGCATTTCCTACTGAGGAGACTGCAGTAAATGAGGAAATTAGGAAACTTCATAACAAAGAAGTCTTCCAAGATGGCCACCAGTGAAAAAAGAGCCCAAATGTAGCACAAATATTACCGAGATGTAGTCCACATATAGCCCAATGACAAAAGTGTGCAAAACACTTTTTATTTTTAGTTTTTTTGCAGTTTTATGTAGTGCAGACTGGTCAGGTATTGGAGTGTTGCATCTTAAAACATGACCCCCCTACACTACAAAAACACCACTGCACTACCCTAAACCCTAAAACACTACCCCAGCACGACCCCCTACACTACACAAGCACCACTGCACTATCCTAAACCCTAAAACACTACCCCCAGCATGACCCCCTACACTACACAAACACCACTGCACTACCCTAAACCCTAAAACACTACCCCAACACCACTGCACTAACCTAAATCCTAAAACACTACCCCCAGCACGACCCCTACACTACCCAAACACCACTGCACTACCCTAAAACATGACCCCCTACACTACACAAACACCACTGCACTACCCTAAACCCTAAAACACTACCCCCAGCACGACCCCCTACACTACACAAGCACCACTGCACTACCCTAAACCCTAAAACACTACCCCCAGCACGACCCCCTACACTACACAAACACCACTGCACTACCTTAAACCCTAAAACACTACCCCCAGCACGACCCCGTACACTACCCAAACACCACTGCACTAACCTAAATCCTAAAACACTACCCCAGCACGACCCCCTACACTACCCAAACACCACTGCACTACCCTAAAACATGACCCCCTACACTACAAAAACACCACTGCACTACCCTAAATCCTAAAACACTACCCCAGCACGACCCCCTACACTACACAAGCACCACTGCACTATCCTAAACCCTAAAACACTACCCCCAGCATGACCCCTACACTACACAAACACCACTGCACTACCCTAAACCCTAAAACACTACCCCAACACCACTGCACTAACCTAAATCCTAAAACACTACCCCCAGCACGACCCCTACACTACCCAAACACCACTGCACTACCCTAAAACATGACCCCTACACTACACAAACACCACTGCACTACCCTAAACCCTAAAACACTACCCCCAGCACGACCCCCTACACTACACAAGCACCACTGCACTACCCTAAACCCTAAAACACTACCCCAGCACGACCCCCTACACTACCCAAACACCACTGCACTACCCTAAAACCCCCTACACTGCCCGAACACCACTGCACTACCCCCTACACTACACAAACACCACTGCACTACCCTAAACCCTAAAACACTACCCCCAGCACGACCCCCTACACTGCCCGAACACCACTGCACTGCCCTAAACCCTGAAACACCAGCCCCTGCACGACCCCCTACACTGCCTGAACACCACTGCACTGCCCTAAACCCTGAAACACATACCCTAGCACGACCCCCTACAATGCCCGAACACCACTGCACTGCCTTAAACCCTGAAACACCACCCCCTTCACGACCCCCTACACTGCCCGAACACCACTGCACTGCCCTAAACCCTGAAACATTACCCCCAGCAAGACCTCCTACACTGCCCGAACACCACTGCACTGCCCTAAACCCTGAAACATCACCCCCAGCAAGACCCCCTACACTGCCCGAACACCACTGCCCTAAACCCTGAAACACCACCCCCAGCACGACCCCCTACACTGCCCGAACACCACTGCACTGCCCTAAACCCTGAAACACCACCCCCAGCACGACCCCCTACACTGCCTGAACACCACTGCACTGCCCTAAACCCTGAAACACCACCCCTGCACGACCCCCTACACTGCCCGAACACTACTGCACTGCCCTAAACCCTGAAACACCATCCCCAGCACGCCACCCTACACTGCACGAACACCACTGCACTGCCCTAAACCCTGAAACACTACCCCCAGCAAGACCCCTACACTGCCCGAACACCACTGCACTGCCCTAAACCCTGAAAAACCACCCCCTGCAAGACCCCCTACACTGCCCGAACACCACTGCCCTAAACCCTGAAACACCACCCCCAGCAAGACCCCCTACACTGCCCGAACACCACTGCACTGCCCTAAACCCTGAAACACCAGCCCCAGCACGACCCCTACACTGCCCGAACACCACTGCTCTGCCCTAAACCCTGAAACACCACCCCCTGCACGACCCCCTACACTGCCCGAACACCACTGCACTGCCCTAAACCCTGAAACACCACCCCCTGCACGATCCCCTACACTGCCCGAACACTACTGCACTGCCCTAAACCCTGAAACACCACCCCAGCATGACCCCCTACACTGCACGAACACCACTGCACTGCCCTAAACCCCGAAACACTACCCCCAGCAAGACCCCCTACACTGCCCGAACACCACTGCCCTAAACCCTGAAACACCACCCCCAGCAAGACCCCCTACACTGCCCGTACACCACTGCACTGCCCTAAACCCTGAAACACCGCCCCCAGCATGACCCCCTACACTGCCCGAACACCACTGCACTGCCCTAAACCCTGAAACACCACCCCCAGCACGACCCCCTACACTGCCCGAACACCACTGCACTGCCCTAAACCATGAAACACCAGCCCCAGCACGACCCCCTACACTGCCCGAACACCACTGCACTGCCCTAAACCCTGAAACACCACCCCCAGCACGACCCCCTACACTGGCCGAACACCATTGCACTGCCCTAAACCCTGAAACACCACCCCCTGCACGACCCCCTACACTGCCCAAACACCACTGCACTGCCCTAAACCCTGAAACACCACCCCCTGCTGACCCCCTACACTGCCTGAACACCACTGCACTGCCCTAAACCCTGAAACACCACCCCTCAGCACGACACCCTACACTGCCCGAACACCACTGCACTGCCCTAAACCCTGAAACACCACCCCCAGCATGACCCCCTACACTGCCCGAACACCACTGCACTGCCCTAAACCCTGAAACACCACCCCCTGCACGACCTCCTACACTGCCGGAACACCACTGCACTGCCCTAAACCCTGAAACACCACCCCCAGCACGACCCCCTACACTGCCCGAACACCACTGCACTGCCCTAAACCCTGAAACATCAACCCCAGCAAAACCCCCTACACTGCCTGAACACCACTGCCCTAAACCCTGAAACACCACCCCCTACACTGCACGAACACCACTGCACTGCCCTAAACCCTGAAACACCACCTCCAGCAAAACCCCCTACACTGCCTGAACACCATTGCTCTGCCCTAAATCCTGAAACACTAGCCCCAGCATGACCCCCTACACTGCCCAAACACCACTGCACTGCCCTAAACCCTGAAACACCACCCCCAGCACGACCCCATACACTGCCCGAACACCACTGCACTGCCCTAAACCCTGAAACACCAGCCCCAGCAAGACCCCCCTACACTGCCCGAACACCACTGCACTGCCCTAAACCCTGAAACATCAGCCCCAGCATGACCCCCTACACTGCCCGAACACCACTGCACTGCCCTAAACCCTGAAACACCAGCCCCAGCACGACCACCTACACTGCCCGAACACCACTGCACTGCCCTAAACCCTGAAACACCAGCCCCAGCATGACCCCCTACACTGCCCGAACACCACTGCACTGCCCTAAACACTGAAACACCAGCCCCAGCACGACCCCCTACACTGCCCGAACACCACTATACTGCCCTAAACCCTGAAACACCAGCCCCAGCACGACCCCCTACACTGCCCGAACACCACTGCACTGCCCTAAACCCTGAAACACCACCCCCTGCAGCACCCCTTACACTGCCCGAACACCACTGCACTGCCCTAAACCCTGAAACACCACCCCCTGCACCGCCCCCTACACTGCCCGAACACCACTGCCTTAAACCCTGAAACACCACCCCCAGCACGATCCCCTTTACTGCTCGAACACCACTGCACTGCCCCAAACCCTGAAACACCACCCCCAGCACGACCCCCTACACTGCCCGAACACCACTGCCCTAAACCCTGAAACACCACCCCCTGCACGACCCCCTACACTGCCCGAACACCACTGCACTGCCCTAAACCCTGAAACACCACCCCCTACACTGCCCGAACACCACTGCACTGCCCTAAACCCTGAAACACCACCCCCAGCACGACCCCCTACACTGCCCGAACTCCACTGCACTGCCCTAAACCCTAAAACACCACCCCCAGCACTACCCCCTACACTGCCCAAACACCACTGCACTGCCCTAAACCCTAAAATACTACCCCCAGCACAACCCCCTACACTACCCGAACACGACTGCACTGCCCTAAACCCTCAAACACTACCCCCAGCACGACCCCCTACACTACCCGAACACCACTGCACTGCCCTAAACCCTAAAACACTCCCCCAGCACGCCCCCTACACTACCCGAACACCACTGCACTGCCCTACACCCTAAAACACTCCCCCAGCACGACCCCCTACACTACCCAAACACCACTGCACTGCCCTAAACCCTAAAACACTACCCCCGCATGATCCCCTACACTACCCAAACACCAATGCACTACTCTAATCCCTAAAACACTACCCCCGCATGACCCCTACAATACCCTAAACCCTAAAACACTACCCCGCACGACTCCCTACACTACCCAAAGACCACTGCACTACCCTAAACCCTAAAACATGACCTCCTACACTACACAAACACCACTGCACTACCCTAAACCCTAAAACACTACCCCCTACATTACACAAACACCACTGCACTACCCTAAACCCTAAAACACTACCCCCAGCAGTACCCCTACACTACCCAAACACCACTGCACTACCCTAAATCACTACCCCCAGCACGACCCCTACACTACCCAAACACCACTGCACTACCCTAAACCCTAAAACACTACCCCCAGCACGACCCCCTACACTACCCAAACACCACTGCACTACCCTAAACCCTAAAACACTCCCCCAGCACGACTCCCTACACTACCCAAACACCACTGCACTACCCTAAACCCTAAATCTACCCCCAGCATGACCCCCTACACTACACAAACACCACTGCACTACCCTAAACCCTAAAACACTACCCCCAGCACGACCCTCTTCACTACCTAAACACAACTGCACAATTTGTTACAGGCGTTGCAACGCAGGCCTGTGGTGCCTACTGGAAGTACCTAGTGGGCTAGTTGGGCCCCAGGGACCCTCAGGATTCAAGGTGACCTAATCCCCCAACTTAAAACGCACCACGGGCGCGTTTGCACAGTGGTGAAGGGAGGGGCGGGGCCTCAGGTGACATGTGCGCAAACACGCCCTGTGGTGCGTTTTAAGTTGGGGAATTAATTCCCTTTGAATCCTGAGGGACCCTGGGGCCAACTAGCCCACCAGGTACCTTCAGTAAGCACAACAGAGTTGCGTTGCAGAGAGGTAAAAAGGTGCGTGGCCTCGGAACGCCTCTCTGCAACTCAGCTCTGTGGTCCTAACTGTAGGTACCTGGGGGCTAGTTGGGCCCCAGGGACCCTCAGAATTCAAGGGACTTAATCCTGCAACTTAAAACGCGCCACGGGGTGTGTCTGCACACATGTCACCTCAGGCCCCCTCCCTTCACCACTGTGCAAACGCGCCCTGTAGCGCGTTTTAAGAGGTAGTTTTAATCCCCCTGCCCTATTATGTACTAGGGACTTGCAGAGGAGGTCATGCTAATCACAGGGGTACCCCAATGCATAGTGTTCCCTAGTGTATGTAGGTGTTTTCACTGTATTCTAAGTGTCTTTTAGCATAGCACTGGCTCTGGTTAGTCAGAGTCAGTTACCACCAGTACCCGTCTGAAAAAGTTGTGGGCACAGGATGATTTTGCAACAAGGCCTCTTTCTGCTCCTCTGTTGGTTCTTTCTGCACATCTTTTGCTTCTTTCTGTGCGTTTTTTCTTCTTTCTTCACATGTCCTACCTCTGTAGGCATAGTTAGAAACTAGCATTTAAAAAAACCTTTGAAATTCACTTAAAAAATCATAGGTTTCAGGCACGTTATAGTTAGAAATTAGCATTTAAAAAACCTTTGAAATTCACTGAAAAAACCATAGGTTTCAGACACGTTATAGTTAGAAATTAGCATTTAATAAACCTTTGAAATTCACTGAAAAAACCATAGGTTTTAGGGACAGTTATAGTTAGTTGGACATTTCACTCGTACAAAACCATAGAAATTCCCCGTTATAGTTAGTTCAGCTAACTATAACTCGCGCCCCGCAATGCACTGCTGATGACGTCACATATTACATCACTCATGACATGGTCAGTGACATCACTAATGACATCACTGATGACATCTCAAATGACATCACTGATGACATCATCCATGTGATAATTTCATGCATCTTCTCACACCCTAATATAACTTTTGATACACCCACTCTAAATTACAGACTGCCATTCTCAAAACCATAGACACTCCAACACCAAAAACTACATACCCACTCACTGATTCTTAGGTCTACACACACATCCACTCACTCACCCGTACAGTCACTCATACTTAGTCACTCAGTACAGGACTATCATATGCACTCATACACCTATATAAACACTCACACATCGCCACTCATCCATAGAGGTACTCACACACCTAGTCAGTCATGCAAAAACTTAATCACACACCCATTTACTCACCTATACAGTTATACACACACCAGCTCACTTACTCATACAAATACTAGCACATTCTTACGCTCTTATACAATCACTGATACAAGTACACACTCATCCATACAGCCACTCTCACAATCACACACTCTCACTTATAGCCATTTATATACTCCAACACACATATATACTGCCTTTCACATATGTAGTTACTCACACATGTACCACTGAGATATACATTCAATCACTAACACACCCATACACACACTCACCCACCCATACAGTCCATCACAGATGCACTCTTGAAACCATGCACCCAGTGAATCACCAACTCACACATCTATGCACAGAGTCACACACACCCCACCCACACAAACACTCAGGCACCCATACAGATACTCAGACAATCAATCAATAACCCATGTAGACACTCATGTAGCTATTCAGAAAGCCATGCAGCCACTTACAAACCAACAGACAGACGGATACAGACATTCACACAGTTTAGTCACTAACCCATGCATTCAGTAAGATACATTTAATCACTCACTTGTAGAGTCAGTCACTCACGTACTAAATCATCCATTCAGACACTTATACACCCACTCATTCTTCAATACACCTTTCCCTATATATATTAAACATATTTAAACTTTACAGAAACACACAGTCACTGGATGATGTCATCAGTGATGTCATCAGTGATGTCATTTGAGATGTCATCAGTGATGTCATCAGTGATGTCACTGACCATGTCATGAGTGATGTAATATGTGACGTCATCAGCAGTGCATTGCGGGGCGCGAGTTATAGTTAGCTGAACTAACTATAACGGGGGAATTTCTATGGTTTTGTACGAGTGAAATGTCCAACTAACTATAACTGTCCCTAAAACCTATGGTTTTTTCAGTGAATTTCAAAGGTTTTTTAAATGCTAATTTCTAACTATAACGTGTCTGAAACCTATGGTTTTTTCAGTGAATATATATATATATATATATATATATATATATATATATATATATATATATATATATATATATATATATATATATATATATCTCCATGTTCAGGGGCCACACACCCTGACAGGGCGGCTTCGGCGTGATGGTCATGAAGATACCCATCTAAACACAAAAACAACCTTCTTTAACACAAGAAGACGTCGACATCCCATTTGAAGTATTTCAAGTGCTTTTATTTTTCTTCGGAGTATGCAGCAGTTCACTTCAAAATCCTAATGCGTTTCAACTCTCTTGGGAACCTTGATCACAGGTGAGCTTTCTCCTTCTCTGACTGACCACATGATTTCGCTTGTAAAAAACACCTTTTTATTCAGCAGTTTCTGGGTTGTGTTACTTCTACGGAATGCGCATTGCAAACTTGTAAGTCTTTCATTAAATATAGCAGCATACTTGGTTACATTTCAGTCCATTTTTAAAAGCTGCACAGTTTGTCATTTTATAAAGCAGTCCCAGGGCGCATAAAATTAAGCTCCATAACTCGTGCTCCTGCTATTGCTTTTACTTCTCCATTTGTGCACTTGAATGTCTTCAAATATGCAAGCCGAGACAAATACTGCTAACTTGCTCCCTTTCCCTTCTCCCATCCGATTACTTAGAAGGAAAATCCTGTTTTTTTTCGTTTTATGGAGGAGGGCGGGTCGGGCTCCTTTCAACTTAATCCAGCACATAAATCTTCGTGTTCAGGAGCCACGCACCCTGGCAGGGCGGCTTCGGCGTGATGGTCACGAAGATACCCATCTGAACACAAAACTGACTTCTTTTACACAAGAAGACGCTGACATCCCATTTGAAGTATTTCAAGTGCTTTTATTTTTCTTCGGAGTATGCAGCAGTTCACTTCAAAATCCTAACGCGTTTCAACTCTCTTGGGAGTGATGTCATTTGAGATGTCATCAGTGATGTCACTGGCCATGTCATGAGTGATGTAATATGCAAGGTCATAAGCGTGCATTGCAGGGGCGCGAGTTATGTTTAGCTCAGCTAACTATAACTGCTGAATTTCTATGGTTTTGTGCCAGTGAAATGTCAACCTAACTATAACGTCCCTGTAACCTTTGTTTTTTTCAGTGAATATGTATATATGTATATATATATATTCACTGAAAAAACCATAGGTTTTAGGGACAGTTATAGTTAGTTGGACATTGCACTCGTACAAAACCCGTGAAATTCCCCGTTATAGTTAGTTCAGCTAACTATAACTCGCGCCCCGCAATGCACTGCTGATGACGTCACATATTACATCACTCATGACATGGTCAGTGACATCACTGATGACATCACTGATGACATCTCAAATGACATCACTGATGACATCATCCAGTGACTGTGTGTTTCTGTAAAGTTTAAATATTTTTTATATATATAGGGAAAGGCGTATTGAAGAATGAGTGGGTGTATAAGTGTCTTTATGGATGATTTAGTAGGTGCGTGACTAATTCTATAAGTGAGTGATTAAACGTATCTTACTGAATGCATGGGTTAGTGACTAAACTGGGTGAATGTCTGTATCTGTCTGTTGCTGTGTAAGTGGCTGCATGGGTTTGTGAATAGCTACATGAGTGTCTATAAGAGTTATTGATTTGTTGTCTGAGTATCTGTATGGGTGCCTGAGTGTTTGTGTGGATGGGGTGTGTGCGACTGTGCATAGATGTGTGAGTGGGTGATTCACTGGGTGGATGGTTTCAAGAGTGCATCTGTGATAGACTGTATGGGTGGGTAAGTGTGTGTAAGAGTGTGTTAGTGAGTGAATGTATGTCCCAGTGGTACATGTGTGAGTAACTACATATGTGAAAGGCAGTATATATGTGTGTTGGAGTATATAAATAGCTATAAGCGAGAGTGAGTGATTGTGATAGTGGCTGTATGGATGAGTGTGTGCTTGTATCAGTGATTGTATAAGAGCGTAACAATGTGCTAGTATTTGTATGATTAAGTGAGCTGGTGTGTGTATAACTGTATAGGTGAGTAAATGGCAGTGTGTTTAATTATTTGCATGACTGACTAGGTGTGTGAGTACCTCTATGGATGAGTGGCGGTGTTTGAGTGTCTATATAGGAGTAAGAGTGCATATGATAGTCCTGTATTGAGTGACCATAAGTATGAGTGACTGTACGGGTGAGTGAGTGGATGTGTGTGTGTAGACCTAAGAATCAGTGAGTGGGTATGTAGTTATTGGTGTTGGAGTGTCTATGGTTTTGCGAATGGCAGTCTGTAATTTAGATTGGGTGTATCAAAGGTTATATTAGGGTGTGAAGAGCTGCATCAGATTATCACGTGGATGATGTCATCAGTGATGTCATTTGAGATGTCATCAGTGATGTCATCAGTGATGTCACTGACCATGTCATGAGTGATGTAATATGTGACGTCATCAGCAGTGCATTGCGGGGCGCGAGTTATAGTTAGCTGAACTAACTATAACGGGGGAATTTCACGGGTTTTGTACGAGTGCAATGTCCAACTAACTATAACTGTCCCTAAAACCTATGGTTTTTTCAGTGAATTTCAAAGGTTTTTAAATGCTAATTTGTAACTATAACGTCCCTAAAACCTATGGTTTTTTCAGTGAATTTCAAAGGTTTTTAAATGCTAATTTGTAACTATAACATGTCTGAAACCTACGGTTTTTTCAGTGAATTTCAAAGGTTTTGTAAATGACAATTTTTAAATGTATTAATTGTTATATACATTTTTTTCATACTGATTTCGAAATTTTTTAGAAAACATTTTTTTACATATTTTATTTTTTAAATTACATTGTAATTATATTATACATTACAAAAAATACTTTCTCAGAATGAATTACTTTAGTTTAAATACTTTGCACATAGGCAATAGACTTTTAAGTACAGTAGTTACAGTTGTTGCAATGGGCAACACATTTTCAAACACAATGCAACATTCAGCTCAATGTGAATTTCTAGTTAAATGCAATTAGTTACTTTATGGATTACTTTTCTAACCACAGGACTGGATCCTAGATTCAGTCCTGGGACATCTCCTGTAAACAGTTGAGTAAAAGCGTTTTGGTTACAGTCGTGATTTTTAAGGAATATTATTGTACTTTAAAAGTTGACACTTAGAAACTTTTTCTCATAGAATGACCAATGTTATCCTATGGAAGGAAATTCACTTAGGAGGTAAAAACTGTTATCGTTACTTTTTGTTACTCAGTGTTGGATCCTGGATCCAGCACTGGTGCATCTCCTGTAAACAGTTGAAAGAATGCGTTTAAGTCATACAGGCGATTTTTAAGGAATATTTGTAGTTTGTGAAAATCGACACTTTGAAACTTTTCTGCTGAAAACCAGACAAAGGATTCCTATGGAAGAAAATATAAGTTACTGGTAAGTACGGTTAAAATTACTTTTCAGGGTCAGTGCTGGGCTAAAGATGCAGCACTGGGTTCTCTCCTGATAACAGGTGAGTAAATTGGAATTCGTACTTTGGTTGATTTTAGAGGAATATTATAAAGTTCCAAAACTCCACACTTAGAAGAATTTCCAAGTGAAACCAGTCAATGTTAGCCTATGAAGGAAATTCAAGTTACCGGTAAGTACGGTTAAAATTAATTTTGAGGATCAGTACTGGGCTGAAAGATGCAGCACTGAGGTCTCTCCTGATAACAGGTGAATAAATCAGAATTCGGATTTCGGCTGATTTTAGAGGAATATTTTAAAGTTCCAAAAATCAACACTTAGAATCTTTTTCAGCAAAAAGCAGGCAATGATATCCTATGGAAGGAAATTCAAGTTACCGGTAAGTACGGTTAAAATTACTTTTGAGGATCAGTACTGGGCTGAAACATGCAGCACTGAGGTCTCTCCTGATAACAGGTGAGTAAATCGGAATTCGTATTTCGGCTGATTTTAGAGGAATATTTTAAAGTTCCAAAACTCCACACTTAGAAGAATTTCCAAGTGAAACCAGTCAATGTTAGCCTATGGAAGGAAATTCAAGTTACTGGTAAGTACGGTTAAAATTACTTTTCAGGACCAGTACTGGGCTGAAAGATGCAGCACTGAGGTCTCTCCTGATAACAGGTGAGTAAATCAGAATTCGGATTTCGGCTGATTTTAGAGGAATATTTGTATGTTTCAAAAATCAAAACTTAGAAGAATTTCCAAGTGAAACCAGTCAATGTTAGCCTATGAAGGAAATTCAAGTTACCGGTAAGTACGGTTAAAATTACTTTTCAGGATCAGTACTGGGCTGAAAGATGCAGCACTGAGGTCTCTCCTGATAACAGGTGAGTAAATCGGAATTCGTATTTCGGCTGATTTTAGAGGAATATTTTAAAGTTCCAAAACTCCACACTTAGAAGAATTTCCAAGTGAAACCAGTCAATGTTAGCCTATGAAGGAAATTCAAGTTACCGGTAAGTACGGTTAAAATTACTTTTCAGGACCAGTACTGGGCTGAAAGATGCATCACTGAGGTCTCTCCTGATAACAGGTGAGTAAATCGGAATTCGTATTTCGGCTGATTTTACAGGAATATTTTAAAGTTCCAAAACTCCACACTTAGAAGAATTTCCAATTGAAACCAGTCAATGTTAGCCTATGGAAGGAAATTCAAGTTACTGGTAAGTACGGTTAAAATTACTTTTCAGGACCAGTACTGGGCTGAAAGATACAGCACTGAGGTCTCTCCTTATAACAGGTGAGTAAATCGGAATTCGTATTTCGGCTGATTTTAGAGGAATATTTGCACAATGGTGAAGGGAGGGGCGGGGCCTGAGGTGACATCTGTGCAAACGCGCCCCGTGGCGCGTTTTAAGTTGGGGGATTAAGTCCCCTTGAATCCTGAGGGTCCCTAGGGGCCAACTAGCCCACCAGGAACCTCCAATATGCGCCAGGGGCTGCATTGCAGAGACGTGTAGAGAGGCCACACCCCTTTTTACACCTCTCTGCAACGCAGCTCTGTGCCGCTTTCTGGATGTACCTGTTGGGCTAGTTGGCCCCAGGGACCCTCAGGATTGAAGGGATTTAATTCCCCATCTTAAAACGCGCCACGGGGCCTGTTTGCACACATGTCACCTGAAGCCCCGCCCTCCCTTCACCACTGTGCAAACGCGCCCCGTGGCGCGTTTTAAGTTGGGGGATTAAGTCCCCTTGAATCCTGAGGGTCCCCGGAGTCCAACTAGCCCACCATATACCTCCAAAAGCGCCACAGAGCTGCGTTGCAGAGAGGTGTAAAAGGGTGTGGCCTCTCTACACGTCTCTGCAAGGCAGCCCCTGGCGCATACTGGAGGTTCCTGGTGGGCTAGTTGGCCCCCAGGGACCCCCAGTATTCAAGGGGAATTTGTTCCCCTCTGCAAACGCGCCAGGGGCGCGTTTGCAGAGTGGTGAAGGAAGGGGCGGGGCCTGCGGGCCCGATCGTTTTTTTGTTGTTTTTTTGTCCCCTGAAGGGGGGCTGTGTGGCCCCCCTTCCTTTTTTCTCTTTTTGGGCCCTGGGGACCCCATCCCCCAGGGCCTTACCCCTTTATTTAATTTTTCAAAAAAAAAAAAAACGGGAAGGGGGCCGCGTGGCCCCCTTCCCTGGGCCTGTATTGGCCCCAGGGACCCCATCCCCGGGGCATGGCCTCTATATTTATTATTTTGAGGGGGCAGCGTGGCCCCCTCCTCTGGCCATTTTAAGGCCCCGGGGACCCCATCCCCCTGGGCCGGCCTTTCCATTTTTTTTTAACATTTTTTTTTCTCTTTTTTGGAGAGGGGGCCGCGTGGCCCCCTCCCGGGCCACTACTTGCCCCGGGGACCCCATCCCCCGGGGCTGGCCCTCTCCGTTGGGGACTGTGGGGGGTCCCCAATCCCCCACAGTCCCGCCGGCTCCCCACGTCCCTTGGGAGCCGGCATTGCTGTTCCACATGGGGAGCAGCTGACATGCTGCTCCCCATGTGGAAAAGCAATCGCTTTGGATATTGGAAGAGAGAGCAGGTTTCCCTGCTCTCTCTTCCAATATCCAAAGCAGTTTGCTATGGCAGGACGGGAGCCGCGAGGCTCCGTCCTGCCATAGCAAACTACAGTGTCCCGGGGTAGGCACCCCGGGACACTGCAGGAGCCGGCCCTGGGGGTGGTGGTCCCCAGGGCCATCAAGGGCTCCAGGAGGGGGCCGCGCGGCCCCCTCCCATTCAGTACACAGCCCCGGGGAGGTGGTGGTCCCCGGGGCTCTGGGGGTCCGTAACGGACCCCCATATTAAAATGTTTAGTGCCCGGGGAGGTGGCGGTCCCCGGGGGTGTGTGGGGGGCTGGAGCCCCCCACACTGGTTTTATTTTTAATTAAAAAAAGCCCCAGGGAGGTGGTGGTCCCCGGGGCTGCGGGAGGGCTCAGAGCCCTCCCGCACCATTTTCAAAAAAGCCCCGGGGGTGGCGGTCCCCGGGGCTTGGGGGGCCCTTTGAGGCCCCCCACACATTAAATTATCCCCCCCACCATGCCCCCGGGACTTGGGCCACCCGGGGGCATGGTGATGTAATATGTGACGTCATCACCAGTGCATTGCGGGGGCGCGAGTTATAGTTAGCTGAACTAACTATAACGGGGGAATTTCACGGGTTTTGTACGAGTGAAATGTCCAACTAACTATAACTGTCCCTAAAACCTATGGTTTTTTCAGTGAATTTCAAAGGTTTTTAAATGCTAATTTCTAACTATAACGTGTCTGAAACCTATGGTTTTTTCAGTGAATTTCAAAGGTTTTTTAAATGCTAATTTCTAACTATAACGTGCCTGAAACCTATAGTTTTTCAGTGAATTTCAAAGGTTTTTTAAATGCTAGTTTCTAACTATGCCTACAGAGGTAGGACATGTGAAGAAAGAAGAAAAAAGCACAGAACGAAGCAAAAGAAATGCAGAAAGAAGCAACAGAAGTCCACAAAGACGATAGACGAAGAAAAGTGCAGGAAGAAGCAAAAGATGTGCAGAAAGAACCAACAGAGGAGCAGAAAGAGGCCTTGTTGCAAAATCATCCTGTGCCCACAACTTTTTCAGACGTGTACTGGTGGTAACTGACTCCGACTAACCAGAGCCAGTGCTATGCTAAAAGACACTTAGAATACAGTGAAAACACCTACATACACTAGGGAACACTATGCGTTGGGGTACCCCTGTGATTAGCATGACCTCCTCTGTAAGTCCCTAGTACATAATAGGGCAGGGGATTAAAACTACCTCTTAAAATGCGCTACAAGGCGCGTTTGCACAGTGGTGAAGGTAGGGGGGCCTAAGGTGACATGTGTGCAAACGCGCCCCGTGGCGCGTTTTAAGTTGCAGGATTAAGTCCCCTTGAATCCTGAGGGTCCCTGGGGCCCAACTAGCCCCCAGGTACCTACAGTTAGGACCACAGAGCTGAGTTGCAGAGAGGCGTTCCGAGGCCTCGCACCTTTTTCACCTCTCTGCAATGCAACTCTGTTGTGCTTACTGAAGGTACCTGGTGGGCTAGTTGGCCCCAGGGTCCCTCAGGATTCAAGGGAATTAATTCCCCAACTTAAAACGCACCACAGGGCGTGTTTGCGCACATGTCACCTGAGGCCCCGCCCCCTCCCTTCACCACTGTGCAAACACGCCCTGTGGCGCGTTTTAAGTTGGGGGATTAGGTCACCTTGAATCCTGAGGGTCCCTGGGGCCCAAATAGCCCACCAGGTACTTCCAGTAAGCACCACAGGCCTGCGTTGCAGAGAGGTGGTCCGAGGCCACGCCCCTTTTTACACCTCTCTGCAACGCAGCTCTGTGGCGCTTACTGGAGGTACCTGGTGGGCTAGTTGGACCCCAGGGACCCTCAGGATTCAAGGGGACTTAATCCCCCAACTTAAAACACGCCACAGGGCGTGTTTGCACACTTGTCACCTCAGGCCCCGCCCCCTCCCTTCACCACTGTGCAAACGCGCCCGTGACGCGTTTTAAGTTGGGGGTTTAACTCCCCTTGAATCCTGAGGGTCCCTGGGGTGAAACTAACCCACCAGCTACCTCCATTAAGCGCCACAGAGCTGCGTTGCAGAGAGGTGTAAAAAGGGGCATGGCCTCAGAACACCTCTCTGCAACGCAGCCCCCTGGCGCATACTGGAGGTTCCTGGTGGGCTAGTTGGCCCCCAGGGACCCCCAGTATTCAAGGGGAATTCGTTCCCCATCTGCAAACGCGCCAGGGGGCGCGTTTGCAGAGTGGTGCAAGGAGGGGGCGTGGCCTCCGGCGCGATGCCGCTCTTTTTTTTTTTTTTAAGAAGGGGGGCTGTGTGGCCTCCCTTCTTTTTGTAATTTATTTGCCCTGGGGACCCCATCCCCCAGGGCCTGCCTGCTTTTTTTTTTTTTTTAAATTAGGAAGGGGGCCGCGTGGCCCCCCTCCCGAGGCCTTAATCGGCCCCGGGGACCCCATCCCCGGGCCATGGCCTTTTTATTTTTTTTTAAATTGTTTTGGAGGGGGCTGCATTGCCCCCTCCTCAGGCCACTTATGGCCCCGGGGACCCCATCCCCCGGGGCCGGACTTTGTTTTTTAATTTTTATTTTTTTAAAACTTTTTTGGGGAAGGGGGCCACGTGGCCCCACTCCTGGGCCACTTGTAGCCCCGGGGACCCCATCCCCCGGGGCTGGCCCTCTCCGTTGGGGACCATGGGGGGGTCCCCAATCCCCCCACGGTCCCGCCGGCTCTCCGCGTCCTGCGGGAGCCGGCATTGTTTTCCCACATGGGGAGCTGCTAAGATGCAGCTCCCCGTGTGGAAAAGCAATCGGCTTTGGTTTTTGGAAGAGAGAGCAGGTTTCCTGCTCTCTCTTCTAAAATTCAAAGCAGTTTGCTATGGCAGGACGGGAGCCGCGAGGCTCCCGCCCTGCCATAGCAAACTACAGTGTCCCGGGGGTGGGCACCCCGGGACACTGCAGGAGCCGGTCCTGGGGGGTGGTGGTCCCCAGGGCCATCAAGGGCTCCAGGAGGGGGCCGTGTGGCCCCCCTCCCAACATGTTAAAAGCCCCGGGAAGGTGGTGGTCCCAGGGTCTTCGGGGGTCCCCCAATTTAAAATTCTTAGTGCTCCGGGGAGGTGGCGGTAAGTAGCACTCGAGCAACAGCCTGATTCATGTATAGGTAAGGACGGGGGACCGCCCGTAGGAGCCGCTCCATAGTGATATTGCCTGACGCGTTTTGAATCACCATATGATTCTCTTCAGAGGCTTTAATGGAATGGTGTGCGCAACCGCTAACCTCTGAAGAGAATCATATGGTGATTCGAAACGCGTCAGGCAATACCACTATGGAGCGGCTCCTGCGGGTGGTTCCCCGCCCTTACCTACACATGAATCAAGCTGTTGCTTGAGTGCTACTTACAGGTGGACAACCTTGGAGCAGTTATATATATATATATATATATATATATATATATATATATATATATATATCCTAGCTCCACGTTACTGCCAATGTATCTGCCCTCTTGCACGGGTGATAGGTCCCTGCGGTGGCAAGCCGCTACATCTCCCGCTCCACTTCGAAAAGTACGGACCAGCACTCACGTTGGTTTTAATCCACGTTAGGATTTATTGTGCGCATAAATTCCAAAACAAACAGACGCGTTTCAGCAAAAGCCTTCGTCAGCGTCGACGGGTGCCGTTTTCTGCGACATACATATACTTAATTTGTTTAATTAAAATCAAAGTAGGACAAATGTATTACTGTCAATTCAAGCGCTATCTTTGAAGGTGCAATTTTCGCAAGAAATGGTATGATTTTACATTACTTCATCATGCAATTTCTATTTATACCACCACATATTGTCAAAAGTTGGTAATCACACTCGCGTCTGTTTGTTTTGGAATTTATGCGCACAATAAATCCTAACATGGATTAAAACCAACATGAGTGCTGGTCCGTACTTTTCGAAGTGGAGCGGGGGATATATATATATATATATATATGTCCAAAAGTTGCCCAGAAAATGAAGCCGCACACCGCTGAAAAGGTAGGTAACAAGCCTTTATTTCTCAAGCATATTGGTTCCCCTCTGGAAAATCAATACTTTGGCCTGACGCGTTTCAATGCTTTTGTGCATCTCTTCAGAGGCCGACATGGGGAAGGAATTCTCCGCCGCTACACTCCTTCTGCAATGCAAAATTTATTTCAATTAGCCTCCGGTGTGCTCGTGACATCACGTTTACTTTCAACATTGCTTGCTGGGGAATGTAGTCTTTTTAGGCATTTTTAACCCTCCAGTGGGTCCAGACTCCATGCCTAATCCAGGATACATTAAACTAGCCCTCCAGTGGTCCCCAGACAGGGTACAATATGCCTTATTCATGAACCTTCAGCGCCGATGCAGAGGGGACGTTACCCCCCGGCCGGTCCTTTCTTTGCTTTGCAGGAGGTGCGTCGCTTCCACGGCCAGGGCCGCCGTGTAACCATGTCCCAAAGTTGCCCAGAAAATGAAGCCGCACACTGCTGAAAAGGTAGGTAACAAGCCTTTATTTCTCAAGCATATTGGTTCCCCTCTGGAAAATCAATCCTTTGGCCTGACGCGTTTCAATGCTTTTGTGCATCTCTTCAGAGGCCGACATGGGGAAGGAATTCTCCGCCGCTACACTCCTTCTGCAATGCAAAATTTATTTAAATTAGCCTCCGGTGTGCTCGTGACATCATGTTTACTTTCAACATTGCTTGCTGGGGAATGTAGTCTTTTTAGGCATTTTTAACCCTCCAGTGGGTCCAGTCTCCATGCCTAATCCAGGATACATTAAACTAGCCCTCCAGTGGGTTCAAATGGAGTTTGTAACTCACCTGCAGCTGTGTGCGGCCTCAAGCTTCTGGGCGTTTTTGGTTACATATTATGCATCGGTTCCAGGCCGCAGAGGGATCGCACTGCCCGCAACCAACGGGACTAGGGAGAGGAAGATTCCTCTTTCCGAAGCTGCAGGGTACCTTTAATGAAGCCGGCAGAGTATCATCCAAGGCTCAATGGAGGGCCGAGAATAATCGTCCATAATTAGCTGCAGCGGAGGTAACCCACCAGAGGGCGTTATTTGGCAAAATGAGACTTCATATCCCAGCGTGCATTTGAAAATGAACTTCCACCAAGGGAGGAGCACTGATAGCTCACTAACCCCAAACACGCAGGGGAAATGCGGCAGCCATAAATCACCTCCGCTGACACGGCCTCTGAGGAGATGCAAACAGCAGCATCGAAACGCGTCAGGCCATGGACTTCAAAGGGATGTTAAGCTGCCTGCTTGGTTCAAATGGAGTTTGTAACTCACCTGCAGCTGTGTGCGGCCTCAAGCTTCTGGGCGTTTTTGGTTACATATATATATATATATATATATATATATATAAATATACTATCTACTGGCGGTCGCCAGTAGATAGTTATAGTTAGGACCTATTATCCATAGGAAATCCGCCACATTCTATTTGAAATAACTCTTGCGCCGGTTGACGAATCTTCGCGAAAGCTTCCAACTTGTTGGGGCGCTCCGCTCCGCTCCTACCCTGAAAGTGTCGGGTTGATTCGTCAAGCGGGGGCCGAGACAAAAGGGGGGTCCCAAAACGCGTTTTCCCCATTCATTTTTCCATAGGAACCTTTAGTCGCAGCTACAGCCCGAACTGCTGAACGGAATTACACCAAATTTGGCAAAGAGGTAGCCCTTGGTTCAGTGTCGTGCCTTTTGCTTAAATGGTGTAAATCCGTTCAGTAGTTCCTGAGAAAATCAAAAGTAAAGTCACATATATATCTATGGGCGAGTAGGGTCCGCGTATCCTGAGCGCACCCTGCGCGCACCGTCCCGATCACGAGCTGCATGCTAATTGGCTGTCAAGTGGCTGTCAACACTCCAAATCAGGAAGTGTTGGCAGCCATTTTGTCCCTCGGTAGAACCGAGGGACAGAAACAAGTGCGCAAAGCGCAAAAGGGGAGCAGGGTAGAAACACTCTGACCCCCTAGGTCTGCTCAGGGGGTCCCACAAGGACCCCCTGGGCAGAAAAAAGCAATTTTTTTTTTAGAAAACGGCGGGATGCGCTTAGGGTGCGCGGATCCCACCGATTAAAAAAAAAAAGCACAAGAAACAAGTGCGCAAAACGCACAAAGGGGGCAGGGTAGAAACACCCTGACCCCTAGGTCTGCTCAGAGGGTCCCACAAGGACCCCTGGGCAGAAAAAAGCATTTTCTTTTTCAAAATCGGCAGGATGCGCTTAGGGTGCGCGGATCCCACTGATTAAAAAAAAAAACACAAGAAACAAGTGCACAAAACGCACAAAGGGGGCAGGGTAGAAACACCCTGACCCCTAGGTCTGCTCAGGGGTCCCACAAGGACCCCTGGGCAAAAAGCAACAAAAAAACAACAACAAAAAAAGACCGGCATCGTGCCGAGACCCTGCCCCCTCCCTGCAGCAGTCTGCAAACGCGCCCCCTGCCGCGTTTTAAGAAGGGGAAGTAATTCCCCTTGAATACTGGGGGTCCCTGGGGCCAACTAGCCCACCAGGAACCTCCGGTATGCGCCAGGGGCTGCGTTGCAGAGAGGTGTACAGAGGCCACGCCCCTTTTACACCTCTCTGCAACGCAGCTCTGTGGCGCTCTTTGGAGGTACATGGTGGGCTAGTTGGACTCCAGGGACCCTCAGTATTCAAGGGGACTTAATCCCCCAACTTAAAACGCGCCACGGGGCACGTTTGCACAGTGGTGAAGGGAGGGGGCGGGGCTTCAGGTGACATGTGTGCAAACAGGCCCCGTGGCGCATTTTAAGATGGGGAATGAAATCCCCTTCAATCCTGAGGGTCCCTGGGGGCGAACTAGCCCACCAGGTACGTCCAGAAAGCACCACAGAGCTGCGTTGCAGAGAGGTGCAAAAGGGGCGTGGCCTCTGAACAACTCTCTGCAACGCAGCTCCCTGGCGCATACTGGAGGTACAGGGTGGGCTAGTTGGACCCCAGGGACCCTCATGATTCAAGGGGACTTAATCCCCCAACCTAAAAGCGCGCCACGGGGCGCGTTTGCACAGATGTCACCTCAGGCCCCGCCCCTCCCTTCACCATTGTGCAAATATTCCTCTAAAATCAGCCGAACTACAAATTCTGATTTACTCACCTGTTATCAGGAGAGACCTCAGTGCCTTATCTTTCAGCCCAGTACTGATCCTGAAAAGTAATTTTAACCGTACTTACCAGTAACTTGAATTTCCTTCCATAGGATATCATTGACTGGTTTCACTTGGAAATTCTTCTAAGTGTGGAGTTTTGGAACTTTATAATATTCCTCTAAAATCAGCCGAAATACGAATTCCGATTTACTCACCTGTTATCAGGAGAGACCTCAGTGCTGCATCTTTCAGCCCAGTACTGATCCTGAAAAGTAATTTTAACCGTACTTACCAGTAACTTATATTTCCTTCCGTAGGAATCCATTGTCTGGTTTTCAGCAGAAAAGTTTCAAAGTGTTGATTTTCACAAACTACAAATATTCCTTAAAAATCGCCTGTATGACTTAAACGCATTCTTTCAACTGTTTACAGGAGATGCACCAGTGCTGGATCCAGGATCCACCACTGAGTAAGAAAAAGTAACGATAACACTACTTACCTGCTAAGTGAATTTCCTCCCATAGGATAACATTGGTGATTCTATGTGAAAAAGTTTCTGTCAACTTTTTAAAATACAATAATATTCCTTAAAAATCACTATTGTAACCAAAACGCTTTTACTCAACTGTTTACAGGAGATGTCCCAGGACTGAATCTAGGATCCAGTCCTGTGGTTAGAAAAAGTAATCCATAAAGTAACTAATTGCATTTAGCTAGAAATTCACATTGAGCTCAATGTTGCATTGTGTTTGAAATTGTGTTGCCCATTGTAATTCATTCTGAGAAAGTATATTTTGTAATGTAATGTATAATGTAATTACAATGTAATTTAAAAAATAAAATATCTAAAAATAAATAGTTTAAAAAAATGTAGTAAATCAGTATCAAAAAAAATAAATATAACAATGAATACATTTAAAAATTGTCATTTACAAAACCTTTGAAATTCACTGAAAAAAACCATAGGTTTCAGACATGTTATAGTTAGGAATTAGCATTTTAAAAACCTTTGAAATTCACTGAAAAAACCATAGGTTTCAGGCCTGTTATAGTTAGGGTTTAGCAATTAAAAAACCTTTGAAATTCACTGAAAAAACCATAGGTTTTAGGGAAAGTTATAGTTAGTTGGACATTGCACTCGTACAAAACCTGTGAAATTCCCCCGTTATAGTTAGTTCAGCTAACTATAACTCGCGCCCCGCAATGCACTGCTGATGACGTCACATATTACATCACTCATGACATGGTCAGTGACATCACTGATGACATCACTGATGACATCTCAAATGACATCACTGATGACATCATCCATGTGAGAATTTAATGCATCTTCTCACACCCTAATATAACTTTTGATACACCCACTCTAAATTACAGACTGCCATTCTCAAAACCATACACACTCCAATACCAATAAGTACATACCCACTCACTGATTCTTAGGTCTACACACACACATCTACTCACTCACCCGTACAGTCACTCATACTTACAGTCACTCAGTACAGGACTATCATATGCACTCATACACCTATATAAACACTCACACAACGCAACTCATCCATAGAGGTACTCACACACCTAGTCAGTCATGCAAATAATTAATCACACTCCAATTTACTCACCTATACAGTTATACACACCAGCTCACTTATTCATAAAAATACTAGCACATTCTTACGCTCCTATGCAATCACTGATTCAAGCACACACTCATCCATATAGCCACTCTCACAATCACACACTCTCACTTATAGCCATTTATATACTCCAACACACATATATACTGCCTTTCACATATGTAGTTACTCACACATGTACCACTGAGATATACATTCAATCACTAACACACCCATACACACACTCACCCACCCATATGGTCCATCACAGACGCACTGTTGAAACCATGCACCCAGTGAATCACCCACTCACACATCTATGCACAGAGTCACACACACCCCACCCACACAAACACTGAGGCACCCATATAGCTACTCAGAGAACCAATCCATAACCCATATAGACACTCATTTAGCTAGTCAGAAACCCATGCAGCTGCTTACACAACAACAGACAGACGGATACAGACATTCACACAGTTTAGTCACTCACCCATGCATCCAGTAAGATACATTTAATCACTCACTTATAGACTCAGTCACGCACCTACTAAATCATCCATTCAGACGCTTATACACCCACTCATTCTTCAATAAGCCTTTCCCTATATATATTAAACATATTTAAACTTTACAGAAACACACAGTCACTGGATGATGTCAGTGATGTCATCAGTGATGTCACTGACCATGTCATGAGTGATGTAATATGTGACGTCATCAGCAGTGCATTGCGGGGCGCGAGTTATAGTTAGCTGAACTAACTATAACGGGGGAATTTCACGGGTTTTGTACGAGTGCAATGTCCAACTAACTATAACTTTCCCTAAAACCTATGGTTTTTTCAGTGAATTTCAAAGGTTTTTTAAATGCTAAACCCTAACTATAACAGGCCTGAAACCTATGGTTTTTCAGAGTGAATTTCAAAGGTTTTTAAAATGCTAATTCCTAACTATAACAAGCCTGAAACCTATGGTTTTTCAGTGAATATATATATATATATATATATATTCACTGAAAAAAACCATAGGTTTTAGGGACAGTTATAGTTAGTTGGACATTTCACTCGTACAAAACCATAGAAATTCCCCCGTTACAGTTAGTTCAGCTAACTATAACTCGCGCCCCGCAATGCACTGCTGATGACGTCACATATTACATCACTCATGACATGGTCAGTGACATCACTGATGACATCACTGATGACATCTCAAATGACATCACTGATGACATCACTGATGAAATCATTCAGTGACTGTGTGTTTCTGTAAAGTTTAAATGTGTTTAATATATATAGGGAAAGGCGTATTGAAGAATGAGTGGCTGTATAAGTGTCTGAATGGATGATTTAGTACGTGAGTGACTGACTCTACAAGTGAGTGATTAAATGTATCTTACTGAATGCATGGGTTAGTGACTAAACTGTGTGAATGTCTGTATCCGTCTGTCTGTTGGTTTGTAAGCGGCTGCATGGCTTTCTGAATAGCTACATGAGTGTCTACATGGGTTATTGATTGATTGTCTGAGTATCTGTATGGGTGCCTGAGTGTTTGTGTGGGTGGGGTGTTTGTGACTCTGTGCATAGATGTGTGAGTTGGTGATTCACTGGGTGCATGGTTTCAAGAGTGCATCTGTGATGGACTGAATGGGTGGGTGAGTGTGTGTATGGGTGTGTTAGTGATTGAATGTATATCTCAGTGGTACATGTGTGAGTAACTACATATGTGAAAGGCAGTATATATGTGTGTTGGAGTATATAAATGGCTATAAGTGAGAGTGTGTGATTGTGAGAGTGGCTGTATGGATGAGTGTGTACTTGTATCAGTGATTGTATAAGAGCGTAAGAATGTGCTAGTATTTGTATGAGTAAGTGAGCTGGTGTGTGTATAACTGTATAGGTGAGTAAATGGGTGTGTGATTAAGTTTTTTGCATGACTGACTAGGTGTGTGAGTACCTCTATGGATGAGTGGCGGTGTGTGAGTGTTTATATAGGAGTATGAGTGCGTATGATAGTCCTGTACTGAGTGACTAAGTATGAGTGACTGTACGGGTGAGTGAGTGGATGTGTGTGTAGACCTAAGAATCAGTGAGTGGGTATGTAGTTTTTGGTGTTGCAGTGTCTATGGTTTTGAGAATGGCAGTCTGTAATTTAGAGTGGGTATATCAAAAGTTATATTAGGGTGTGAGAAGATGCATGAAATTATCACATGGATGATGTCATCAGTGATGTCATTTGAGATGTCATCAGTGATGTCATCAGTGATGTCACTGACCATGTCATGAGTGATGTAATATGTGACGTCATCAGCAGTGCATTGCGGGGCGCGAGTTATAGTTAGCTGAACTAACCATAACAGGGGAATTTCTATGGTTTTGTACGAGTGAAATGTCCAACTAACTATAACTGTCCCTAAAACCTATGGTTTTTTCAGTGAATTTCAAAGGTTTTTAAATGCTAATTTCTAACTATAACGTGTCTGAAACCTATGGTTTTTTCAGTGAATTTCAAAGGTTTTTTAAATGCTAATTTCTAACTATAACGTGCCTGAAACCTATGATTTTTTAAGTGAATTTCAAAGGTTTTTTAAATGCTAGTTTCTAACTATGCCTACAGAGGTAGGACATGTGAAGAAAGAAGAAAAAACGCACAGAAAGAAGCAAAAGATGTGCAGAAAGAACCAACAGAGGAGCAGAAAGAGGCCTTGTTGCAAAATCATCCTGTGCCCACAACTTTTTCAGACGGGTACTGGTGGTAACTGACTCTGACTAACCAGAGCCAGTGCTATGCTAAAAGACACTTAGAATACCGTGAAAACACCTACATACACTAGGGAACACTATGCGTTGGGGTACCCCTGTGATTAGCATGACCTCCTCTGCAAGTCCCTAGTACATAATAGGGCAGGGGGATTAAAACTACCTCTTAAAACGCGCTACAGGGCGCATTTGCACAGTGGTGAAGGGAGGGGGGGCCTGAGGTGACATGTGTGCAAACGCACCCCGTGGCGCGTTTTAAGTTGCAGGATTAAGTCCCCTTGACTTTTGAGGGTCCCTGGGGCCCAACTAGCCCCCCAGGTACCTACAGTTAGGACCACAGAGCTGAGTTGCAGAGAGGCGTTCCGAGGCCACGCACCTTTTTCACCTCTCTGCAACGCAACTCTGTTGTGCTTACTGAAGGTTCCTGGTGGGCTAGTTGGCACCCAGGGTCCCTCAGGATTCAAAGGGAATTAATTCCCCAACTTAAAACGCACCACAGGGCGTGTTTGCGCACATGTCACCTGAGGCCCCGCACCCTCCCTTCACCACTGTGCAAACGCGCCCCGTGGTGTGTTTTAAGTTGGGGGATTAGGTCACCTTGAATCCTGAGGGTCCCTGGGGCCCAACTAGCCCACTAGGTACTTCCAGTAAGCACCACAGGCCTGCGTTGCAACGCCTGTAACAAATTGTGCAGTTGTGTTTAGGTAGTGAAGAGGGTCATGCTGGGGGTAGTGTTTTAGGGTTTAGGGTAGTGCAGTGGTGTTTGTGTAGTGTAGGGGGTCATGCTGGGGGTAGATTTAGGGTTTAGGGTAGTGCAGTGGTGTTTGGGTAGTGTAGGGAGTCGTGCTGGGGGAGAGTTTTAGGGTTTAGGGTAGTGCAGTGGTGTTTGGGTAGTGTAGGGGGCCGTGCTGGGGGTAGTGTTTTAGGGTTTAGGGTAGTGCAGTGGTGTTTGGGTAGTGTAGGGGGTCGTGCTGGGGGTAGTGATTTAGGGTAGTGCAGTGGTGTTTGGGTAGTGTAGGGGGTACTGCTGGGGGTAGTGTTTTAGGGTTCAGGGTAGTGCAGTGGTGTTTGGGTAGTGTAGGGGTACTGCTGGGGGTAGTTTTTAGGGTTTAGGGTAGTGCAGTGGTGTTTGGGTAGTGTAGTGGTTCGTGCTGGGGGTAGTTTTTTAGGGTTTAGGGTAGTGCAGTGGTGTTTGTGTAGTGTAGGGGGTAGTGTTTTAGGGTTTAGGGTAGTGCAGTGGTGTTTGTGTAGTGTAGGAGGTCGTGTTTTAGGGTTTAGGGTAGTGCAGTGGTCTTTGGGTAGTGTAGGGAGTCGTGCGGGGGGTAGTGTTTTAGGGTTTAGGGTAGTGTAGGGGGTCATGCGGGGGTAGTGTTTTAGGGATTAGGGTAGTGCATAGGGTTTTGGGTAGTGTAGGGGGTCATGCGGGGGGTAGTGTTTTAGGGTTTAGGGCAGTGCAGTGGTGTTTGGGTAGTGTAGGGGGTCGTGCTGGGGGAGTGTTTTAGGGTTTAGGGCAGTGCAGTGGTGTTCGGGTAGTGTAGGGGGTCGTGCTGGGGGAGTGTTTTATGGTTTAGGGCAGTGCAGTGGTGTTCGGGTAGTGTAGGGGGTCGTGCTGGGGGAGTGTTTGAGGGTTTAGGGCAGTGCAGTCGTGTTCGGGTAGTGTAGGGGGTTGTGCTGGGGGTAGTATTTTAGGGTTTAGGGTAGTGCAGTGGTGTTCGGGTAGTGTAGGGGGTCGTGCTGGGGGTAGTGTTCTAGGGTTTAGGGCAGTGCAGTGGTGTTTGGGCAGTGTAGGGGGTAATGCTGGGGGTGGTGTTTTAGGGTTTAGGGCAGTGCAGTGGTGTTCGGGCAGGGTAGGGGGTCGTGCTGGGGGTGGTGTTTCAGGGTTTAGGGCAGTGCAGTGGTGTTCGGGCAGTGTAGGGGGTGGTGTTTCAGGGTTCAGGGCAGTGCAGTGGTGTTCGGGCAGTGTAGGGGGTCGTGCAGGGGGTGGTGTTTCAGGGTTTAGGGCAGTGGTGTTCGGGCAGTGTAGGGGGTCGTGCTGGGGGTGGTGTTTCAGGGTTTGCGGCAGTGCAGTGGTGTTCGAGCAGTAAAGGAGGTCGTGCTGGGGGTGGTGTTTCAGGGTTTAGGGCAGTGCAGTGGTGTTCGGGCAGTGTAGGGGGTCGTGCTGGGGCTGGTGTTTCAGGGTTTAGGGCAGTGCAGTGGTTTTCGGGCAGTGTAGGCGGTTGTGCTGGGGCTGGTGTTTCAGGGTTTAGGGCAGTGCAGTGGTGTTGGGGCAGTGTACGGGGTAGTGCTGGGGCTGGTGTTTCAGGGTTTAGGGCAGTGCAGTGGTGTTCGGGCAGTGTAGGGGGTCGTGCTGGGGCTGGTGTTTCATGTTTTAGGGCAGTGCAGTGGTGTTCGGGCAGTATAGGGGGTCGTGCTGGGGGTGGTGTTTCAGGGTTTAGGGCAGTGCAGTGGTGTTTGGGCAGTGTAGGGGCTCATGCTGGGGGTGGTGTTTCAGGGTTGAGGGCAGTGCAGTGGTGTTCGGGCAGTGTAGGGGGTCTTGCTGGGGGTGGTGTTTCAGGGTTTAGGGCAGTGGTTTTCGGGCAGTGTAGGGGGTCTTGCTGGGGGTGATGTTTCAGGGTTTAGGGCAGTGCAGTGGTGTTCGGGCAGTGTAGGGGGTCTGGGTGGTTTCGGGGTTTAGGGTAGTGCAGTGGTGTTCGTGCAGTGTAGGGGGTCGTGCTGGGGGTGGTGTTTCAGGGTTTAGGGCAGTGCAGTAGTGTTCGGGCAGTGTAGGGGATCGTGCAGGGGGTGGTGTTTCAGGGTTTAGGGCAGTGCAGTGGTGTTCGGGCAGTGTAGGGGGTCATGCTGGGGGTGGTATTTCAGGGTTTAGGGCAGTGCAGTGGTGTTCGGGCAGTGTAGGGGGTCGTGCAGGGGTGGTGTTTCAGGGTTTAGGGCAGTGCAGTGGTGTTCGGGCAGTGTAGGGGTCGTGCTGGGGCTGGTGTTTCAGGGTTTAGGGCAGTGCAGTGGTGTTCGGGCAGTGTAGCGGGTCTTGCTGGGGGTTGTGTTTCAGGGTTTAGGGCAGTGGTGTTCGGGCAGTGTAGGGGGTCTTGCTGGGGGTGATGTTTCAGGGTTTAGGGCAGTGCAGTGGTGTTCGGGCAGTGTAGGGGGTCTTGCTGGGCGTAGTGTTTCAGGGTTTAGGGCAGTGCAGTGGTGTTTGTGCAGTGTAGGGGGTCGTGCTGGGGATGGTGTTTCAGGGTTTAGGGCAGTGCAGTAGTGTTCGGGCAGTGTAGGGGGTCGTGCAGGGGTGGTGTTTCAGGGTTTAGGGCAGTGCAGTGGTGTTTGGGCAGTGTAGGGGGTTGTGCTGGGGGTGGTGTTTCAGGGTTTAGGGCAGTGCAGTGGTGTTCGGGCAGTGTAGGGGGTCGTGCTGGGGGTGGTGATTCAGGGTTTAGGGCAGTGGTGTTCGGGCAGTGTAGGGGGTCTTGCTGGGGGTGATGTTTCAGGGTTTAGGGCAGTGCAGTGGTGTTCGGGCAGTGTAGGAGGTCTTGCTGGGGATAGTGTTTCAGGGTTTAGGGCAGTGCAGTGGTGTTCGGGCAGTGTAGGGGGCGTGCTGGGGGTGGTGTTTCAGGGTTTAGGGCAGTGCAGTGGTGTTCGGGCAGTGTAGGGGGTCGTGAAGGGGTGGTGTTTCAGGGTTTAGGGCAGTGCAGTGGTGTTCGGGCAGTGTAGGGGGTCGTGCTAGGGTTGGTGTTTCAGGGTTTAGGGCAGTGCAGTGGTGTTCGGGCAGTGTAGGGGGTCGTGCAGGGGCTGGTGTTTCAGGGTTTAGGGCAGTGCAGTGGTGTTCGGGCAGTGTAGGGGTCGTGCTGGGGGTAGTGTTTTAGGGTTTAGGGTAGTGCAGTGGTGCTTGTGTAGTGTAGGGGGTCGTGCTGGGGGTAGTGTTTTAGGGTTTAGGGTAGTGCAGTGGTGTTTGTGTAGTGTAGGGGGTCATGTTTTAGGGTAGTGCAGTGGTGTTTGGGTAGTGTAGGGGGTCGTGCTGGGTGTAGTGTTTTTGGGTTTAAGGTAGTGCAGTGGTGTTTGTGTAGTGTAGGGGGTCGTGCTAGGTGTAGTGTTTTAGGGTTTAGGGTAGTGCAGTGGTGTTTGTGTAGTGTAGGGGGTCGTGCTGGGGGTAGTGTTTTAGAGTTTAGGGTAGTGCAGTGGTGTTTGTGTAGTGTAGTGTAGGGGGTCATGTTTTAGGGTAGTGCAGTGGTGTTTGGGTAGTGTAGGGGGTCGTGCTGGGGGTAGTGTTTTAGGATTTAGGTTAGTGCAGTGGTATTGGGGTAGTGTTTTAGGGTTTAGGGTAGTGCAGTGGTGTTTGTGTAGTGTAGGGGGTCATGCTGGGGGTAGTGTTTTAGGGTTTAGGATAGTGCAGTGGTGCTTGTGTAGTGTAGGGGGTCATGCTGGGGGTAGTGTTTTAGGGTTTAGGGTAGTGCAGTGGTGTTTTTGTAGTGTAGGGGGGTCATGTTTTAAGATGCAACGCTCCAATACCTGACCAGTCTGCACTACATAAAACTGCAAAAAAACTAAAAATAAAAAGTGTTTTGCACACTTTTGTCATTGGGCTATATGTGGGCTACATCTGGGTAATATTTGTGCTACATTTGGGCTCTTTTTTCACTGGTGGCCATCTTGGAAGACTTCTTTGTTATGAAGTTTCCTAATTTCCTCATTTACTGCAGTCTCCTCAGTAGGAAATGCTTTCAGTTTTTACTTTGATTCCATCAAGAAGGCATTCAGATGTGTCACACATTTGCCATAAATTCAGAATGTTAGCACTCTAGTTGTTCATTAGATCACTGTAGTAAAGCTACTGCTCACCAAGGAGTTAACTGGAAGTCTACTGCTGGTATTGAAAGTGATTGTTTCAGTCTGCATGTCAGAATTTTTTAATGAAATAGAAGAGGATTTGAGATCTCACTTAAAACATGCACTAAATTTTCTTTTTGCAGCACTAACCATAATTTCTATGGCAAAATGAACCCCCTCATTTTGTTCCTTTTTAAATTAAATGTTTTAAGTGTTACCAGTTTATTCCAATCAAGATGGCTTCAGGTGTGCCATACTTTTGTCATAAGTAAGGCTGTTAGCACTCTAGTTGTTCTTTAGAACACTCTGGGAAGCTGCAGTAGAACACAAAGGCATCAACTGACAGGCTGCTCCTGTTGAAATATAACAGGAAGATATTTGAGATCTCACTTAAAACATGTCCTAATTTTTCTTTCTAGAGCACTAACCATAATTTCTATGGCAAAATGAACCCCCTCATTTTGTTCCTTTTCAAATTAAATGTTTTAAGTGTTACCAGTTTATTCCAATCAAGATGGCTTCAGGTGTGCCATACTTTTGTCATAAGTAAGACTGTTAGCGCTCTAGTTGTTCTTTAGAACACTCTGGGAAGCTGCAGTAGAACACAAAGGCATCAACTGACAGGCTGCTCCTGTTGAAATATAACAGGAAGATATTTGAGATCACACTTGAAACATGTCCTAATTTTTCTTTCCAGAGCACTAACCATAATTTCTATGACAAGATGAACCCCATCATTTTGTTCCTTTTTAAATTAAATGTTTTAAGTGTTACCAGTTTATTCCAATCAAGATGGCTTCAGGTGTGCCATACTTTTGTCATAAGTAAGGCTGTTAGCACTCTAGTTGTTCTTTAGAACACTCTGGGAAGCTGCAGTAGAACACAAAGGAATCAACTGACAGTCTCTGCCCTTGTTGGATGTACATGTTTTACTGAGAATGTCAGACTTCATTCTCACATGACTGAGAAAGATAATGTGAATTTACAGAAAATATGCTCTCATTTTAGCTTCTGGAGCACCTTCCAAAACTCTATGGGACAAGCATGTGAAAATAGTTTTCTCTCAAACATGATTCATGATATCCCAGCAGAAGGTTTTTCACAGGGTAAAATCACCTTAGAACACATCACAATTCCTGAAATTAGTATGGTACCATCAACAAATGAATTCTAATGTAACTAAAGTCTGTTATCACCCTTTATAGTTCTCCTTTTGGTAACTCTCAAAATTTTCGATTCACTACAATGCATTTCAATAGGGTACTATCATTTATATTGGTCCCAAGATGGCTGCCAGCAATTCCAGGATGAAGTGCTGACAGCCAATCAGATCTCACGATGACATGTGTGGTTAGGCTCCGCCCAGATATATATGTGTTTTTACTTTTGATTTTCTCAGCAACTACTGAACGGATTTACACCATTTAACATAAAGGGTTCTTTCTGAACCAAGAACTACCTCTTTGCCAAATTTGGTGTAATTCCGTTCAGCAGTTCGGGCTGTAGCTTTGCATAAAGTTTCCTATGGGAAATTGATTTTTTGACTCTTATTTTTTTAATTTCTCCGCAACTACTGAACGGATTTACACCATTTAACAAAAAGGGTTCTTTCTGAACCAAGAACTACCTCTTTGCCAAATTTGGTGTAATTCCGTTCAGCAGTTCGGGCTTTAGCCGTGTCTAAAGTTTCCTATGGGAAAATGAATGGGGAAAACACGTTTTGGGACCCCCCTTTTTTCTCGGCCCCCGCTTGACGAATCACCCTGAGACTTTCAGGGTAGGAGCGGACCAGAGCGGGCCATAAAGTTTGAAAATTTAGCGAAGATTCGTCAACCGACGCAAGAGTTATTTCAAATAGAATGTCGCGGATTTCCTATGGAAAATAGGTCCTAACTATAACTATCTACTGGCGACCGCCAGTAGATAATATATATATATAGTGTGTATAACTGTATATGCAAGTAAATGGATGTTTGATACTTTGTTTGCATGTGTGACTATGTGTGTGAGTAACTCTATGGATGAGTGGCGGTGTGTAACAGGATGTATAGGTGTATGAGTACATATGATGAGTGAGTACATGTATGAGTGACTGTATAGGGACTGTTGGTGAATGAGTGGATGTGTGTGTAGATCTTGGAATTACTGAATAGGTGTGTTGTAACTGGTATTGGTATGTCCATTGTTTTGAAAATGTTAGTTTGTATTTTTGAGTGTGTGTATCAAAGGTTATATTAGGGTGAGAGGAGGTCTGCCACTCTATCACAAGGATGATGTCATCAGTGATGTCATCAGTGATGTCATTTGAGATGTCATCAGTGATGTCATGAGTGATGTCACTGACCATGTCATGAGTGATGTAATATGTGACGTCATCAGCAGTGCATTGCGGGCGCGCGAGTTATAGTTAGCTGAACTAACTATAACGGGGGAATTTCTATGGTTTTGTATGAGTGAAATGTCCAACTAACTATAACGCCCTGAAACCTATGGTTTTTTCAGTGAATATATATATATATATATATATATTCATTGAAAAAACCATAGGTTTCATACACGTTATAGTTAGAAATTAGCATTTAAAAAACCTTTGAAATTCACTGAAAAAACCATAGGTTTTAGGGACAGTTATAGTTAGTTGGACATTTCACTCATACAAAACCCGTGAAATTCCCCCGTTATGGTTAGTTCAGCTAACTATAACTCGCGCCCCCGCAATGCACTGCTGATGACGTCACATATTACATCACTCATGACATGGTCAGTGACATCACTGATGACATCACTGATGACATCTCAAATGACATCATTGATGACATCATCCAGTGACTGTGTGTTTCTGTAAAGTTTAAATATGTTTAATATATATAGGGAAAGGCGTATTGAAGAATGAGTGGGTGTATAAGTGTCTGAATGGATGATTTAGTAGGTGCGTGACTGACTCTATAAGTGAGTGATTAAACGTATCTTACTGAATGCATGGGTTAGTGACTAAACTGTGTGAATGTCTGTATCCGTCTGTCTGTTGGTGTGTAAGCGGCTGCATGGGTTTGCGAATAGCTACATGAGTGTCTACATGGGTTATTGATTGGTTGTCTGAGTATCTGTATGGGTGCCTGAGTGTTTGTGTGGGTGGGCTGTGTGTGACTCTGTGCATAGATGTGTGAGTGGGTGATTCACTGGGTGCATGGTTTCAAGAGTGCATCTGTGATGGACTGTATGGGTGGGTGAGTGTGTGTATGGGTGTGTTAGTGAGTAAATGTATATCTCAGTGGTACATGTGCGAGTAACTACATATGTAAAAGGCAGTATATATGTGTGTTAGAGTATTTAAAAGGCTATAAGTGAGAGTGTGTGCTTGTATCAGTTATTATATAAGAGCGTAAGAATGTGCTAGTATTTGTATGAGTAAGTGAGCTGGTGTGTGTATAACTGTATAGGTGAGTAAATGGGTGTGTGATTATTTTTTTGCATGACTGACTAGGTGTGTGAGTACCTCTATGGATGAGTGGCGGTGTGTGAGTGTTTATATAGGTGTATGAGTGCATATGATATTCCTGTACTGAGTGACCGTAAGTATGAGTGACTGTACGGGTGAGTGTGTAGATGTGTGTGTGTGTGTAGACCTAAGAATCAGTGAGTGGGTATGTAGTTATTGGTATTGGAGTGTGTATGGTTTTGAGAATGGCAGTCTGTAATTTAGAGTGGGTGTTTCAAAAGTTATATTAGGATTTGAGAAGATGCATAAAATTAACACATGGATGATGTCATCAGTGGTGTCATCAGTGATGTCATTTGAGATGTCATCAGTGATGTCACAGACCATGTCATGAGTGATGTAATATGTGACGTCATCAGCAGTCAATTGCGGGGGCGCGAGTTATAGTTAGCTGAACTAACTATAACGGGGGAATTTCACGGGTTTTGTACGAGTGAAATGTCCAACTAACTATAACTGTCCCTAAAACCTATGGTTTTTTCAGTGAATCTCAAAGGTTTTTTAAATGCTAATTTCTAACTATAACGTGTCTGAAACCTATGGTTTTTTCAGTGAATTTCAAAGGTTTTTTAAATGCTAATTTCTAACTATAACGTGCCTGAAACCTATGGTTTTTTCAGTGAATTTCAAAGGTTTTTCAAATGCTAGTTTGTAACTATGCCTACAAAAGTAGGACATGTGAAGAAAGAAGAAAAAACGCACAGAAAGAAGCAAAAGAAATGTCGAAAGAAACAGAAGTCCACAAAGACGAAGAAAAATCCAGGAAGAAGCAAGACATGTGCAGAAAGAACCAACAGAGGAGCAGAAAGAGGCCTTGTTGCAAAATCATCCTGTGCCCACAACTTTTCCAGACGTGTACTGGTGGTAACTGACTCTGACTAACCAGGCCTAGAGCCAGTGCTATGGTAAAAGACACTTAGAATACAGTTAAAACACCTACATACACTAGGGAACACTATGCATTGGGGTACCCCTGTGATTAGCATGACCTCCTCTGTAAGTCCCTAGTACATAATAGGGCAGGGGGATTAAAACTACCTCTTAAAACGCGCTACAAGGCGCGTTTGCACAGTGGTGAAGGGAGGGGGGGCCTAAGGTGACATGTGTGCAAACGCACCCCGTGGCACATTTTAAGTTGCTGGATTAAGTCCCCTTGAATCCTGAGGGTCCCTGGGGCCAAACTAGCCCCCCAGGTAACTACAGTTAGGACCACAGAGCTGAGTTGCAGAGAGGCGTTCCGAGGCCACGCACCTTTTTTCACCTCTCTGCAACGCAACTCTGTTGTGCTTACTGGAGGTACCTGGTGGGCTAGTTGGCCCCCAGGGTCCCTCAGGATTCAAGGGGAATTAATTCCCCAACTTAAAACGCACCACAGGGCGTGTTTGCACAAATGTCACCTTAGGCCCCGCCCCCTCCCTTCACCACTGTGCAAACGCGCCCCGTGGCGCGTTTTAAGTCGGGGGGATTAACTCCCCGGGACACTGCAGGAACCAGCCCTGGGGGGTGGTGGTCCCCAGGGCCATCAAGGCCTCCAGGAGGGGGGCCGCGCGGCCCCCCTCCCTTCATTGGCAAAGCCCCGGGGAGGTGGTGGTCCCCGGGGCGTGTGGGGGGGCTCAAGCCCCCCCACACAGGTAATTTTTTTTTTTTTTAAAAGAAGCCCCTTGGGGTGGCGGTCCCCTGGGCTGCGGGAGGGCCGAGAGCCCTCCCGCACCATTATTTTTTTAAAGCCCCGAGGAGGTGGCGGTCCCCGGGACGTGTGGGGGGGCTCGAGCCCCCCCACACAGGAAATTTTATTTTTTTTAAAAAGAAGGCCCGGGGGGTTGCGGTCCCCGGGGCTGTGGGAGGGCCAAGAGCCCTCACGCACCATTATTTTTTTAAAGCCCCGGGGGGTGGCGGTCCCCGGGGCTTGGGGGGGCCTTAGAGGCCCCCCCACACATAAAAATCAAAACCCTCGCATGCCCCCCAAATATTTTTTTGGGCCCTGGGGATCCTTGTAGGAACCCCTGAGCAGGCATAGGGGGTCAGGGTGTTTCTACCCTGCCCCCTTTTTGCATTTTTTGCGTCTGTTTTTGTCTTTTCTTGTGCCTCGGTTCTACCGAGTCACAAGATGGCTGCCAACACTTCCTGGTTTGGAGTGTTGACAGCCAATTAGCATACAGCTCGTGATCGGGAGGGTGCGCGGATCCTCCGCTGCCATAGATATATATGTGTTTTTACTTTTGATTTTCTCAGCAACTACTGAACGGATTTACACCATTTAACAAAAAGGGTTCTTTCTGAACCAAGAACTACCTCTTTGCCAAATTTGGTGTAATTCCATTCAGCAGTTCGGGCTGTAGCCGTGTCTAAAGTTTCCTATGGAAAATTGCATGGGGAAAACACGTTTTGGGACCCCCCTTTTTTCTCGGCCCCTGCTTGCCGAATCACCCCGAAACTTTCAGGATAGGAGCGGACTGGAGCGGGCCATAAGTTGTGAGAATTTCGCGAAGATTCGTCAACCGGCGCCAAAGGTATTGGAAATAGAATGTTGCGAATTTCCTATGGAAAATAGGTCCTAACTATAACTATCTACTGGCGACCGCCAGTAGATAATATATATATATATATATCCAAAACAACCTCCAGTGAACAGAAGGAAGGGGCCACACAGGGAAAACAGGAACCAGTCTTTAATTGGACAGCAGTATAGGCATAATATATTTCGGCATAATTGCCTTCCTCAGATGCCGCTGCTACTCTGAAAACAGCAACACGCCTCAGCTTTAAATAGTTCTGCAGTCATCCTGTAATTGAAAGGACACACCTCCCCTGTCATGTGATCGCTCACCTGCTGTAGGTCGGCAAGTCCTACAGCTCCCAGAATCCATCATCCCTGGGCAGGTGGTGCGTGGGGAAACTTATGAAATAAAATCCATGTGGCATTGGTGTGCTGCAGTGCAAGGCGCGCGGTATCCAGTGTCATTAAAGTCCTCAGACCTCCCTGGGTCCCCGCATATGCTCTAACCTCCAAGATGCACGTCCGCCGGGTCGTGGGCTGATTTAAGTAAACCAGCACGCCTCGTGAAGTCACGAGCTGCCAGCTGGCAGCGTCCCTTGCTTGACCCGCACTTAGGAGGTGGGCTGGAGCAATCCGATACCTCGGGTGAAAACAATCTGCAAAGCAGAGCGCCAGTAATGCCACCAGCCAACTTAACAGAGCGGGGCCCCTTAACACGTCTCTGGCTGACGCAACAATATCCAAAACAACCTCCAGCGAACAGAAGGAAGGGGCCACATAGGGAAAACAGGAACCAGTCTTTAATTGGACAGCAGTATAGGCATAATATATTTCGGCATAATTGCCTTCCTCAGATGCCGCTGCTACTCTGAAAACAGCAACATGCCTCAGCTTTAAATAGTTCTGCAGTCCTCCTGTAATTGAAAGGACACACCTCCCCTGTCATGTGATCGCTCACCTGCTATAGGTCGGCAAGTCCTACAGCTCCCAGAATCCATCAACCCTGGGCAGGTGGTGCGTGGGGAAACTTATGAAATAAAATCCATGTGGCATTGGTGTGCTGCAGTGCAAGGCGCGCTGTATCCAGTGTCATTAAAGTCCTCAGACCTCCCTGGGTCCCCGCATACGCTCTAACCTCCAAGATGCACGTCCACCGGGTCGTGGGCTGATTTAAGTAAACCAGCAAGCCTCGTGAAGTCACGAGCTGCCAGCTGGCAGCGTCCCTTGCTTGACCCGCACTTAGGAGGTGGGCTGGAGCAATCCGATACCTCGGGTGAAAACAAACTGCAAAGCAGAGCGCCAGTAATGCCACCAGCCAACTTAACAGAGCGGGGCCCCTTAACACGTCTGTGGCTGACGCGACAATATCCAAAACAACCTCCAGCGAACAGAAGGAAGGGGCCACACAGGGAAAATAGGAACCAGTCTTTAATTGGACAGCAGTATAGGCATAATATATTTCGGCATAATTGCCTTCCTCAGATGCCGCTGCTACTCTGAAAACAGCAACACGCCTCAGCTTTAAATAGTTCTGTTGATCACCAGTAGGTAGTTATAGTTAGAACTTAGTTTCCATATAAAGAGCGTTTTTTGATTTGCCAAAAACTTTGCCGTCGTTTGACTAATCCTCACAAAATTTTCCAAAGTAGTTTGTTCGATGCTCACTTTAGCTGTTGGATTGAAATTTTTGTGGTGATCCATCAAGTGGGGGCTGAGAAAAAGAGGGGGTACTAAAACGAGTTTTCCCAATGTTAATTTCCATAGGAAACTACAGAGCAAACTGCTGAACGGAACTACATAAAATTTAGCAGAAATGTAGCTGTTGGTCCAGAAAGCACCCTTTATAGGTCTCGCCTAGCGACGCAGCGCATGCGCTGCCCGCTTGCGAGACTATTGTTGTCGGTTTTGCTTCAGAAGCGGGGTGGAAGCTCCACCCATGCTTCTGATTGGCGCGTGTCAAAAATGCACGCTTTTAATTGGGAGGTAGGCATGTTTGTACCCTCCCTGTCTCCTGTTTGCCGTGCCTGCGTGGACAGGAGTTGTGCACGCGTGTGGCTCGCGGCGTTTAAGCACAACGCGCGCATGGCGGGCTTTCCCTTTCCCTCCCTACCCCCGTCGGCTCCAGATCATCTCGGAAGCTCCCGGGGACCCTGCACGGCATCAGCAGTCTCGTAGTCGGCTCACCATTCTGTGATTCTGGGCAAGTCACTAATCCCCATCTCTTCCGCCTTGTTTATCCTTTTCCCACAGTTGCGCTCTTCATTTTTTATAGGCTTCCTGAGGCGGAGGGCAAAGGTAGCCGCGCCGTAACTTTATTTGGAGCTTATGCTGCCGCGCCTTTTATTTCTCTGGCGCAGCTTGTTCTATAATGAGGCAACGCAGCAGCACCGGCTCTCCGCCTCCCAACAGCAGCCACCTGCTTCTACAGCCCATCCGGTCCACGGCCCACTTCCTGCTCCAAAGAGAAGGTGGGCACCCTCACCCGCTGAGCCCAACGCGCTCTACCTCAGTGGGCAGCAACACGGAGCCAGGCGGCGGCGGCAGTCCCGGCAACAGCCCTCCAATCCTTGGCGCAAAAAGCGGCAGCCCCACCGGCTCGGAGCTCGTAGGCGGCAGTAGGGCCCCTGGTCGGATGCAGAGGTCTCCACCGGACAGCGGCAGAAGGAGCAGGTCCCCGATGCCTGGCGCAGTTTGTTCCACCGGCTTGGAGCTCTACTCGGAACCCCCACTCAGCACCATGCCTTTTTAAACATTAATTTAGAAGCATTTCAACACCCCCCCCGGGTTCATGCTCCGAATTCAGAAACACCCGGGGCATACGGGAGTAACTATGGGTATGTTAGAGCCGTGTCTGTATATCAGATTGTCCTTGTTTTGCTGCACCCTTCTTGACTCTGTCCCACAACCCGTGTTTCTTTCTGAGTGCCGGTTTCCTTGTTTTACTGCCCCCTTCTTGACTCTCTCACAGCCCGTATTTCTCTGTGAGTGCCGGTTTCCTTGTTTTACTGCCCCCTTCTTGACTCTCTCACAGCCCGTATTTCTCTGTGAGTGCCGGTTTCCTTGTTTTACTTCCCCTTCTTGACTCTGTCCCACAGCCCGTGTTTCTTTCTGAGTGCCGGTTTCCTTGTTTTACTGCCCCCTTCTTGACTCTGTCCCACAGCCCGTGTTTCTTTCTGAGTGCCGGTTTCCTTGTTTTACTGCCCCCTTCTTGACTCTCTCACAGCCCGTATTTCTCTGTGAGTGCCGGTTTCCTTGTTTTACTGCCCCCTTCTTGACTCTCTTACAGCCCGTGTTTCTCTCTGAGTGTTGGTTTCCTTATTTTACTGCCCCCCTCTTGATTCTGTCTCACACCCTGTGTTTCTCTATAGTAAGTGTCAGTGTCCTTGGTTTGCTGCCCCCTTCTTGGCCTGTCCCGTTCACAGTCACATTGGGGAACTCTAAATATCCCAGTGTCTCTGTGTTCTGTGTTCTAATGCCACAGAGGAGTCTCCCTTGCCAGCGCTGGTGTCAGTATGTTTACCTGCCTGCAGTGTCAGGGTTTATTTTCCTAATGTATCTGCGACCCTCTGACAGTGTAACTATCACCCCACAGTCTACTTAAGTGTCTCCCTGTCTGGGTGTCAGGGCATGTGTGTTCCTCTCCTATGGATGGTGGGTCATATTCTTTCCCTTCATAGCCCAGTCGCAGAGTCAGTGTTAATATTTCCCTGTCTCACAGTGTCCTTGCTCCAGCGTGTGTTACTGTGTCTTCTCATACCTGTGTCTCTGAGCCAGTGTTTCTTTCCCTATCTGTGACCGTCTCACGTCTGTGACCGTATCTTTTAATACCGGTGTCTCTGAGCCAGTGTTTCTTTCCCTGTCTGTGACCGTCTCACGTCTGTGACCGTATCTTTTAATACCGGTGTCTCTGAGCCAGTGTTTCTTTCCCTGTCTGTCACCGTCTCACGTCTGTGTCTGTGTCTTCTCATACCAGTGTCTTATAGCCAGTGTTTCTTTCCCTGTCTGTCACCATCTCACGGTCTGTAACCATGTCTTCTTATACCAGTGTCTCGGAGCCAGTGTTTTGTTCCCCTGTCTTTAACCGTCTCACCTCTGTGTCTGTGTCTTCTCATACCAGTGTCTTATAGCCAGTGTTTCTTTCCCTGTCTGTCACCATCTCACGGTCTGTAACCATGTCTTCTTATACCTATGTCTCGGAGCCAGTGTTTTGTTCCCCGTCAGTTACTGTGTCTTCTCATACCTATGTCTCGGAGCCAGTGTTTTGTTCCCCGTCAGTTACTGTGTCTTCTCATACCTATGTCTCAGAGCCAGTGTTTTGTTCCCCTGTCTTTGACCGTCTCACGTCTGTTACTGTGTTTTCTAATACCTATGTCTCGGAGCAAGTGTTTTGTTACCCGTCTCTTACTGTATCAGTGTTTTGTTCCCTGTCTGTTACTGTGTCTTCTCATACCTGTGTCTCAGAGCCAATGTTTTGTTCCCCTGTCTTTTACCGTCTCACGTCTGTTACCGTGTCTTCTAATACCTGTATCTCAGAGCCAGTGTTTTGTTCTATGTCTGTTACTGTGTCTTCTCATACCTGTGTCTCAGAGCCAGTGTTTTGTTCCCCTGTCTGTGACTGTCTCACGTCTGTGACCGTGTCTTCTAATACCTGTGTCTCGGGGGCCAGTGTTTCTTTCCCTGTCTGTGACCGTCTCACGTCTGTGGCCGTATCTTCTAATACCGGTGTCTCAGAGCCAATGTTTCTTTCCCTGTCTGTGACCGTCTCACGTCTGTGACCGTGTCTTCTAATACCAGGAGGATAGCAAGAATCCTGGACACTTTTGTTCTTCTCTGCTTATAACAGTTGCGACTGCACCAGGCCCAACATCAGAAGTTTTGCCCTACTTCTCCATTCCACTCCTATATCATTCCCCTGGCAACCACTGATGCTTGCTTTCTCCAATGCCAATAGCTCAAACCCTCGTATATGCGAGACCTATTGCATTGCAAATGCTTGTTGTTAAATGGTGTAAATTCATTCAGTGCGTGCAGAGAAATTTTAATATTTTCAAGATATTCAACTGGAGACGCCGAGGATCCGCGTCACCAGCCGAGATCTCGTGCTGAGATCTGATTGGCTGCTAACACTTCAAAGCAGGAAGTGTTGGGAGGCATCATGTGACTTGGCTGAACCGAGTCACATAAAAGCATCAAAAAACATGAAAAGGGGGCAGGGTAGAAACATTCTGACCCCTAGGCCTCTTGGGGAGGCCAACAGGGACCCTGCAGGGCCGAAAAAGCATTTTAATATTTTCATTTTTAAATACTGTTGAATTTATGCGCCGCCATACCCTGGGGGCCACAACCTCCCCAGGGCAAATGTTATATTGATGTGGGGGGCCCGCTTGGCCACCCCACAGCCCCGGGGACTGCCACCTCCCTGGGGCTAAATGAAATATTAATGTGGTGGGCTCTGCCCCGCCTGCAGCCCCGGGGACCGCCACCTCCCCGGGGCAAATGATTATAATTAAACTGGGGGGCACGTGTCCCCCATGCAGTCTCAGGGACAACTACCTCCCTGGGGCTTACTCAAACAATTGAGGGGGGCCACATGGATAATGGCAATGGGGACCGCCGCACAACAGGGTCAGCTCCTGCAATGTCCCGGAGTGCCCACCACTGGGACACTGCCATTTTCTCTGGCTTGGAGGGAGCATTACCGCTCCCGCCAAGCCATAGCAAACTCTGCTCCACTTCTAGTAAGAGAGAACAGAAATAATGCTCTTGCTTACTAGAAGTGGAGCAGAATTGCTGTCGGACAGAGAGAGCTGCATGTTCAGCTGCTCTCTCTGTCCAAAAGCAATGCCGGCTCCCGCAGGAGGTGGGGAGCTGGCAGGGCCCACAGGGGTCTTCAGGCTCCCCCTGCGGTCCCCAACTTGAGAAAGTGGGTATCTGGGTGGGACCAGGGCACCCAGTATTGTGGCCAGGCCCCGGAGAATGGAGTCCCCAGGGCCAAAATCGGTCCAGGGAAGGGGGGTTCCCCTTCCTTTATGAAAAAAAGAAAAAGCTGGGCCCTGGCGATGGCCACATGGCCCCCCTTCCCCAATAATTTTTTTTAAAAAGCTACTGACACAATGCTGGAGGCCCCACCCCCTTTCTGCACCAATCTGCAATCGCACCTCCTGGCACATTGCTGATTGAGGGATGAAGTCCCCTTGGCTGTTGAGGGTCCGTGGGGGCCAACAAGCCCTCCTGTTACCTCTAGCAATACCCACACAGCGGGATTGTTGAGAGGTGTTGGGAGGCCACGCCCCCTTTCACCACCAGTCTGCAAATACACCTCTCGGCACACTGCTGGTAGGGGGATGATATCCCCTTGGAAGTTGAGGGTCCTTGGGTGCCAACAAGCCATCCTGTTACCTCCAGTAAGTCCTATAGAGCACAATTGCTGAGAGGACTTCGGAGGCCATGCCCCTTTTCTCCAACACTCTGCAAACGCGTATCCTGGTGCACTGCTGGTTGGGGGATGACGTCCCCTTGGATGCTGATGGTCCTTGGGGGCCAACAAGCCCTCCTGTGACCTCCAGTAAGTTCCACAGAGCGCAATTGCAGAGAGGACTTCGGAGGCCATGGCCCCTTTCTCCACCACTCTGTAAACGCACCACCTGGCATATTGCTGGTTGGAGGATAAAGTACAATTGGCTCCAGAATGTCCTTAGGGGCCAAAAAACCTTCCTGTTACCTGATTTCAGTGAATTTCTAAGGTTTTTTTAATTCCATTTCCTAATTAAAAGGTTTTTAAATGCTAATTCCTAACTATAACGTCGCTGTGACCTTTTGTTTTTTCAGTGAATGTCTATGGCTTTTAAGTAGTAATGGCATTTGCAGAGTGGTGGAGAAAGGGGATGGGGCCCCTGACCAGCTCTCAGACATCCCACTATGTAGGACTTACAGATAGTACCAGGAGGGCTTCTTGGCCCCAAGGTCCCTCAGTATCCAAGAGGACTTGATTACCCAACCAGTAGTGCGCCAGGGGATGCATTTGCATAGTGGTGGAGAAAGAGGGCATGGTCTCCAAAGACCTCTAAGCATGCTGAACATGCAGCTCTTTCCGCCCAAAAGCAATTCTGCTCCACTTCGTGCAAGCGAGAGCATTTTTCAACTCTCGCTTGTACGAAGCAGAGCAGAATTTGCTATGGCTTGGCGGGAGCGGAAAACTCCTGCCAAGCCATAGCAAACAGCTACCTACAGAGGGTTGGCACCTCAGGAAGTAGCAGGAGCTGGCTCTGAGGGGTGGTAGTCCCCAGGGCCATGTATGGCTCCTCCAGGGGGGCTGTTCAGCCCCCCTGCAGCATCTGTTTTACCCTCGTGAGGTGGTGGTTTCCAGAGCCAGGGGTCCGCAACGGACCCCATTCATTATTTTATTGTAGCCCTGGGGAGGTGGTGGTCCCCCAGGCACAAGTGCTGCGTGCCCTACATACAATTTAACGAGAGCCCCGGGGAGGTGGCGGTCACTGGGGCTGCGGAGGGGCCGCATGGCCTCCTTATTTTTGTACACATGCCCCAGGGAGCTGGCAGTCCCTGGGGCTTTCATAAGCCCTAGGAGGGGGCAATTGCGCCCCCATCCTATTTTTATTATATGCCCACCCGGGGTTTATTTAAAAGCAATGGCGAGTATCGCTATTTCATGCCCATTTTTTTAATGCCTTTTTGGCCTGTTGGGGTCCCTCTGGGACCCCTGGACCAACTTTATGGGGTCAGGGTGTGCCTACTCTGCCCCATTTTCGTTTTCTTTTACATTTTGAAGTGCTGGCAGCCACTCAGAGCTGTGCATTCCCTGCACAAGCTCATCTTTTTTCACAAAGGCTTCACAACCACAGATATCAATAACTTTTTCTTCTTACATTTCTCAAAAACTACTGAATGGATTCGCACCAAATAACAAAAAGCACAATCTGCGTAGTAACAAACTATTGCACACAAATATAAATATAAAGTGCAACGTGTTTTTCTGTAAATTACAGAAAAGTGCTATGTGCTTGTTTTAGAATCACCTCTACTATCACACACATGTTCGATCACTGAAGGTTCCATTATTGCACATACATATAAAGTGCAACGTGTATTTGTCTGTAAAGTACAGAAAATAGAAAGTGGTGATGCCACTCCTACATCCATACTTCTATAGCGCTCATAATATTAAAGTGCAGTGATGTTATCAAAAATCTGGGAAAATGTCTCGTGCTTGTTAAAAGAAGGTGACTGAGTTACAGAATTCAAATTCATCCTCTTGGAGACATAATCATTAAGATCAATACATAAAATCTCAAGCCAATGAGACATCCTACTTCATTGTTCTTTTGACACATATCACAGATATTAAAAAACCAATCAATGAAGATGTTATAAAAATATTATAGAAATGTATACAGTTCGGCATCTGCATTCAAGCCCCATGGAATCTCCGTTCCCAATGTAATTATCCATTTCGATTCCGCTTGCCTCAGGGCTGCTTCTCTGTCTCCCCCCCTGATTTTCATCGGGATATGTTTGATACCGGAAAAGAAGAGGTTATTTTCCAAGTTGCCGTTGTGATCTTTCCAAATGTGTTTAGCCATCACATATGCAAAGTCTTTGTTAACTATTGCCCTTATATGTTGGAGTATGCACAACTTAACTTTTTTTACAGTGCTGCCCACCTATTGTTTGCCGCAGCCACATTCTAGAAGGTAAACTACATGGGTGGTCTCACAGGTTATCTTTTCATTGATGTTTTTTTTTGTACCTTGTATAGGTGTAACATCCAACCTGTTGTGGCCATAGTGGCATGCTTTACACTTGGGGCATTTAATAAAACCCTTGCACATTAACCAATTACTTTTTTGTGAGCTTTTGTTGGTAAAATAACTCTGGGTTAACAAATTTCCCAAGGAGGTACCTTTCTATACGTGATGTTGGCATGTTCTGAAATATGATGTTTAAGTTCTTGATCTTTCTTTAAAATGTTCCAATGATTGGCAATCACTTGTTTCACTGCTTTGTTTGAGCTATTAAAATCCGGGATAAATCTAGTAGTTTCTTTATTTGATTCAGTAGGTGTCACCATTTTTTTGGGCAGCAGTAGATTTTCCCTCATGTGTTTCGTGGCTCTTTTGCGTGCATCTTCCAAGACAGTTATTGGAAATCCTCGTCTTTTAAATCTATCGTACATCCCGTCAATCTGTCTCTCATAATCATTCTCCTCGGAGCAATTCCTGCGGACTCTTAAGAATTCTCCGTACGGGATGCTCCATTTTAGAGCTTTTGGGTGTGCACTGTTGGCTGATAAGATGCTGTTACATGCCGTGGTCTTGCGGAAAAGAGTGGTGCAAATTCTTTCATCTTCAATGTAGATCTGTATATCTAGATAGTCAATCGAGCTTTTACTGTATGTATGCGTAAATCGTAAATTTAGGGAGTTATTGTTTAATGATGTTAGGAAATCTTTCAAATCATTCTCCTCTCCTTCCCATATAAGAAAGAGGTCATCGATATAACGGACCCATAGAACCACCCTTTCCAAGTTCCTGCTGTTATTCTCTGACCACAGGCATTCTGTCTCCCAAAAGCCCATTGTTAAATTTGCGTATGTTGGGGCTAATGAGGTGCCCATGGCAGTTCCCTGTTTTTGCCTATAGAATCTGCCATCGAAGATGAAAACATTGTTTGTTGGTCAAAAGGACATCATCTCCAAGAGCATTTTCGTGTGGTTGAGCAAACTCAGGGACCGAGATCTCATAAAATGCTCACATGCCTTCAGTCCATCATCATGGACTATCGAAGTATAGAGAGAAACCACATCCACTGTGGCCATGATGTACCCAGGTTTCCAAGGGGTATCGTTGATGCGCTTCAGGAAGTCCATGGAATCTCGTACATAGGAAGGTAGATCAAATACATATGGGAACAAAAAATTTGTCCACAAATCTGGACGTATTCTCAAGAAGAGAACCACATGAACTGACGATTGGACGTCCTGGAGGATTTTCTAAGCTATTGTGCACTTTGGGCAGCACGTAAAGGGTCGGGACAATGGGATGGGTTACTTTAAGATATTGCAATTCATCCTCATCAAGCAGGCCTTCATCATGCCATGATTGTAATTTGGTATGGAAGGTAGACATGATTTGATTAGTGGGATTATTTTTTAACTTTTCATAGTTTGTAATATCCCCAATTGTCTCCTGATTTCCTGATGATATTTGGTGCGGTCCATCACAACAATTTTCCCGCCCTTGTCTGATTGTTTAATTATAATATTCGTGTCTCTACGTAAATCTGTGAGTGCCCACCAATCCTCGGTTTTCATATTGGAATATCTAGGATTCCATTTTTTCTTTTCTTTAATCTAGATGTCCCTCAGATCTTCTGCCACAAGTTCCTGAAAGACATCCACTCTGTTGCCTGGAGGTAGTTGTGGGCAAAATTTCGATTTTCCTTTGCATTTACTGCTTACATATTTATCAGTTTCTATGCCTATTGTTGCACAGTAGTCCAGATTTGATGCTCCATCATATTCAGTGTCATGTTGGTCTCCTTCATTGATCAGATTGTGTGGGACTCTCAAGGGTTCAATGTCTTCTCCGGTCAGGTTGGACAGGGGTTGTGTTGATTTCGGTCTCGGTTTGGAGGTGGGCCTCGTGGCAAAAAACTTCCTTAGTTTTAGTTTTATCCACAATTTATAGAGGTCCACTCTGGCCGAGGCTAGATCCAAACCTGATTCAGGGCAAAAAGTTAATCCTTTATTGAGTAAGTTGATGTGTTTGTCATTCAGAATCTTACTTGATAAGTTGATCACCAAGTTGCCCTCCAATGTGTTAATGGGGTTATTTTCATTTATCTTTTTCCCTTCTTTCCTTTCCCTCTGCCTCTTCCTACTGCACCTGGTTCTTTTTGTTCTTCTATCACTGGAGGGGTATCATGTCTCTCCCTCTTCCCTGTGTCGTCATTCGCAGCAGTCGCATTTCCCCCGAAAAATCCATCCTTGGCCTGCCACCCTGGGTACCTTCATCCCCCGAGCTGACCTCAGAACTTTCTGCACTTGAGAGCCTTATTTGTTCTTGTTCTTGAATTTGTTCCATGGTTTGCTTTTTGAAATTGGAATCGTATCGGCGGGCAAAAGCGTAAATCCTCCCAGTGACATAATCGACTCTGTCTCTATAAAAAAATGTCATCTTTTTCATCTGTATCTCTTTCTCATGTTTCTCTAACCTATTCTCCAACTCTTCCGCTAATTTCTTCCCTTCCGGGGTTTCAAAGAATTTTTCAAGCAATTTTTCTATGGCAGCAATTTTCTCCATTGCAGCTTTCAATCTTCTTTCTGCATGTATAATAAGTGTCTCGATTAGTTTCATAGAACACTCAGTGGTGTCATTTTGCCATTTGAGGAGTAGGTCTGAGTCCAAATCATTTTAAGTTGGTAAGACAAAGATTCTTAGCCCCCTGGGAATGCGCTTGCATTCAATGTATTTTTTTAGAGTTACACTCTCCCACCATTTATTAATTTCCATTGTCCTAGCTTGTTCCAGCTCCCTTAGCTGTTGCTGTGGTGTGTTATTCGTATTGGGACCTTGGCTATGACTTGGTCCTTCCTTAGCGTCTCCATTTTCATTAAACATGTCTTTTAACATGAGCTCCCGTTTACTCCATCTGTCTCCCATGCTGTTCGTATATTAGGATTAATGTCTGTTTCAAAACCCAAGTGAGTAACTTAACTGCTGTATCTCCCCTTTAAATACAATGTTTCTTCTTTGCACGTTGCGGGTATGTATGCACCTTATTGAAAATTATAATATGAAACCGTCGTCTCGTCAGGATTCCCTCAACAGGCACGCAGTGTAATTCCCAACTGATATATATATATATATACTGCTGGCGGTCGCCAGTAGGACCTTGTTTCCATGGGAAGAGCAGTTTTTGTTTTGCCAATATCTTTGGCACCGTTTGACAAATCTTCATAAACTTTTCAAAACAAATAAAGCGCTTACTTCAGCTGGTGCCTGGAAAGTTTCAGGGAGATCCGTGAAGCAGGGGCTGAGAAAAAGGGGGGGTCCCAAAACTCATTTTCCCTATGTTCATTCCCATTGTGTTTTTAAACACAACTACCGCCCGAACCCCTGAATGGAATTACACCAAATTTGGCAGAAAGGTAGATATTGGTCTAAAGAAGTGACTTTTTGTGATGTGGTGTAAATCCCTTCAGTAGTTTTAGAGATATTAACCAAAATTCAAATTTGTATATTTAGGGGCGCGGATCATCCGCGGATCTGACAGTCTCCGTGCTGAAATCTGAATGGCTGTCAACACTTCAACCAGGAAGTATTGCTAGCCATCTTGGGACTCAGCTGCATCATTAAAAATATAGAAAAGGGGGAGGGTAGGAATACCCTGATCCCCTAGGTGTGGTGGGGAAGTCTCACAGGGAACCCACTGGAGGTTAAAAATATATTTTTTTCAAGTTTGCAGTGAAATTGTGGGTGGGTCTGCAAATTCATGCCAAAATTGAAAAAATAACATGTACGGTCTTTCGCGCTTGTTTTTAATTAAGCCCCAGGGTGGGCCAGGTCTCAGGGGCATGCCTGCTTTATTAAATTAAAGGAGGGGGCGCGTGTGGCACCCCTCCTTGGTCATTTCTATGCCCTGGGGACCACCACCTCCCCGGGATTTTTGTTTCAATTATGGCAGGTAGGCCGCACAGACCCCCCTGTTCCCCGGTGACCACCACATCCCTGGGGCTAAAAATAAAATGAATAGGAAGGCCGCGCTGACCCGCTGAGCCGTGGGGACATCACCTCCCGGGGCTTAGGTTAATTCAAATGCAGGGGGGCTTGCAGACCCCCCTGGGTCCCAGGAACCTTCACCTTAAGGCTGTAAATCAAATGAATAGAGGACCACCACCTCCCCAGAGCTACAATTAACATTAAATAGGGGGCTGTGCAGACCCCCAGCTCCAGGGACCACCACCTCCACAGGTGTACCATTAACATCAAAGAGGGGGGGCCATGCGACCACCCTCCTGGAGCCAATTATGGCCATGGGGACTGCCACCCCCCCCATGGCCAGCTCCTGCTATGTCCCGGGGTGCCCACCCCAGGATATAGCTGTTTGCTTTTGCTTGGCAGGAGCTCACAGCGGGCAGGAGCGGTCAAAGTGCTAACTCCTGCTGGAACTGAAGGTTTAATCTCTTTCCCTGCCTGCAGACATGCATGCAGGAAAAAAGATGAAATGTTTGCTCTTGCTCACAGGGAGCTGCATTTCCAGCTGCTCTCAGTGTGCACTAGCAATGCCAGCTCCTACAGAAGGCAGGGAGCCAGCTAGGACCTCGGGGGCCTTGAGGCTCCCCCACGGTCCCATAGCATACTGTGTGCCCTGGGTAGGCTCCAGGGCACCCAGGGAGACATCACTGGACCCTGGGGGATAGGGTACCTGGGGCCAAAATCAGGCCTTGGTGGGGGCCACCCAGCCACCCTCCCCATTCAGTTAATGCCTGGCCTGGGGGGTGAGTTCTCCAGGGCCGAATTGGACTGGGCAGGGATCCATGGCCCCCCTCCCCCATTACATTTAGGCCAGACCCCAGTGGCTGGGGTCCCCAGGGCTAAACTCAGACCGGGAAGGGGGGGCCGCACAGCCCCCTCCCCTGTGAAAAACAGATGACAGAAAACGAGCAGAAAAAGCAAAACAGAGGGCAGAAAAATGAGCAGAAAAGGCACAACAATTGGCAGAAAAACATGCAGGATAGGCAAAAGAGAGAAGAAGAGGGCAAAACAGAGGGCAGAAATATGAGCAGGAGAGGCAAAAGAGAAGCAAAAAAACAAGTAGGAAAGGCAAAACAGGGGTCAAACATACTAGAAGTCTCATGCATCCACTCACAAACCCATACAGACACTCACACACCCATTCACTAGCCTACTTAGAGACTCATACATCCACTCACAGACCCACTCAGAGACTCATGCACCCACTCTCAGACCCACTTAGAGCCTCACTCACCCATTCACAGACCCACTGATACATTCATATGCCCACTCACAAACCCACACAGTAACTCATGCACCCACTCATAGACCCACTCATGCACCTACTCACAGACCCACTTAGACACTCACACACCCACTCACAGTCCTACTCACAGACTCATGCACTCATTCACAGACCCACTGAGAGACTCATGCATTCACTCACAGACCCACTCAGAGACTTTTGCACCCACTCACAGACCAACACAGACACTCAGCCACCCACTCACAGCCCTACTCAGAGACTCACACACCCACTCACAGACCCAGTCAGAGACTCAAACACCCACTCACAGACCCACTCAGAGACTGATGCACTCGCATACCCAATCAGAGACTCATGCATTTACTCACAGACCCATTTAAAGACTCATGTACTCACTCACAGATCCACTCAGAGACTCACACACCCACTCTCTGACTCACTCAGAGACTCACACACCCACTTACAGACCTATTTGGACACTCATGCACTCACTCGCAAACTGACTCGCACACCTATGGAGGTATTCGCAAACCCACTCAGATACTCACACACCCACTCATGCACCCATGCACCCACTCAGGCAGCCACTGAGACACTCACACACCTCACACATACCCTCACAGACCCACTCAGACACTCTCACACCCACTCAAAGACCTACTGAGACACTCATGCACTCACTCACATACCCGCTGTCAAAGGATACTGGTTAGAGTTGGGAAATAAAATTTCAAAAGTCTTCGAAATTCACTTTAAAAAACAAAGGTTACAGTGATATTATAATTAGGAAATAACATTAAAAAAGCATAGAAATTCACTAAAAAATCCAAAGTCTACAGGGACGTTATAGTTAGGTTATAGAATTTAAAAAAATCTTAGTAATTCACTAAAAAACAAAGGTTAGAGGGACGTTATAGTTAGGCTCAGATTTCACTTGTACAAAACCATAGAAATTCAGCAGTTATAGTTACCTGAGCTGACTATAAATTATGCCCCTGCAATGCACTGATTATGACCTCACATATTACATCACTCATGACATGGTCAGTGGCATCACTCATGACATCATTGATGACATCTCAAATTACATCAATCATGACATTGTCCACAAAACCACTCACACCTATGCATAGCCCTATAGAACCTTTCAAACACCCACTCATATACCCACACAACCACTCACATATCCATTCACAGACCCATACAAGTACTCACACAACCACTTACTCATCAATATAGTCACTCACACACCTACTCACTCACTCATACAGCCACTCACACAACCACTTACTCACCCATACAGCTCCTCATACTACCAGTCACTCACCCATACAGCCAGTCACATAGCCACACACTCACACATACAGCTATTCACACACCCATGTATTTATTTATACAGCAGCTCACACACCCACCCACTCACCCCTACAGCCTCTCATCACAGCCACTCACTCACCCTTATAAGCACTCACACACTCACTCATTTACACACAACCACTTACATACCTATTCACACATCCATACAAGCACTCACACATCCGGTCACTCACCCATACAGCCATTCACACAGATACTCGCTCTCTAATATAGCCACTCACACACCAAGTCACTTAACCAAACACCCACTCAAACAGCCACTCACTCACCCAAACAGCCACTTACACACCCAGTCACTTACCCATACAGCCATTCAGATACCCATTCATGCAGCCATTCACTCACTCATACACCCACTCACCCACCCATAGAGCCAATGACACAGCCACTCACTCACTCATACAGCCACTGACATACCGTCACACACCAATACAGTCACTCACAGAGCAACTAAGTTACCCACACAGCTACTCACACACCCATGTATACACCCATAGAGCCACTCACTCACCCATACCTGCACTCAGGCACACACTCACACACGGATACACACAGTCACTCGCATAATTTATTTTTAAAAATTGAATCACTCATTAGTAGTACAGAAGGTATACTAATTTAACTTTTTTGGTACCTTAGTATATATGTTTAACACTCACAAACTTTTAGAAAACATTCACAATCACTGGATGATGTCATGAGTGATGTCATTTGAGATGTCATGAGTGATGTCACTGACCATGTCATGAGTGATGTAATATGTGAGGTCGTGGATCGAGCATCGCCGCACAGCAACAGTCCGAAGGTGATGCCAGATGGTGTTCAGCAGGGCAGGAGGTCGTGCTGGGAATTCTAAGGTGCAGTGTGGTTGTGCGTGACCTTCCGCAAATCCACTTGGGAGTTTTAATGACATAATGATGGCAGCGCATAGCACCTTACTCAAGGAAAACTTCAGGCACTACAGGTACCAGCAGGCTTTGCCAGCAGCCACTGGGCGGGTGCCACGTGTATGAAAATAGTGCCCGACATGCTCTGCGTTTGTCCAATCATCCTGCCTTTGATAAAGTGTGCCTTATCACGAAACGCGTCGGCAATTGAACTTTTGCGAGGTGCCTGCCTTCCATGTTGCAGCTTCCAGATTAAAAATGATGAATCAACCTACCTGTGTTGCGGCTCGTCTAAAGGGGTAACTCTTGTGTGTGGATTTAAAGACGGCTGACCCAGTCGTGGATCGAGCCCCGCCGCACAGCAGCGGTCCAAAGGTGACGCCAGATGGTGTTCAGCAGGACAGGAGGTCGTGCTGGGAGTTCTACGGTGCAGTGTGGTTGTGCGTGACCTTCCGCAAACCCACTTGGGAGTTTTAATGACATAATGATGGCAGCGCACAGCGCCTTACTCAAGGAACACTTCAGGCACTACAGGTACCAGCAGGCTTTGTCAGCAGCCACTGGGCCGGTGCCACGTGTATGAAAATAGTGCCCGACTTGCTCTGCATTTGTCCAATCATCCTGCCTTTGAAAAAGTGAGCCTTACCACGAAACGCTTCGGCAATTGAACTTTTGCGAGGTGCCTGCCTTCCATGTTGCAGCTTCCAGATTAAAAACAATGAATCAACCTACCTGTGTTGTGGCTCGTCTAAAGGGGTAACTCTTGTGTGTGAATATATATATATATATATCATACACAGTTTGCTCAGCAAAGTAAGGGCGCACTCGGGACACAAGAATCATCCGTTGAGCACAGCAGACGCTTTAATTAATGAATGCAGCCTGACGCGTTTCGGGAAAACATTCCCTTAATCATAGGCATAGTCCAAAGTCTCGCGATACTGCAGCACTCAATTTAAATACATGTCCTCCAATGGGCTGCTCAAATGAGAACCACGGTGTTAGCTGGGATATGTAGTGCTGCAGCCTACCTTTATCCCCAATGGGCTGGAAAAATGTTGCAAACGGCCCACAGTGAGCCGCAAAAGTGTCCGTCGGTGCTCATAATCCAAGGGCTTGTTGTCCCCACTTGTGGAGCATCAGCAAACTCTGCGACCCGTGGCCCCACAAAATTTGTTGGGTGGTGCGCCCTCCACGCCCTGAAGCCGGCGCGAATACATCATACACAGTTTGCTCAGCAAAGTAAGGGCGCACTCGGGACACAAGAATCATCCGTTGAGCACAGCAGACGCTTTAATTAATGAATGCAGTCTGACGCGTTTTGGGAAAACATTCCCTTAATCATAGGCATAGTCCAAAGTCTCGCAATACTGCAGCACTCGATTTAAATACATGCCCTCCAATGGGCTGCTCAAATGAGAACCCCAGTGTTAGCTGGGATATGTAGTGCTGCAGCCTACCTTTATCCCCAATGGGCTAGAAAAATGTTGCAAACGGCCCACAGTGAGCCGCAAAAGTGTCCGTCGGCGCTCATAATCCAAGGGCTTGTTGTCCCCACTTGTGGAGCGTCAGCAAATTCTGCGCCCTGTGGCCCCACAAAATTCGTTGGGTGGTGCGCCCTCCACGCCTTGAAGCCGGCGCGAATACATCATACACAGTTTGATCAGAAAAGTAAGGGCGCACTCGGGACACAAGAATCATCCGTTGAGCACAGCAGACGCTTTAATTAATGAATGCAGCCTGATGCGTTTCGGGAAAACATTCCCTTAATCATAGGCATAGTCCAAAGTCTCGCAATACTGCAGCACTCGATTTAAATACATGCCCTCCAATGGGCTGCTCAAATGAGAACCCCAGTGTTAGCTGGGATATGTAGTGCTGCAGCCTACCTTTATCCCCAATTGGCTGGAAAAATGTTGCAAACGGCCCACAGTGAGCCGCAAAAGTGTCCGTCGGTGCTCATAATCCAAGGGCTTGTTGTCCCCACTTGTGGAGCGTCAGCAAATTCTGCGCCCCGTGGCCTCACAAAATTCGTTGGGTAGTGCGCCCTGAAGCCGGCGCGAATACATCATACACCGTTTGCTCAGCAAACTAAGGGCGCACTCGGGACAAAAGAATTATCCGTTGAGCACAGCAGACGCTTTAATTAATGAATGCAGCCTGACGCGTTTCGGGAAAACATTCCCTTAATCATAGGCATAGTCCAAAGTCTCGCAATACTGCAGCACTCGATTTAAATACATGCCCTCCAATGGGCTGCTCAAATGAGAACCCCAGTGTTAGCTGGGATATCTAGTGCTGCAGCCTACCTTTATCCCCAATTGGCTGGAAAAATGTTGCAAACGGCCCACAGTGAGCCGCAAAAGTGTCCGTCGGTGCTCATAATCCAAGGGATTGTTGTCCCCACTTGTGGAGCGTCAGCAAATTCTGCGCCCCTTGGCCCCACAAAATTTGTTGGGTGGTGCGCCCTCCGCGCCCTGTAGCCGGCGCGAATACATCATACACAGTTTGCTCAGCAAAGTAAAGGCGCACTCAGGACACAAGAATCATCCGTTGAGCACAGCAGACACTTTAATTAATGAATGCAGCCTGACGCGTTTCGGGAAAACATTCCCTTAATCATAAGGATAGTCCAAAGTCTCGCAATACTGCAGCACTCGATTTAAATACATGCCCTCCAATGGGCTGCTCAAATGAGAACCCCAGTGTTAGCTGGGATATGTAGCGCTGCAGCCTACCTTTATCCCCAATTGGCTGGAAAAATGTTGCAAACGGCCCACAGCGAGCCGCAAAAGTGTCCGTCGGTGCTCATAATCCAAGGGCTTGTTGTCCCCACTTGTGGAGCGTCAGCAAATTCTGCGCCCCGTGGCCCCACAAAATTTGTTGGGTGGTGCGCCCTCCACGCCCTGAAGCCGGCGCGAATACATCATACACAGTTTGATCAGCAAAATAAGGGCGCACTCGGGACACAAGAATCATCCGTTGAGCACAGCAGACGCTTTAATTAATTAATGCAGCCTGACGCGTTTCGGGAAAACATTCCCTTAATCATAGACATAGTCCAAAGTCTCGCAATACTGCAGCACTCAATTTAAATACATGCCCTCCAATGGGCTGCTCAAATGAGAACCCCATTGTTAGCTGGGATATGTAGTGCTGCAGCCTACCTTTATCCCCAATGGGCTGGAAAAATTTTGCAAACGGCCCACAGTGAGCCGCAAAAGTGTCTGTCGGTGCTCATAATCCAAGCGCTTGTTGTCCCCACTTGGGGAGCGTCAGCAAATTCTGCGCCCCGTGGCCCCCACAAAATTCGTTGGGTGGTGCGCCCTCCGCGCCCTGTAGCCGGCGCGAATACATCATACACAGTTTGCTCAGCAAAGTAAAGGCGCACTCAGGACACAAGAATCATCCGTTGAGCACAGCAGACACTTTAATTAATGAATGCAGCCTGACGCGTTTCGGGAAAACATTCCCTTAATCATAAGGATAGTCCAAATTCTCGCAATACTGGAGCACTTGATTTAAATACATGCCCTCCAATGGGCTGCTCAAATGAGAACCCCAGTGTTAGCTGGGATATGTAGCGCTGCAGCCTACCTTTATCCCCAATTGGCTGGAAAAATGTTGCAAACGGCCCACAGCGAGCCGCAAAAGTGTCCGTCGGTGCTCATAATCCAAGGGCTTGTTGTCCCCACTTGTGGAGCGTCAGCAAATTCTACGCCCCGTGGCCCCACAAAATTTGTTGGGTGGTGCGCCCTCCACGCCCTGAAGCCGGCGCGAATACATCATACACAGTTTGCTCAGCAAAGTAAGGGCGCACTAGGGACACAAGAATCATCCGTTGAGCACAGCAGACGCTTTAATTAATTAATGCAGCCTGACGCGTTTCGGGAAAACATTCCCTTAATCATAGGCATAGTCCAAAGTCTCGCAATACTGCAGCACTCGATTTAAATACATGCCCTCCAATGGGCTGCTCAAATGAGAACCCCAGTGTTAGCTGGGATATGTAGTGCTGCAGCGTACCTTTATCCCCAGTGGGCTGGAAAAATGTTGCAAACGGCCCACAGTGAGCCGCAAAAGTGTCCGTCGGGGCGTAGAGGGCGCACCACCCAACGAATTTTGTGGGGCCACGAGGCGCAGAATTTGCTGACGCTCCACAAGTGGGGATCACCAATTCTAACTAGTTTTAACTCATTACTCACTCTCAGTAAAAATCTAAAATTCCAAATTCTGGAAAAGTGCTTTGAAATATAGTTGTTTCAGTCCAGCACACACAAATAATCTCAGTGCTCAAAGGATAACATAGTGGTTGGAGCAGTCACTTTATATATTCAAAATTCTCAGAGCAACCTCTCTGCTTTGAGCTTTTTCTTTGTTGGTTTTCTAATACGTCTTTCAGGCATCTCTAACCTTGTAATGACTGATTTGAATTAACATGTATTTATGTCATTGTTTTCTAATTGTATGTGCATGTAAATTTGACAATGTTAAAATAATTAGTTTTACCTAATATTCGCTGATGTTGTAAGGGCGCTTTATAGTAGTGATATGTTGTGTTCAGCACTTTAAAATCCCTTGTGAAAATCAGCAAATGAAAATTTTCTGGAAGTTCCTCCCTCCAGAACCTTTTATTTTACAACCCTGTTGTTTTAATGTAAACTATATCTATGTGGAAATGCGATTTAAAAATTGGTTTCAACCTAGTGAACTCACGCATCAGCAAATTACGAGCTTTCGGTTAGACTCAATGATTCTCTTTCCTAGTCTAGAAACAGCAACATATGGCACCGTACATCTGCTACCTCAAAGGTATAGCGACTTCAAGCAGAAACATATGCTGAAGTATCTTCTGTATAGAAGATTATCACAGCAAGATATACACATGCTCCTTTAAGGAGAAACACTTGTTACATGGCATGAATGTTTCATCTTCTTTATAATGCAATTGGTAAGAAAAATCATAAATTGTGTCTTTATATTCCTTATCTTTGGTTTTCCATTATTTAAAGAATGTTTATTTATATATCTACATGCTTGTAATGTTTAATCGCTCGTCTTAATCAATATTCATTTTGTTTGCTTATGTTTTAGTTAATCAACTTTTATATTATTTACAAAATTTACATGGTTTGCTTTCCTATTTTCCCTGGCTCTGATCAAGACACTGAGCGTCATATTTATGAGGAAATGGTGCACCGCTGCGACACATTTTGCAGTGCTGTGCTGCGTCATTTAAAAAATGCAGGGATGTGCCATGCTTACAAGAACAAGGCACACCACTATGTTTTCCCTTGCACTAGCGCTAAAAATAGTTGCCTAGCTCCAACACAGACACCCTTTGCGCTATAGTGCAAGGGTGCCTGCATTGCAGGGATGATTGTTTATGTGCAGGAAGGTGTCCTTTCCTGCACATAATCAATCAATAATGGTGATTTGCTACTTCTATGCTACTTCTATGCGTGCTGAATTCTGTAGCACACATAGAAGTAGCGAATTGCCATTATCTAATGATTGTTTTTGTGCAGGAAGGGGCACCTTCCTGCAGAAAAACAATCATTAATGGCGTTTTGCTCTTTCTCTGTGTACTGCAGAATGCAGCACACATAGAAAAAGCAAAAACGAGGAGAAATAAAAGTATTTCTCCTTGTTGCGCCAATATTACGCCTGCTTTTGCTTTTGATCCTTGTAAATCTGGGGCAGTGTCAAAAGGCAATGGGTGTTGCGGTGGTACACCCACAGTAACACTAATTGCATGCCCCTTTCACACAGAAAACTGCGTGAAAGGGTACCATATTTACAAAGCGGCGTTAGGCCACACAAAGTGGCTTAACGTCACTTTGTAAATATGGTGCAGGGCATGGCGCCACTGGAAAGTCAGAAAAAGTGGCGTTTCAGTGTTGCAGTCCCCTTGTAAATATGCCCCAGAATTCCTGCGGGGGATATGAGCTTCCTTGCGGAAAGCCGCGCCAGGAGTCTGTCTTGGCTCTGAGAACCAAAGCACGAGCCGAGCCATCGAAAGATGTAAACCAGCCATCAAATGTTATGAAAAAATATGCTAAAGACTTTAAAATGAGAAAAAATGCATTGTTCATCATTTCACACTGTCTCAATTAAATGCATGTAAGTACATGCCAACATTTTAGAAGAGAAAAGTGAAATATTTAAAAAAAAAAAAAATCAGGAAAATGAATTTTTCCCATTGACTTCTATTGAAGTATAGGGCCAGTAGTAACATTAGCATACATTTTAGAAAAGGAGCTCCTGCCTTTCCTTACTCTGTTGGCTAGCCTGGCACGATATTAGGAGAGGCTCAACACCTTAATGACTGCGATTAAATAGTTAACATTACACAGAGGCCTCAGAGCCCCCACAGACTTTGCTCCTGAGGTTACAGCTTTTCCAGTTGCTGCCACTGGCCTCTCACAAGACCTTCGTCCAGGCCCTGATTATTAGTCGCCTGGACTACGGAAATGCGCTTGTGGTAGCATCAAACGCATTCCTCCATGCTAAGATGCAGGTTGTTCAAAATATGGCAGCCCAACTGATTAAGAAACAGCCACTGGGCATCCCCTCGGCCCCTCTGCTGAGAGCCGTACATTGGCTTCCTATAAAGAAAAGAGCAATTTTCAAACTCCTCTGCTTGACGCATAAAGCTCTGGCAGGTAAGGGGCCCAAATACCTTCAGGACAAATTGGCAGCCTATCGTCCGGACAGACATCTTAGATCAAGGAACCAGCTCCTTCTTTGCCCTCGACGGATCCGCACATCCAAATTCGGAGGACGAGCCTTTACCTATCTGGCCCCACACCACTGGACTAAACTCCCATTTGTCATCAGGGCCTGCACTGACTTTGTAGGCTTTAAAAAAAATTGCTTAAAACCTGGCTGTTTTAAAAGCTCGCTCTAAACTTTTCTACTACCTCAGCGCCGAGATGCCCTTTTGGGGACAAGTTATGCGCTATATCAAATACTCAGTAACAGCTTTCAAGGAGAGCCAATGTACGCAGCAGGGAAGCGACATGATCCTTCCGCCATTGTTGCTTAAACTTCAAAATGAGGGGGGGGGGGTATTGCCTATTGCGTCCACCTACTCCAAAGTTTGGGGGGATAGATCCACCATATCCCCCATGGTTCCTACACCAATGCCACTGATGCAGGCGGCCTGAAACCCGCATCTCATGAATCCCTTGGATCTTATTAATATAGGTTTATTTTAGTGCTTTAATGATGGCCTTGTCTCTCGTGCTTTAATGTCCGACTATACAACATTTGTTTTTTTCTGCTTGAAAATGTGCACTGTTTTTGTTTTTTTACAGAGTTCTATGCTGGTGAATGACAGGAGTCTGTGAAATGAAAAATGAAATTAAGTACGACTCCACCCATCTACACATACTCAAAGATTAGTTGATAAATTCAAAACGTGGGATACCACCTGAAATATGCTGTGCACCTTTTGCAAAGATGCAACACAAAAGAAGAACTTGTTATATTTCTATAACTGAGAAGGAGTTGCACATTTAGCACTACATTAGACGACTTCTGTACGTAATATCCCTAAAAGTATGCAACCTTTAGTGTATGAATTCAAAAATATGATGAATCTTTACAAGTCCTCCTTATTAAGTTCATCAGAAAACCGCCCATTATTTAAAATCAACTACCCACTGAATAATTGCACATCATCTGCATATATTTGTTTTTAATTGGCTCTCAAAATCAAAAGGAAAGTGTGTTTGTTTGATAGATAATTTTTTTCTCCAGAGGCTGTGAGTCCTATCAGAATGCTCAGTGTTTTGTTAACAGACAGCAAGCTCGTATTGTGATGAAGGAAATGTGTTGGTGCTAATAGATGATATTAGTGACATCTTCGCCACTGTCACGAAAGACGTATACTTTGTCAAACTATCTCCGCACTCTCTCTACTGATGGCATGTTTATTTCCACGATATTCCCACCAGTTCCGTTGAAATGAATTGGGAATTGCAGTCGGCAAAGTTTTCATTATGTAAGCATGGAGTTGCATAATTACTGATAATTGGCCTTCTCACACTTCATCGAGTTTCAAATGTTCCCTTCCCCTAGGCCTGTGGTCTTCACATTGTATAATTCTTTGTCTCCCTTGTAAAAATGTAATCATGCCCCTCCTTTTGAAATGACAGCTCTATACATATTTATCAATTAAAACATTGCAGTTATATTCAATCACCCCTATAGCATTTTGACAGTCATGTATTTGATTCCATTTTTAAAAAGCCTGGCCTCCCTAAAGTGTAAACATATCCAGTGTGATCCTTCATTAGAAATGGCGGGTGACACTGAGGGTTATTTGGAGCCCCCCCCCCCCCCCTTTGACATCTACTCCCAGCCAAGACACGAGTGCGATCAGCTGTTACTGATAGCTCACTAACATAGCGACTCTGTGAAATTCTGCTTTTTTTCACTAAAAACGCAGCACTCTTTTCCCAATAATGCCCTTCTTGGTCATTGCCTAGCAGACTCCTTTTTGAGACCAATTCAGACCCTCCTCCAGGGGGCTCGAACCCTAGTTCACACCTGTGCTCTATGCTGAGACATCATTCAGTCACCCATTAACCCGATTTTTCCAGCCAGAAATCAATCAACAACCAATCTCTCTCTCTCTCTCTCTCTCTCTCTCTCTCTCTCTCTCTCTCTCTCTCACACACACACACACACACACACACACACTCTCTCTCTCTCTCTCTCTCTCTCTCTCTCCCCCCCCCCTTCACACATTTTTCGCAGCTTTTGCCACAAATACTCAACGGTTATTTGAGAGAACAAAAAAGTGCAACTTCGCGCACACCTAACTACAAAGAGAGGTTCCTGCCTATTGGCCGTGAAACACAATTTATGATTATGGCAATTCACGATTTTTTAATTTTTTTATTGCGCTTTAATAAAGAAGTGTATTAAGGTAGAATGTTGATAACCCCTGACTGTGATATCTGGAGTGCAAATAGTTATAATGTTAGGTGTCTTTATATTGCTCTCTGTATGTTGTTGTGATGTGCAGATAGAAGGATATTTAGGGCAGGAGACACAGCCCAATGTAGCAGGCTGAGCAGACATTTTCCCTATCACAAACCGACTAGAGGTCAAGTGCAGTGCTATGACCCCAGTATATCTTCCTGCCAAATTGCTTTTCACCCTTAGCTCCAAAGGGACTGCCCCTGACTGACATGGCAGGACCTTGGCGATGTTCGGCCTCTTCTTTGGGGCCTTCTGGGTTCAGAAGAGCTAAAATAAGTTCACTTCACAAGACCAGCACTTCTGGGATTCGTGGAGGAAACACATCGCACTTGGAGTATTTCATCTTTTTCTAAACCGACAACCCGTGCTTGTGCTCGAGCTGTGAAAGTCGTTGTCGTCGCTTTCAGTTACCAGCAGGGTCTATTGCTGTCTTGCAGCTCGTGTTTAACTATTCTTTTGTTTTAGAAACCGGCCCTTTTAATAATCACTTTTAATAATCACTGAAGCTGCATTTTCCTTGAATTGAATGAACAACTGAATTGTTGTGAAAAAAGTAAGCAAGCTATATGCAAGCACTCTTGTCTGTTAGTGAACGATTGATGGATTGTTACATAATTGCTGTTCATAGAAATTTTATTTCATAAAATATTCTTCTGCATTTTATTTCTTTTTAATGGTGAGGTTTTTTTTTTGCACTACTAAATCAAGTTTTATTAAAATCCAGCCTTGAGATATTTGAGCAAACATTTATCGTTGCTGTGTTCACTTCCATAAATAGTTAACAAATTATCATGTAATTAGCCCCGTACCACTAAGTTCTGATTTCATTTTTTCATAGCAAATTGCCTTAGAAAATTCATATTCATTCATTTATTTGCAAGTCTGTATGATTTAAGTAAGACCCAAAGACTTACTGCTTTATGAAAAATAACGTCAAAAAATAAGTAGGAGGGCAGCGTCAATACGTTAGTGAATTACTTATATGAAACGCAGTCATAGCTCACGATACAAATGCATTATAAAATAACCGTAAATAGAAACATCTGGGTAATAAATGGCTAATTAGAGAAGTGAGATCTTATTTTTAAAGAAATTCAAGACATTACATATCAGTGGAGCAAGATGGAAAACTAAAAACGAGAGCATGTAGATGATGAAAGCAGATAAGGATATGCTCACTACTCCTCTCTTGATTAAGGGTGAGTAAAATGTGTGTGATTTGCTTTTGAACAATTACTCATAATAATTATGGGAAAATGACATTAAATTATGCACAAATATGCAAAATGCAAATTTGTCATGTTGCCCTATATTTTAGTGCAAAATGCATCCTTGTGTCAATTTTTGACACAAGCACATATTTTGAGTTAAAAAATAGTGAAAAAAGCAAAAGCAGCGCCAACAACAGCGCCTGCATTCTGCTGTTCCTGTGCATTCATGGTACATTTCTACCATACTATTCGTGCTAAATTTTAAGATTGCAATGTAGTGTAATGACATAATTTCATCAATTTCACATAACAACTGTAAAGCAAAATTCGCAAAATGATGTGAATTATGCCGGCATAATTTAAATTTTGCCGAAGCCTAGTCTTGGTGAGCCAATAGGCAAAGAGACATCTCATCATGAATTTTAGAGCTTCCTTCTTTCTTGTTTTTCTATCTCTTGAGTTGTATGTCAGAATCTCTTTAAAAAGATATCATCTGACAGAAATATAGTGTCCTAAATATGGCATTCCATCATATCATCCTATTAGGGTTAGATGTTCTACTATTAACTCCAATGGCTCTATGGGCTGTATGTCAGAATATCTTTAACAAAAAATATCATCCCTGTGAATATCATCCCTGTGAATGTCATCCCTGTGAATGTTGCTAATCTGAGTAATTCACTATTTGTGTCTTACCTGATGAATATTAATTAGGTAGGTGGGATTGAAACCCACTTCCACTCCTTGTTTTGCACACCGACCTATTAGTAGATGTGGCAGTTTGCAAAATCAGTCAGGATTCACCAAAAGTCGGTGCACAATTTACGAACGCTTTTTGGGGTTCCAATCTTAGCACACCTAGCCGTTAGTTCCCGGAAGTTGTGTTACAGCAGTTATCTCCCCCTCTGACAAATATTCACCAGTAGTAAATGTTCTTTGGGGGGGGTCATACCTGCAGACTCATCTGCTGTTTATACCTGTGCATATAATTGCTTGTCAGGCTCAAGGACACGCACACAGCAAGGGTAAATGGGCGTTTGATTTATTTTGTAGATTAGTTTAATTTCTTTGCATGTTGTAGTTAGAAGTGTGTGTGTTCGTGTCTTTTTCTATTATGATCGCTAATCAGTGCCATATTTAACCCCCAATTACACGGGCCAGTCTACAAACATGTAGCACATTAGAATGATATGAATCTTGCAAGTTAAGAATGACTACGTTTATATTGTGTTTTTCCGTTCTCACTTGCAGCCCGCACACTTTTACCGTGCTGCATCTGCACACACCAGGCTGCTTTGTTTTACTCAGCTAGGCTTTCTCCTAATTGCTCGTATTACGTAGGCAGCCTCGCGCTGTAGTGCTTTGCAAAAAAAAAAAACATGGCCTTTTGTCTCTGTAAGTAACAATGACGCCAACGACCTTTATTTGGCAGCAGATAGCTCCGCGAGGCGGTAGAATGTCCGATTGCGATCTCTCCGGAAAGAACGCTGCCTCAGCACGGCTCCCTTCCTGGTCTGTGGCAAGGTCCTGCTTCAGTCTCAAGGTGTCCTCACACCGAGCCTTTCAAGGGGTTTTAATGGATTCGCTTGATATACCTTCCAAATGGAGTACTTTGTGCGTTAATTCAGTTTGTGATAAAGATCCCTTTACCCTCCTTTTCATAATTCTTCCCAGAGATATGAAGTACACTGGAAGGTTAGATGTGGCATTTAATTTTTTTTGTCCCCACAAAACCTATCCAAAGGAAAAAAAAATTCAATTTCATTACTATTCATGTGTAAGAATATTGAAGGCGGTACACCGAAGGAGATAACTATTTCTTTTTCAATCAGAGAGAGAACAAATCTATCTTTGTTCGAGAAGCTCAGTTCTTATTTAACAGATAAAAGGTCACCTAGATGCCTATTACTTTTAAGTTGTAGTGTTTTTGGCGGGAGGGCGGGCGCGGGTGCTCATGTCCCAATTTGCATTTCGTGTGAGGAGAAAGAGTCACGCTGTTCGCGTTCTGCTCGCTCGCCTTCCGCCTCGTCGCCTGCTGCAGTTGGTTGTTTCCTTTTACCTTGGCTCGCGCAGACCACACAGGGATCCTTATAGTGGCAGGCCGTAGGGAGGCAGCAGTGAGCACTGAATGCACGGAGAACGCTCTGTGATGTAAAGGCTGTTAGTGAGCCGCTATGACCAGGGTAATGGCATTGACCTCTCGGTGCATGTTTTACAAGCAAGGGTTCGACAGCATTAACTTTTATATTTACGAATGCACAGCGAAAAGTGAAGTCCTTTAGTTTTAGGCATAGCCGGAAAATCTTCAGTTATCATTGTTAAATGCCTTGTTCTTAAAGAGTGTGGGGACTATTAGCAATAACCGGCGATAATTATCGCTAAGCGCAGTTAGCGCTAGGATAATTATCGCCGGCTATCGCAGGTTTCTATCGCGGAGATAGCGTGCTATCAGCAACGCTTATCTCCAAAGCGATAGAAACCCTGAAAAACAGTGTGAATATCGCTTGAAAACAAGCGATATTCACACTGTGACCAGTGTTAGCTTGGCGATAGGGCGAGGGGATTTAGCCATGTAATCCACCTCCCATTGGATTACATGGCTAAGTCAGGTCTGGACCAGGCGTTAACAAACCAGCGCTAAACGTGTTTAGCGCTGGTTCGTTAATCACCTCCCCTGCCTCGCTAATAGGCGATAGCGAGCTTAGCGACTGTTTCCAGACGCTTTTAGGTTGGGAACGCCTACTTTGCATGCCATTAGCGATAAATATCGCTGGCATGCAAGCGGCACCCAACCCGGTCGCTATCGCCTAGAAGCTGTCGCTAACAGCAGTTAGCGACATCTTGCTAATAGGGCGTTAGAATTATCGCCGCTTTAGCGGGAAAAAGTCCCGCTAAAGCGGCGATAGAGCCCTTGATAATATGCCCCTGTGTTTCCACTTTTTACGTCTGGCGTTAGCCACGAACTTTTGATTTTACTAAAAATCAGATGCATAATGTACTTGCATATATGGGTTTTCTGGCAGCCCTCTTCGTTCATTGGTTTGATATTGTGTCATTCACATTTTTCTTCCATCCACTACAGCATGCAGCATGGGCAATAGGTCATCCCACTTAAACCATTGGCTAACTTCACTGTGAGTGACTGCATTCTGCTCTTTCACAAACAGCACATCCACACCCAAAGTGGTTTCATTAAGTGCCAGGGTTTACTATTGCCATGTGTGTTTTTTTTAAACCAAAAAATAATTTTGCTAGAAGTCAATTTTTGTTGATAGATGTAAAAGGGCCAGGCAGCTCTTCCAACAATAAAGTTTTTCAAAAACGTTGACAAAACAAAACAAGCATTGCCAAAACCATAAGGCTGGAAACAGAGCAAGACATATTGGCTTTCCCAATGCTTGTTTTACATTGAATTTGAATCAGTGTGCCATGCTGCAATTGTCTACTTTATATGCTTATAGTTTCTTGTCATAAGGTTTGCATTTCTCTTGACTTGTTATCATATTACACATTGGGGCATATTCTCAAGAACGTGTGATAACCATCGCAAAAGTTACTTAATGCAACCTTCAACATCGCAGTCTATCACGGGAAATTTACGCCGTGTTAACCAAGTATTCACAACATGGCGGAACCATGCGATAGTCTCCAGATAACGCATCAACTGACCGCGTTAAAATCAACGCCACGCCGCAAAAATGCGAAACACGAACGCAAAAAAAGCTGCGATGAGTCCAATCGCGATACGAAAATCAGCGAAAACCAGCTACAGGCCTGCAATTCACACACGTCAGGCGGGAACAATCACCATAAAAGTAGAAAAAAACCAGACAAACAAATGCCAAACAACAGCGAAGCGCAATGGACGTTGCCGGAGCAAGTACGGAGGAGAACCAGAACCCCACAAGCCCCCCGGAGGACCATCCTGGGACTTCGGGGTCAGGGAAGGGCAAGGACAAGAAGAGTAGGAAGAAGCGGTTCAGCCGCAGGAAAACAGGATCCTGATAACGGAGGTGATAGAACACCATCAAGAACTGTTCGTCACCTCCACTGTGTCATTGGCAACAAAAAATGGACTATGGCTGTCCATTGTGGACAAGGTGAATGCAGTCGGAGTGCTGAAGAGGACAATGGACGAGGTCAAGAGGCGCTGGAATGATGTCAAGCGCAAAACCAAGCTGAAACTCGCCAACAACCTGAAGGCAGCAATGCAGACTGGAGGTGGGAGCCCAGCGCCACAGGAGGAGCTGGACGACATGGAGGAAATGGTGTCCACAGTCATCAGTGGGGAGACGGTGGCAGGAGTTGGGGGCCCGGACACTGCTCAACAGGACCCGACACAACAGCAACAGGGTGAGTAACGACCAGGGCCTGGAGGGACGGGGGGAGATGGGCACAATGGCACACATGCACAATTAAGTTGAGCACATCTACGGACAAACCATGCCCCAGACCACCAACTCCCACCAAGAGACCAATGTACCCAAGTATTCAACATGTCAGCACTGTACAAGCACAGAAGTCAAAGGCACACCTAATGAAAGGGATAAGGGGCAGCAAAATCTGAGCTGCAGGGGCGACTCCCCCAAAATGCAGCCCACACATCACATGCAGAGCACATCTACATTGACAACGATGTGACACAAGCCGCAAAACACCTACAACAGAACACAGGACACAACTGGTGCCGCTTGGGTGCAGACACTGGCCAATCACATTTGGCATTGCAGGGAAATGTGAGTTGATAATGTACAAGTACAAATACACACACGTCTGTTGTCAAAATGTCCACTGTCCCCCATCAAATAGGCAGCTCCTCCCAAACAGCCACAATGTATTCAGTCATGCTGTCTGTATGAAAACATGTACAATGCGACAACATACATGTCTGCATCTCCCCTTCACATTGCAGAGGGAGAATCAACACCTCCTGCAGAGCAGCCCGACCCTCTCTTCTCTGGAGACGAAGAGGACCACCACAGCTTCGACTCTGACGCCCTCCAACTGCTCGTGGACAGCCTACGCAGCCCACTTCCAGGAGCTGGGCAGCCCAGCTGCTACGAGGAGACCCCACCCCCTGCACAGACCACACAGCAGGCAGCACCCACCACCACTGCTGCCTCCCAGGACCCCCACGAAGAACACATGGCCTTCCAACGCCGTGTTTTGGGGTGCCAGGAGAATCTGGCTGAACAGGTGCGGGTGGGCTTCGACCGCATGGCAGACAAACTAGATGCCATACGTGGGTGTCTAAGTCCCATCAGGGACCACTCACGGTCCCTAACGGACACCCACAGTCCGCTCCATGCTCTCCAATGGACCATGGCTGACATCGCTGGAGCCCTGACTCAGAGAATAGTACAACTGTCCAGTCAGAGTGGCTCTAGCGATGTCACACGGGAGTTGGGAAACATGCAGAGGTTAATGGAGACCATGGAGCGGGCGAATGCAGAACGAGCGGCTGCCACGGCTGCACACCAGCGAGAGGTAGCTGGGTTCCTCAATGACCTCAGGACCATCCTCATGGCATTGCTGCCACAAGGCCTGGCGCGGATGCATGCTGCTGCCACCACTCCATCCACATCTCCGCCCCCTGAGGTGTCAGTGCCACACAGTGCGGCAGACCTTCCACCTCCGGCCACTGATGTGTCACTGCCACACAGTGCTGGAGACAGAACACCACCACGTGAGGCACATGAAACAGCAGAGAACGAAGATGCAGATGATTCTGCCCTCGTGGTAAGAAGGACGCAGCAGGATGCATCTCATCCATAGGTCCGGCTTCAGCTTGGTACTGCCCTCTGCATCATCACCTTCCACTGTCCCCCGATGCACTCTGCGACACTCACCTTGGACCTCGACATGGACTGCCATATGCTGTTTGATCACCATTGACACAGCAATCAGACTGCGGACTGAACTCTTCCTCTTCCTTTGGACTTGTCATTCCCTGAAGGACCCTGGCTGGCCCTCCACGGGACAATATCGTCATGTGGGGTTTGCATGGCCCTGTACTGCTCCAGATGCGACACTCCACTGAATGTGCATTAAACATCCATATTCACACAGATGTGTCATGTCTATGGTCTTTCAAGTGTGGAAGTATGGATGAATGTAGGCTCACTGGACTCCTCTTATGTCCATGTGGCTCATGTCGCAGAACAGGGGTCACAGGGTGACACATTGCCCAATGCGGTCCGGGTGGCGCTGACACAACAACAGGGACACACGCACGAGTTACTTCCTTGTCCAGCCCAGTACGGAACCACGCCCAGGGCCCCGGGGTCATTTACAAAACCTTACGCTGGACTGGCATACGCCAGGCCAGCCCACTCCGCTTACGCTCACAGGGGGGGACGGCAATGCTACAAGTCCCATGTCTTTCCTGTAGTGATCTGCTGCTCACAGGTCTAGTTGTCTGCATGCCACAGCCACTCCCTCACGGCTGGTTTACACCCACACCACACCCATCCAGCACACGAATCACAGGACATGTGACCCTGCCAATAAAAAGGGCGGGCGCACATGCTCAATGCCATTTCCACTCTCTATCTGGGTGCATCCGTGTGGTGTTAATGTAGGCATGAGGGCCTCGGGCCCTGCAACATCACATTCCCCAGGACCAGAGGTGACATGATGGTGTCCGCAACATGATACCCAATCATACAGGGTCCATGACTTTGGGACACAGACTTGGTGGCACCGGATACATTGCGGCCGGCACAGGCACACCGCCACAGGACGGTGACTTTGGGTGCACTGAGGTAGGGGCACCTCAAGGGCTGAGCGGGTGTGCAGCCTGCGATGATGCCGGGTGCACTGGTATGTCCTCTGCCATGGCAAAATCAAGACCCAGAATCATATGTGAGACCTGGTGGCCTGCGGAGCGGGGCTGCATGATGTGGAGGGTGCCATGCCCGCGGGCCCCGGGCATGTGGCTTGCAGCGGCACGTGGTGGGCCCTCATTTCTACACGCCAAGGGTGGAAGGTGAGCAGTGAGGCCTGGGTGCGCAGGGGCGGGCATGCACCGCTGGGCGGCGGGATGGGCTGGGGTACATCTGCCTGGGTGCGCAGGGGCGGACAGGCGATGATGTCTTGTGCAATTGTATGTACTTTGCCATTCATGTATCTGGACTCTGTTTAAGATGACGGATCTGTTTCAGATGTGTGACCTGGTGAACTGCACTACATACCGGCACGTGGTTGGAGACACACCGGTGGCAGCAGGTGAACAGTGTGGCCTGGGTGCGCATTGTCGGCACTATCTCTCCCTGTCCATCTCTTCTGTTATCTGTGTCTCGCTCCCCCTCTCTGTCCGTCTTTCTCTCGCTCCCCCTCTCTGTCCGTCTTTCTCTCGCTCCCCCTCTCTGTCCGTCTTTCTCTCGCTCCCTCTCTTTCTCTCTCTCTCCTTCGCTCTCTCTCTGTCCTTTGATGTGCGCAAGACACACCTTCTCATCATGATTTTTGTCTTGCAGGCTGTGACCTACGGATTGTCCCGAGGGGAGCCGCCATGTGTCTTCATTTCTGTTCTGTGTTTCTTTGAATACATTTTCATTTGTTACATCGAAGGTGAATGTGTGATGCTCACTTTTGTGATGACACATGCATGTCACCAAATGTGATTGTGCGACATCAGGCAGATTATTTGGTACATGATTCCATGTAGTTGATGTGGCAGGTCTTTGGCCGCGGGGGGGGCCAGGGGAGGGGGGGTCCTGGGGGTGGTGGCGGTGGGTGTTGTGGCCCTGTTGGGGCTCCGAGCTGCATGATCAGTGGCTCCATGGCATCTGTTGCCCTTCAGGTGTGGCTCTGGGCTGGGCTCCATTTTGTGGTGCAGGCTGTGGTCCGACTTTGCACCAGGTCAGAGCAGGTGTTAATTTCCTGCTGCTAACGCCCCTTATCGCCTGTATGGTCGTCTTAACGCCGATCTGGCTGGTCATTGAGAATGTTGCGGAGTGGTGTTTTCGGGGCTTTTTGCAAGGGAACGCCTACTCTGCATCTCATTAGCGATAGTTGCGGGGGTCATCTGTGGCGATGTTTTTTGCGGCTGCTATCGCGGGTAAACTGGTGTTATGGGCTGTTAACAGCAGCTTGTGAATGGGGCGATAAATTTATCGCAACTTTGGCTGTGCTAAAGTGCCGTTAACTCGGCGATGGCTCCTTGAGAATATGCCCCATTGTTACTTGACGTTGAATTTGCCATACTATCACCATCGTTGATGTTTTCATAGCAGTACTGAAAAAAGGGCGAAATTACTGTTTTCTAGGCATATTAGGATTTGGCTACTTCACATTGCTTGATCTTCGGGGCCACACAGTTTGGCTGTTTTGCTAATCTTTTATGTAAAGCCACCATTAACATAACCCCTAAGAGATGAACTATCTTTTAGCACTCAGTTCTTTTTTAAATCAGCCTGTTGTTAAACTGTAAGATAAAAGAAAGAGGCCTTATCACAATATGAAACTCTGGCCTGCAGGTAAATTAGCTGTCTCTGCAGATGAGAGCTAATCTTCGGTTGCTGCTAGACTAGCCCTTATGCTGCATACTATATCATGGATGTTCAACATGCACAGAATAGGCCCTTTCGCAAAGATTTTGCTAGCAGTATTTGTTTCTTACTTTTGCAGTGCTACTGACTCACTCCTGAATTCCAGAAGTATGCAGAGTACATCTGGCTTGGTCCTGGCTTACTCCAGTAATTTTGGAGTGCGACAAGAGTACCACAGGAGTAAGATGCAGCAAAATATTTCTGTGATTGGGCCGAATTTCTGATTGCTGCCTAGCATCACTGTATCTTTAGGAGTCAATGTGTTAATTACTATCCCACAAATTGCCCTGATCTTAAATCAGTGACGCCCACATATAGATAGATATAGGTTCTGTCTGTTTTCTCAGTTATTTTTTTTCTAAACTTCGTATAAGATTCTATTGTGCTTTGATGATGGAGATGGATAGTGACACTGTAAGATTCACAATTCAATTAAAAAGAAATTTAATTTACCTTGAGTTAACATACGTTTATTTGAATATATTCACCTTTTGTATGTAAAAGTCTAAATGCATTTTAACTGTCATTCATTTATATGCTCTGGGTAATAGACCGTCAGTGTATAATTTGTAAAATAAAAATAAAAGCAGGGGACAAAAGTATTTCTTAAGGGGTTGCTGCTGGCGATGCTTGGCTTGCTGAATTCCAGAGCTGCAGAGGGCCAGGGCTGGCAAACATCAAAACTGCCTAGTTTTGATTCCTCCTTGTGCCTCTTTATTCCATCAACCTAACCTTGTTGTATTTTTATTTCACTTTTGCAAGTTATTTTTATTGCTGCTGTCTCTACTGTCAGTGATTTAAGGCCTTTCTCCCTTTTCTGCCTTTCTTTCTCTTACTGTGGGCAAAGTCTGATGATGAAAAATTATTCTTGGTCCACTAAGAGGACAACTGTTGTCCACCAGAGACATCTACTGGCACATATATTAGTTTTTGGACTGCTGAATGTAATGTTTTGTTTAAAGCTTTGGACACAAATCCTCAAATTCTTTGTCCTTCTGGGTGTTCCCACCCAGCTGATCAACTGGTGATGATAAACAGAGATATTGTTTAACCTCTTAACTGAGAAGGCTTTTATAACCCCAGTGCTGAGCCCTTTTAGGTCTGGAGTAAACCAAGACCTATTGATTTTGCTAAAAATATAAATATAATATACTTACTTAAATGGACTTTTAGCCAGCTATCTTCATCCATTGGTCTGAAGTTGTGTCGTTCAAATGTTACTTCTGCCCACTACAGCATACAGCATATTTCAGCCACTGGGTAACTTTACTTTGATTAACCGCATTTTTCTCTTAAACAAAGAGCACAACCACAAATAAGGTATTTCTCTTCAGTGCCTGTGATTTGTTTTTACATTATTATTACTTTAGTATTGCCTTTGTGTTTAGAACCTTATGTGATAGCTCTGAGCTTTTGATGCGAGCACAGGGCACATTCCAGCTTTATCAGTTCCTGTCTCCTGCTAATAATGCCCTAAATTCCTTTTGAAGTGGCATTTGTTTATCTGGCTGCTGCTATTTCACAGCATACCAGATTGAGTCCATTTGAAACTGTTCAATATAAAGTTATCATCTGTTTAGTGTGCACACAATGAAATACATTTATAACAGCACTCCTATATGTCATGCTGGTATGTATTATATTTGAGGTCCAAAACTAAATGAACTTAGCGTGTATGTCCTGCATGTATGGCTTTCTAGTTTGCTTTCAGTGATCTTGAATGTTGTGCTTATGTAGATATTTAACTATGATATTACTTATCTGTCTGTCTATCTAGCTAGTATCTGTCTTTGCAAATCTATCTATCTATCTATCTATCTATCTATCTATCTATCTATCTATCTATATTTACAACCCTGTCTGTCTGTCTGTCTATCTATCTATCTATCTATGCAAACTTTTATATCTATGCATCCTTCTGTATGTATGGAACCATCTCTATTGAGCTATCTATGCAGCCATCTCTATCTATGCAACCATCTATCTATATATCTGCCCATCTATCTATTTAGGCAACACAATCTATCTGTACAACCTTCTCTACCTATCTTTACACGCCTATTTATCTGTCATTTCAAACCACTTTATCTATTTGTAAAAAAGATTTACAAACACTTCACAAAAAAGCATTGGCAAAGACTAGAGGCTGGCAGTCAACACCAGACCAACTGGCTTATGTAACTCTGGTGTTAGCCAAGACCTTTTCATTTAAATACAACTATGTGTATACCATAGTTAGTTAAAGGGTTTTTCAGCCAGACTTCATCCATTAGTCTGTTGCTCTGGCATTCACATTTTTTTCCATCCACTCTTGCATGCATCATTGGGCAGTGGGTCATCCACTTAAGCCATTGGCTGACTTGCTTGTGAGTCACAGCATGCTGCACATCCACATAGAATGTAGTTCCTTCGGTGTCAGGGACTACTAGGCTAATGTGTGCTTTTTGGAGACCAAAACATATTTTTGCCTTTAGCCAATGTTTTTTTTAGATTGGTGAGGGTGGAGCAGTTTCTCTAACAATAAACCTTTGCAAAAACCATAACATAACAAAACAAGAGTTGCCAAAGCCAAAAAACTGTCAGCCAGTGCCAGTCCTATTGGCAATGCCAATGCTTGTTTTGGTACTTGGGATACTTTACATTTATCTCTATTCCCAATAGTGTATCCTGACCCTGAAAAATGCAAATAAGACCTTTTCAACTCCTTAGTAGGTGTATATCGCCGAAGCGTGAAGGAAATGATTCCTTTTGTTATTTAACCCTCACACACCCTATTGGTGTCATGCTTCATCATCGGGTTCACCCCAACTCCTAAAGGTCAGGGTGGGCTCGACCATATCTCAGGGAGCACTTAGGAGATGTAGGCCAGGGGGACTTAAAGATAAAAATCCTACTCCACCACCCAGGTATCCCTTTATTAGTGGTGATGTAGTGGATATTAAATTTCTTTTTTTAAAAGGGTCTGTGCAATTGTTTGCCGGGGATCCAGGATACCAATTAGGTATAGTGCCGGGCAGGACCTTTGGAGTACGTTTGACTACAAGGCTACACTATCGGGACCCCGTTGGTGCGCGAGTTCCCCTCAAATTGGGCGGAATTGTTCGTATCTGGAAGAAGGGAGATAAGTATTCTCCTGATTGTGATTCATTTTTCACTGTCATTATTTTGATCACGAATGGTTGCAGCTTTCTGCACCTTCAAATAATAATATATAGGTCTTCCAACAATAATTTTGACCTTCACCAGGGAGGGTTCATCATTTTTGCCCTGACGAAAGCCCAGGACCATTTTTGGCCATCCTCTTACGGGCTGAAACATGTTGGCTACCCCTTAGGGTCATAGGACCATAACCTCCGACACAGACCCTTTTAAAATTTTTTTTTAATATCCACTACATCACCACTAATAAAGGGATACCTGGGTGGTGGAGTAGGATTTTTATCTTTAAGTCCCCCTGGCCTACATCTCCTAAGTGCTCCCTGAGATATGGTCGAGCCCACCCTGACCTTTAGGAGTTGGGGTGAACCCGATGATGAAGCATGACACCAATAGGGTGTGTGAGGGTTAAATAACAAAAGGAATCATTTCCTTCACGCTTCGGCGATATACACCTACTAAGGAGTTGAAAAGGTCTTATTTGCATTTTTTCAGGGTCAGGATACACTATTGGGAATAGAGTCTAACCTGGGCGGAATTATCCTTACTCTTACCTCTCTTACCCCTTTTCATGGTCAGTGGGGTTTCTTTCCCTGCTACCACCAATTGGTGAAAATACTTTACATTTATACCTTAATAACTTTTTCTACATAAAGTATTTACACCAAATTTGCATTCTTTTTAAATCCTGGGAATGCTAAAGGTTTATGGGGTTTGTAGATTCCACTGGAGGGAACTAATAACATAGCCCAAAATATTGATAAATTTTGTTTTTTGGCAGAAAGGGGAAAAAAGTGCTGCACAAGAAAGTATATGTTTCACACATGGCTAGAAAGTATGCTGGATTGCCCGTCAGTGAAGCTGATTAAGCAGAGACCTCACCGAATCAAAACGGGGAGACACAGGCTAAACTGGCTGCTTGGTTTTGAATAGGTTGGAGTTTCTGGAGAAGAAAGCTAGAAATCATAAATAAAGTGAATTTCAATAATCCATTATTGAACCTATAACTGCTGTAATTACCAATTTCCTACTTTCCAAGGAAAGCAGAGGCACAATAGGTCTTAATTTTGCATCCATCAGGAGCATGTCTAAACAACAGCAGATTCCTGATTGGCCATTGCCAGTTTCCTGGGTAGTTTAACTCATAGGCTCTTAACTGTGGTGAGATGGAAAACAGGCCTAGGATATTCTGCAGTAGAGAGAGTATACAGAATAGGGGTCTAAGTCAACTGTGGGGATCTCAGTTTTTCAATGTTTATCTTTAACAAATTCTACTCTTTAAATTACAGAATCAGTAAAATTCAATTCAATTCAGTTCTATATTCGGGCACAAAAGTATCCATAAAAGTACATGCAGAAATAAATACATATATTTAAAAACCATAAATCACTTTTACGTTTTCATTCTAAGATAATAAAATCTGTGAAATGAAATAGCAGTAGTGCCCTAACATTAAAACTACGGGGTTGTCATAGTAAAAACGGGCCCGCACAGCAATTTTCATGAACATTTCACATGAAAAATGCATTCATCATTGTTCAATTGAAGCAGCTTACTGAACGCAACTCTAAAATCAGTAATGCGAAGCCTCTTGATTAAAGGTAACGAAATATTCTTTGTTTACAAGGAATAAAAACCACAGAACAATAAGAAATGTAACATGGATTATCCTGATCTCCCATTGTAGGGGCAGAGGCATGTATCTAAGTTTGTTTGAAAACCTAATGGGAAGCCTAGTAAGTATTTAACAGTGCCTGCCATAAGGCAAAAGAGCAAGCTACACTCCTGTTGCCCCAAGGGACTTGTGGGATACCTTGGGATTAATCTGTTTCCTCCATTATTTATGGTCAGGTAAGTGGTCACTCGCGGCTTGGCAGATTCAGTCGTTAGTCTGTTAGCTTGTAATAATTTAAACCAGTTGGACTGCAGTTGTTTCTTACTGATAATGTGTAGACCTCAGGGGTTCTCAAACAACTACATAGGGCAGCCCAAGGAATGCTCCTGCCTTTGTCACACAAGAGACAGTCTGTAATAATGTCTCTGGTGAGACCTGCCTCCATGTTTCTCCACACGGCTAGCCACAACACCAGAGGGCAGGCGCTAATATAATCTCCAACAAAAGGGATATCAAATTCAGTGTGGCAAAAGAAGTTTGGGGTGGAGATCGGGGCCCAAAAGGCTCTTCTGCAGAATCTATTTTCTTCAGCTTGGATTAAATTACACTTACCGATACCTCAGACTTCAGCCCCATAGGTAGCAATTGGGAGGCATTGCATTTTAAAAACCTTACGTAGAGGGACAGATGCTGCCCCTTTCCTGGGTTGCTGTAAGCTGATCAATGAGCTAATCTCTCTAGAAAATGTATTCCCACAATGTGCTATGTGTGCTCTCCATGAGCCATTGTTAGCAAAAACCAGTCCCAGATAGGGAAAAGCGCTCGTGCATTTCAAACTAAAATCACCCACCGCTAAAGATGCTAAATTATGCTTCTTTGGGACGCATGTCATTATAAAGGATTTGCTAAAATTAGTGCGTAATTCCAACAACACCATGAAATTTCCAAAACCACATACTAACAGACGAAGGGCCTTCGGGGTACGGCCCATTAACACGCCATCGTCAGCATATAATAGCGATGGTAAAAAAGATCCTTTGACTTTAGGGACATCAGGAGTGGTAGTTAGTAAAAAAGGATGAAGATCATTTACATACAGAATAAATAAAAGCGGGAACAAAACACATCCTTGTCTAACATCTCTATGGATATCCATGTCTTGAGACACCTACCCCAGGGCATTAATTCTTATTCTAACCTTCATGCCCCTGTGCAAATATGCTAAAAAATGCACCAGTGCTTTATCCATGCCAAGGGTAAACAAGACAGACCACAGCTTTCAATGGTTTACACTGTCAAAAGCAGTGGTCAAATACATAAATGCTAGATAAATTGGGGAATTTTTAGCTATGGTGTATTTTCCTATTAGCAAATTAAGATTAAGGCACTGGTCTACAGTGCCAACCTTGGATCTAAAACCATATTGAGTGGGGTAGAATACTGACTTCTCTGCCGCCCATTCCATTATGTGATTGTATATGACCCTGCATAAATATTTTTGATTTGTATCTACTAATGATATGGGCCTTTAACAACCGGGCTGAGAGCGATCTCCTTTTTTTAAAAATGAGCACTATATTTGATGTTGACCATGTGTAAGGTGCGGGGGCAAAAGCAAGACTGTTAAATACATTCAACAATAAAGGTGACCAGAATCCGGGGTTATGTTTGAAAAGGTCTATTGGGACCCCTTCGGGGCCGGGGGTATTGCCCCCAGTGCTCTCGTTTATTGTGTCCTCAACTTCCTCTAGGGCCAGTTGCACTAAAGCAAAATTTGGTCCTGGGAGGGGGTTACTACCAGGACAGTACAGGGCAAGCGACAGAGTACATTACCAAGATAGTCACAGATACCAGCACACACGCTCTAGGCACTTTATTCCATATAGGTACCCTATATAGGCGCAGGTAAAATTGCAACCTTTCACCTATATTCTTCCCTACATTACATACATAACGGTTCTTAGGCACTGACCTTTTACCTAGATATGACATTGCATTCAGAACGCAGGTTTTTCCCTGGTTCGATTCTCATACATTATGCATGAGGCTTCTTGGAAGCACATCAGGACTAACAGTAGGATTACCATCTCCTGTATAATATCTCTGTATAAAGTTCCGGCCCAACGACATCCTTTAGGCCGACACAGTAACACAGCAAGGTAGGACCCCTGGGAGACCTATGGGTATATATACAGCACATCTTGCTTAGGAAGATAGAGGAGACCGAGACTTCCCGGCTGACACACTGACCAGAGACGCTGAGGTTCCTGCATACAGACGCTCCAGCTAGCAGTGGTCTAACATCCCTCGCGGGGTGTCCAACTCGAGACCAGGACGGGGTCCCACATTCTCTAAACTCTCAGGTAATGTTGTGGACTAGATCCTAGAGGGATTCTTGGCATAACACCTACACAGATGGTAGGTACATTTAGGTACATCTAGTTAGGGAGGCATCGTAGGAGTACGCACTTTCTATCATGTGTTTTATGTACATGTATATATTCATGATTTCTGCAAGATGGTAGAACTATACCATCCCTTTACTTTCGTAGTATTGCTAATCATATATCTCTGCTACTGTCTAATGGTTGTTGCAGCTCATATATTCTACACTAGGATAACAACTGTTCAATAAATACTTATTGAAACGCCTGGCCTGTTTATTCTGTGTATCTCTCTGAGACAAACTAAGTGAGCACGAGTGACTGAGCGAAAGGTAGTATATTGTTTCCATGATTCTGAGGGATCAGGGTTGTCATGTTCTGAGGTTGCCAAGAACTATTCTCTCCCTGATAAGAGGAGACTCTAGTGGCACTGTGAGCTAGCTAATACAGACAGGCTAACGTATCCGGTGGAGGTGCACGGAACTAGCCCGCCACCAAACCCACAGTTTATGTTATCCGAACGCGCAGATCCTGTGTAGGAGATATAGGAACTACATGACGTGGTGCCGCCAATGTTGGTTGGGTACTTAATTAACAGTAGAATCTGAGTAGTTCAGTTGTGCTATTCTCAGAGACCCCTACTCACAAAACACCAGGGACGTCTGGAGTGGGTGGGCACAAACTCCGCCACAGCTGAGTAGGCTAAAAAATCCTATTTATTGGCAGTTGGTTAAACAAGCATGAAGGACACATTGTTCCTAAAATTGTGCATAACACCGTATCTTGGTTCCCTTGAAAAGTTATTTAGTGTACTAAAAACAATGACTAACCAAGAATTAGACCCACTGCAACAAGAACTGCCCCTCACAGACGAGGAAAATACAGACGCAATATAAATTGCACCAAATTTTACAAATAAACTCATCATCATAATCAATTTAGCTTTATTCGATTTAAGATGTAAATCATAAAAGCACGATACATTGTTTTACAATCAGCAAGGCATAAAAGGTTAAAATATAATAAAAAGGTAATTCAAAATCATGTAATAAGGGCCAAATTCAATTCCGCAAAGTTTTCCTAGAATTAATCACACATCTTAAGTACATGACGACTGAGCCTGTAAACATTTTATTTTGTAAAAGTTGTAACTCCAGAAAGGCTGGGCGACATTGTCTCATGCACAGCATCTTTAAAATAGGAACAATCCATCTTTTTTTAGGGACTGAGTAAAATTTACAAAATAAAAGAATGTGCATTGGGGACTGTTGTGATAGTTCGTCGCATGGGCATCGGCCCAGGGTTTTGGACCAGTCGTTCATGTCGGGAAAGCTTATAAGTCTGTGGAAAATCCCCAGACAAAAGCGGGTCAGCAACATCCTGTCATAGCCCCCGGAAACATATACAAGGAATGGCTGAGTGCCATAACATGACAATAGCAATTGGTTTTCCAAAATCTTGGGCTTGACGATCTCTTGCGTAAGCCTAATTGTTTCAAGATGCGTTAAACAATCAACTTTCAGGGATTTTCTTGAAAGTTATGTAATACTGTCCGGAATGGCGAAGTATTCTGGGTGGCCGATATCTGTCATGAATTTTTTAATATAGTTTAGCCAGGGGATGCAAGAAACCCTATGAAGCTTTAAACAGTCTTTAATAATGTCCCGGTTGAAGGTGGTCTGAGTTGTTGCCCAAATTTTGTGCCATAGTAAAATCGGTTGGATCTTAATTAAGTCAGATATGTATGGGATCCCAAGCTCAGCATGACAGATGTAAGTAGCAGTGCTTTTGGGGACCGCCAATAGATATCTGACAAAGGCGTTCTCAATCAATTGCAGGGGCTGAGAATCGACATGGCCCCAAATGCCCGCGCCATACATTGCAATGGTCACACATTTGGCTTTGTATATTTGCAACAATTCAACAACCGGACTCCTGCCCAACTTTCTCGCAAAATTAGTTAGGGCGGCTGTGGCTATGGAAAATAGCATTTTCCTGGCTAAGACTGCATGTGACCAGGTCCCTCTTTGATCAAAGTGGATGCCCAGGTATGGAAATCTGTTTATGCACTCCACCCTGAGTAGGCTACAAAATACTATTTATTGGCTGTTGGTTAATCAAGCTTGAAGGACAAATTGTTCTTAAAATTGTGCATAACACCGTACCACGGTTTCACCTCCCCACGGGACTTACAACAACAGCAGAGGGTTGAGGGGGACGAGTCTTACCCAGCAAGTCCCTTTCTGTCTTCCCAGCCAGAAGATTGCCACATGTATGGTAGCGGCCAACCGGAGGTGATTACAGAACACAAAGAGAGCGGCCCCTTTAAATGGGACAGAGAGCCGGAAGACACGCGACATCAGAATGACGTCGTCTGCAGCTGGTCATTTGAGGAAGCCCCGCCTGCCGATGGAGGAGAAGCTGGAAGGAGGAGAATCCAGGGGAGAGTCGAGGAGCCGGAGGAACCGAGGACTGGGAGAGTGAGAAACCGAAGCCTGTTGTTAACAACCCCCGTGAAGGTGGTGCCGACGAGGGAGCCAGGATGCCTCCGAGATAGTGCTGCGCCCAGCCACGCTCCCGGAGGAGCCTGGCTTCAGCAGGTACGGGACCGGGTCACGGGGTGGGTAGGGAGGAAGCCTGTGGAATAAGGAACTCCCGATATCCCGTAATTGGTCCCTTAACCCCTTCACAAATCACTCGCTAGCTGTGTGACATTGCACCGGTGGTCCCTCACTCCTTTTCCCTTCACTAGTGAAATTTCTCTTATCCTTACGGTCTCTCTGTCTCTCTTTCCCTACAACGCCCCACGAGTCCATCAGGAAAGGACAGCCCCTCGGGAGTGAAGAGGCGATAGGAGAGACTGATTCGACGGCACCAAAGACCGGGGATAAGAAGCATTATCCCGACCTTCCTTCCACACGCCAACGTATTTACCGCAGCCAGGAGGATAAGAGGCATTATCCCACAACTACAGACTGGCGTACGATACAAAAAGAGTGTACAGAACAATAAAACACACGCTAAAACATCCCTTTGTGTCCTCTGCTCATTGCCCATCCTTACACACCGTATCTTGGTTCCCTTGAAAAGTTATTTAGTGTACTAAAAACAATGACTAACCAAGAATTAGGCCCACTGTAACAAGAACTGCCCCTCACAGATGAGGAAAATACAGACGCAATACAAATTGCACCAAATTTTAGAAATACAGTCACCCTGAGACTGGTAGAGAATGGTTTATCATCTAGGGGTGGCGTAGTAGTTTTCGTGATTGAGGCACAGGAATCAAACAGAACAGAGGTATTTTATTCGTGGGTTACATTCCCAGCAGCAAATGCAAGAACAAAAACATTTCACTCCTACAAGGAAGGAGATGCACCAGCGGAATATTATCCGTTCGAGGATATAGAGGTTCCGCTCACATACCAGGAACATTTATACTGGTTTAAAGGTGCCCTACCCCATACAAGAAGAAGAGTAAGACTCGGCCCGCTCGGACAAGAAGGGGCAACATGGCCGATATTAGCAGCCTACACACCACATCCTGACATTGACACAATGCCACCAGGAGACTCATACAACATAAAGATTTAATCAAAATCTATAGGAACTTGACGCAATTAGTCATGAGGACACTTACAGTCCAACCAGCGATAGTTGCAACTAATGGAACTCAGGGAACAGCAACTAAAATTACACCACAAACGTTACTCGCGGTAATGGGTAAAATGCCCACAAAACGTGAACAAATGCCATTATGGGTAGCTCAGAAAATAACACAGCTAGAGGCAGTATTCCTGAATACTACCCCGAATGAAAAACACAGAATGCTAACAATCTGCTTGCCCATGGGTATAACTCCACAAATAGAGGATTGTACCAATTGGGGTACAGTCTTTGCTGCCATTTATACCAGAACTCATGGTATCCCGTCATTAGCAGTAGTACCTGATGTAATGAGACAAATACAAAGTGAGTACGGAGCAGAGCCTGCCCTAAACTTAGGGACGAAGTTACTAGGTAACTATGCCCAGGTATCAGCCATAATACTAGCTAGTATTAAAGGGGAAGCAGCTTCAGTGGCTATCCACCAACGCCTAAGGGAGTTCAGTCCTTTAGAACAGGAACACAAACTACCTAAAATAATTGAAACTGCGTATGCAGAATTAGGCAGAGACAGTTTGGGTGGGAAAGCTTTAAAACCACAACTGATGGGAAGTCCAGAAAAGGACACTTCCCAGCAGATACCTACTTCAACTAAGAAGAAGTGGGACAATAAAAAACAACAAAACTTTAAAGGAAACAGATCTCAATCCCGGGGTAGATCTCCTCCACAGGAGCCCTCCGAAAAGAGGTATAACCTTAGGAATAGGGATAATATTAGGAAACCTGACAGGTATCAGGATACTGATACACGTTCCTCTCGTTCCTTTCAGGGTTCATCAAAAAACTCCGAGGGGGAAGGACGGTCAGAAAGACAAGAAGAGCGTACAAAGTCCAGAGACAAGCAGCACCCTCAAGAGTACACTTCTAAAAAAGAAGAAAAACCAAAGCAAAAGCCACAGTTCAAAAAGAAGAAAGTTGCAGGTCTAAAGATCAGACATGCCCAGAATTCTGAGGACTCGACTACTGAACGGGGAATGGGCTCTGACGATGCTAGACAGTGCGGCAGAAATAACAATAGCTTGCCAGAACCTGATGGAATTTCTGATGGAATTTCTGGTGACAGCGGACTTGAATGATTATACCACTGTAAAAACACCCGATACTAGGGTAAGTGTCCCACATAAAGTATATGAAATAACGCTCCAAATGGAGGGGGACAATTGTAGAACAGTGAGAGGTCTCTTTTGGGAGAACCTGACGTTTGGCTATGATATTTTATTAGCTGAACAATATTGGCCACCAGCATTCATCATGGATTGCCCTAAAGGAGAAACGGTAATTCTTCCGGCATTCTCAGACCATATTCTCAGGCACTTACAACATACATACGTGCAGGAGTGGGCGGTAGCCCAGGCTCCGGCATTATACAAAAACCATGTTGGATGGGATGAGGATTCAACCCACCACATAATTCCTTTAAAAAATACTCCAACTGCACAGAGGCAGTATCCAATAAAGCAAGAAGCTAAAAAACAGGTCAGGGAGATCTTAGATCAACTTGAATACCAAGGGGTGATTGAAACTTGCACCTCACCAATGAACAATCCTTTGTTTCCTGTCATGAAACCTGACAATTCATATCGTCTAGTTTTAGATTATAGACATTTAAACACTTGCACTAAGACATTTGCAGTCCAAAATGCAAACAGTGCCACATTAATGAATAACATTGTGCGGAAAAAATATAAAACAACACTTGATATCTCAAAACTGCTTCCAACTTCTGGATCTGCTCTTCTAGGTCCAAGACTTTTCTGTAATAAATTCGTCTTTTCCCTGCAGCCAAAGTACCTAGCCTGCCTCTTAAATACGCCTTATAGGCATCCCATACAATCCCAATCTTAGCCGAACCCTGATTCCTCAAAAAAAAATTCCTTGGTTTCCTCCTTTAAAATCTCAATCGTCTCAGATTCAAATATGATCGTACGATCCAGCCTCCATCTAGAACTAGTCGTTCCCTCCCCTACCCTCACATGTAACAGGATGGCTGAATGATCTGAAAGGTGTACCCCAATATGTTCAACCTCCACAACATCATCCTTAATAACTCGGTCTACCAGAAAATAATCTATCTGAGACTTGTGCTTGTATTTTTTGTTATAGTATGTGAAACCCTTTTGTGAGCCAGCCTTACATCTCCATATATCACACAAACCCCACTGCACCATCAACAAACGCACTATATCCGACATCTTGGGGTTAACTGTCGCTCTGCTACTTAGAGATCTATCTAATTTATGGTCCAAAACTGTATTAAAATCTCCTGCCATAATGATCTGGTCAGTAAAACCCAAAAGCTCATTAGCTAGTTCCTCCAAAGGGCCAGTATCATCCTGGTTTGGACCATAATAGCCCACCAATATAATGTTCTGCCCATAAATGTTTTACTTAAGAATTAACCATCTTCCTGCTTTAATAAATTCAGGAAGTCATGAAGGTTGTGAGAAGGAGAGGGATGAAATAATAAATCTAAAAGCAAGTCTGTCAGGAGTTTTAAGGGTAAGAGTTAAGGAGAAGTGGGAAGCTAGCCAGTTAGCACATTTTGAATATGGGGAGGGCTGTAGAAAACTACTGGCCTGGAAGGCGAAAAGTGATCAGGTTAGAAATTGGATTAAAGAAATTAGTTGTGAAGGGTCAGATGTGGTTCTTAGTGATAGTAGTGGAATTGCATTAGCTTTTTATGAGTATTTTGGAAAAATATATAAGGAAGATCTGGTTGTTACTGAGAGGGATGTGCTGACTTGGTTGGACTATATGGAGCCCGTTATCAGAAGAAGCTATGGGGGTATTGAATAAGGAGATTTCTGTTGAGGAGTTGGAGGAGATTATTAGGGGTGGAAAAGGGGAAAGGCTCCAGGGCCGGATGGCCTTCCGGTTGAGGTCTATAAAGCATTGGCTAGTGAGATAATACCTGTACTGAGGCATCTTTTTAATGCTATCTTTTTGTCAGATTTTGAGCTGCCGGAGTCTTGGAAAGAGGCCAATATAACGTTAATTCCAAAGCCTGGCAAGTCATTAAAACATGTTGACTCGTACAGGCCTATTTCTCTTTTAAACGCCGATTATAAGCTCTTTGCGAAGGTGATCGCAGGAAGGCTAAATGGGGCAATGTCAGACATGAGGATCAGAAGGGTTTTATCAAAGGAAGAACTTTGAAAGAGCTGACATACTCCCTGATAGGATCTATAGATATGGCTACGGCCTACGATCTTCCTTTGGCAGTAATAGAGTTAGATGCTGCTAAAGCGTTTGATCGCGTAAATTGGGTATACCTGCAGACACTGGCAAAGTTCCTCAATTTGGGAGCGAATTTTTGTAAAATATTGAAAGCTATATATAATGCTCCGATAACTAGAGTGCTAGTTAATGGGGTACTGACTCAACCGGTGCAGATCGAGCAAGGTACTAGGCAGGGTTGCCCTTTGTCCCCACTTTTGTTTGACCTTTATATCGAACCCTTGGCCAGAAAAATTAGGAGTAGTCAGGGTATATTGCCTTTTGAATTTTATGGATGGAATAAAAAGATTGGGCTCTATGCTGATGATATCTTGATCTTCACAACAAATTTACAACAATCGATGAGGTGTCTGTTGGGCATAACGAATGAGTTTGGAAAAATCTCGGGCTATGACATCAACGAGCAGAAAACTGAAGTTATGGCCTGGAATATGGAGATAGAGGGGATGGAATGTAAAAAAGAAATGAGATATTTAGGAGTCAGGATTACCCAGAACATTGCAGATCTCACCAAGGTGAATTTTGATCAGGTTAAGAAGGAGATTAGTGCGAGTCTACAAGGATGTATGCATCTCCCACTTACATTATATGGCAGAGTGAATTTAGTGAAAATGATTGTTTTACCGAAGGTAACTTTTCTGTTTGAAACAATCCCCTTAACTTTTAGGAAAGAGTGGTTCATAAAACTGCAGAGTGAAATTAGTTCATTTATCTGGGCGTCAAAAGGACCGCTGCTTTCCTGGAAAAAACTAAGAAGGAGGCTGATGAAGGGGGGTTTAGCCCTGCCGGATCTGTTATTTTACTCTTGGGCATTCTTATTAAAGAATGGAAGGATGCTATTAGACTCCCCCACAAATACAGAGATAGGCAGGATGTTTAAAGAAATGTTGAGAAAAGAAAAGGGAGCAGAAACGGGGTTTATGTTCAAATTTGCTGATCCGAATGTATTTTAAGAAAGTCAGATTAAAGGTTTTAAAGGCTATGGCAGAAACATGGTACAGAATTAGAAAAGTCCTAAAAATTCCGTACTTAAGCTGGTCAGCTCCGATTTGGGATTCGCCAGTGTCTCCAATGTGGACTAAGGACCTCTTGGCTCAACCGCTTAAAGAGGCAGGTATTTTAAGGTGGAAGCAGTTGTTTCCAGATGGTCATTTAGTTTCGTGGGCTTGGTGTGAGCAGGAGTTGGGTTCAAGGTTCTCAAGATTTAAATTCCTCCAGATCCAGAGTTGGCATCTGGCGTCGGGTGAAGAAATAGGTGGTCTAAATGAACTTGAGGAAAAGCTTTTGTCCAGCGCCGTGTTTAAAGAAGAAATTGCACTTTGGTACTGGCTGCTGCTCGAGACGGAGGATGGTGTTTTTACTTTACCTAAGGATCTGTGGGGAAGATGCTTGCCAGAGACCGTGCTGGAAGACCAATGGCAAGTATCTATGTCTATGCTTTACAAAACAGTCAAACCTGCGTATCTGAGGAGGAACCATTTCTTTACCATGCATAGGGCCTACTGGACTCCACGAAGGCTGTCGAAATTTGGGTCAGGTGGAGTGGTGGTGTGTCCCAAGTGTGGCAGTCCAAATGAAGATGACCTACACATGTTTGTACGTTGCCCGAAGATCCAGTCCTTTTGGGAGGCCGTGAGTAATTGCGTGTCCAATATGCTAAAAGTGCAGATCAAGGTAAGCGCTGAGCTGATAATATTTGGGAGATTAGATCTGCAATGCAGTGTTACTAAGGATGGTGCAAAGCTGGTATTTTATGCTATACTCTTGCCTCACAGAGAGATATGTAAATTATGGGTATCTTCTGCTTCCCCAATGGAGTGTGGCTGGCTGCAATCAATGAGATTCAGTGCTAAGTTGGATATTTCGGATCAGATGAGAAAGAGATATGAATTCTGGACTCCCTTTCTGTCTTGGTGTGGTTGATGGTTGGGGTACTTTGAAAAACGGTCCGATGATTAAGCCTTTCATCTGCCTCGGCTGGTTATGGTCTTCTCTGTGTAAGCAGGAGGATTTGGGGATTGGTTTTGTGGTCGAACAAAGGATGAGGTCTCCCAGTAGAAATTCGAGGGTGCCTTTTTGGGAGGCCTCACCTTGTGTTTTTCTCCCCCCCTTTCGTCCAGTATATGAGGCATGAAAACCCGGGGTCGGTTACGTTAGAAGAAGGGTGGAAATAAGGCAAATGAGGACAAAAAAAAAAAAAAGACAAAAAAAACACTTGATATCTCAAATGGATTTTTCTGCCAAAATATAGTACCTGAAAGCAGGTATCTAACAGCCTTCTCAGCGCTAGGGACCCAGCGTCAATTTTGTCGACTCCCCCAGGGGTATAAGAACAGCCCGGGGTTGTTTTCGGCCAGAGTAACTGAGTTACTTCAAAATTTGGATGAAGAGGCATTGTCCTATGTGGATGATATTTATCTAACGGACGATGACCTAGAGGAACACTTGAACAGAGTGAATACCATAATTTTGGGATTTGCATCTGAGGGTTACAAATTCAACTTTAAAAAATCAAAAATTGCCCATCTCAGTGTCCTGTTTTTAGGATATGAGCTTTCAAGTGAAGGGAAAAGCCTGGCAGCCAATTTTTTTAGAAAAATGCGCGCTGCTCCAACCTCCGAAATCATTGAAAAATTTACAGTCAATTCTGGGATTTCTAAATTTTGGTAGAACATACATTTTAGATTACGCAGAAAGAGTAAAACCTTTCTACGTTTTAATAAAACCTGATTTTTCAGTAAAACAATGCACACATACAGATACACTTCGTTCATTGCAAGCTGACATGATAGCTTCCAAACACTTACAGACATGCGTAAATTTACGCAACCTGTTGATCCGTATAGTTGCGGGTCAATCTGGGTACACCTATCTAACATATAATGAAGGTAAAACAGTACCAATTGCATACAAATCACATTTGTACACAAATGCTGAGATGCGCTTCGCATCTACAGAAAAGATTCTGACAGCAGTACAGACTGCTGTAGTGAGAGAAAGAGCACTGGCTCAGGGGAAACGAATATTAGTAGTAACTCGGGTTCCAGCCTTAGAGGCTGCGACAAAGGCAAGCATTCCTAATGCTAAAGTTTTACATCCGAGATGGATACAATGGGCTAATTCTCTCACTGCAATAGATGTAGAATACAGGTACGACCCAAATTTAAAGACACAAGCATTTCTGCAATACGAACAAGAATATCCTCTACCAAATAAAATAATGCCTCTAGATCAGTATGAATATATAATTTACACTGACGGATCTGCTCAACCGGCTATAGGGAATAAGCAACAACATAGCGCAGCATGTGCAATCGTTAAAGGTCGCATGCGGGATGGAAAGTTCCATCCAAGTTGCATAAAACCGCAATCTCTAGGAGACTGCATGGCACAGCTGGCAGAATTAGAAGCCCTAATACTGGCACTAGTGAATACAGATCGAGAATTTCCCACACTAATTGTTTGCAATTCCTTTTACTGTGTGCAGTCTTACAAAGAATATTTGCAGTACTGGGTTCAAAACAGGTTCAAAGATGCAAAAGGTGGCACAATTAAGCATAAAATGCCATGGGAACAGGTAGTGGAGTTGAAAACCGAACTACCGAGAGCTCACGTGATACATACACTGAGTCATCAGCGTGATGGCGTTCACGTTGAAGGAAATTCATTGGCTGATGAAGCAGCAAAGGGGGCTGTACGCACAGCTTCCGTAGCTGCAATCACTCGTTCTAAAACGAGATTAGACGGTGAGATTATGGTAGCTATCAATGCTTGTCGCAAAAACAGCGGAGCAGTACCAAAAACTTTTCCACTCAAGTACTCCTACAAGTTAGATGCCAATAACATTCCATTTGCTCAGATTCCTGGAGTGGGGGATAGAGTAATTCCAGACATGGATCGTAGGTTAGGTTTAATTCTAGCAGCACACGAAGGGATAGGTTCTGCCCATGCAGGAGTTACGCAACTGTTTCTTTGTTGAAACAACGCTATTGGTGGCCTGGATTAACAAAGCAGACTAAAGACTATGGGGTACATGCATCAAGAAATGCTTTTGCGAGTCCTTAATTGCGATTATTAAGGAATCGCAATTAGGGACTCTCAAAAGCCTATGCATGTAGAAATCACATTTAAAATAGCAATTTCTAAACATTCCTTAATTTCGACTCGCAAATTGCGAGTCGCAATTAAGGAATGAATGGGATATTGCATGCGCAATTTGCGAGTACCAATAGGTACTTGCAAATTGCGCATGCAATTTCAAGGGTGCAAAGGTGTCAAAATGACACCCTGTTGCACCCCTGAAATTGTGATGTGCACCCATGTTGCGCACACACATGCCCCAAGGGCATGTGTGTGTGTAACCTGAAACCTTGAAAAATGCACTTTAGTGCATTTTTCAAGACTTTGCAAAATACAGACCAGAGTAATTTCTCTGTATTTTGCGGCCCCAAATAGCGAATTCGCTATTTCTAAGTGCTTCTAGCATTGCATTTAAGGAATCGCAAATTGCGATTCCTTAAATGCAATCGCAATTTCAAAAATCTCAATAAATTGTGATTTCTTAAATTGCCAGTGCCTAACACTTTAATGCATCGGAAAATGCCTTTTTGCGGGCGCAAACGGACGATTTTTGCGAATCGCACCATTTGCGCTTGCAAAAAGCGTTGATGCATGTCCCTGTAAGTCTTGAAATGTGACATCTGCCGGCAGATGAAAGGTTCCACCATAACACGTCCAGAGCAAATCCCATTGTTAGACAACATCAGACTGTCCGTTTGCGTGCGTCCTGCTCGAGATTCCTATGGGTGTGGCCCCAGCGCTCGGCTGACGCTTGAACTGTTATAAAAGATTTGCGAGTCTTTATAGGGACATACGCAATTGGCGCATTACATTCTGACCAGGGCCCTGCGTTTAGCTCTCGGGCTTACAAGGAGGCCATGCGAGGATTGGGTGTAGCATTGCGTTACTCATCTCCATACCATCCAGAGGGAAATTCGGTTGTGGAGAGAAAAAACCGGGACTTAAAGCAATCTTTAACAGCTAGAGTATTAGGCACGGGTGAAAGTTGGGTAAAACATCTGTATGGAGTCCAGCGAGCTTTGAACAATATGCCAAGAAGTTCTCTGGGGGGTTCACTCCATATGAGGTCCTATTTGGGACAAGAATGTGGGTACCTGATCTTGATTGTGAAGGCGCAGTGGCGGATGAAAACCCTTTTGACATCCATGATCGTTTGGCTGTTTTACAAGATCTAAATGAATCCAGGACACAACAAAGTAATGTCCATCTTAAGCAGACCACCACTGGGGAAGTCAAATCAGTCACGGCAACACCTGTCTGGATCCAAAAAGTCGGGGATCTGGTCAGAGAGAAGATAGCGGACAAAAAAGAATTTGGGCCATCCTACAGAAAGCCTGTACAGGTCCTAGCAGTTGAAGGAACAAGAACTGAAATTTCTGCCGCCTCTTGCAGGAAAGAAGGAGAAAAGATTTTTCTCAATTGACCTAATCAAACCACACTATGTGGCCGATACTAAACTGTAGGCCACGTGGACTCCAAAGTAGCAGACGCCCTCCTCTCACTACAATTCAAGAAGTTCAAACGGAAAGACTCATCACGTTCGAAGAACCTCCTGCACGGACTGAAGGACTATGCAACAATGCTATGGAACTTGTTCCTCTTGAACCTGAAGTTCAAATTCAAAATCAAACTCAAAATGAAAGACAGCTCGCTATTAGACCAAATACAGATGTCTACGTCAACATGCCTCGACAAGAGCAAACCACGATTTCTACAAATCCTGATGCAATACCAACAATTGATCAAACTGCATCTGGCTACTTCATAAACTTTGATACGTTTTCTTTGGATCCAAGCGAACCGGAAACGACGCCAGACAAAAAATAATGCAAGCAGCAAGTAAAAGACTTTCTGAACTTTCTTAAAAAGACTTACCTGGTGTCTCCCTGGGTAGAACTATGGTTAATCACCGGGATACTTTTCTTTCTTTTCTGGGTAGGCTTAGTAATAGTTTTTAGCATGCTTGTTAATGGAAGATACCTTCCACAAAGCTCTGCAGCCCAGAAGGTGAACTTACTTTTAAAACCACACCAATCATCTCATCGAGAACAAAGAGACTTGTCATCAGTGAGCATTACAGCAGTTCCTATACCTGATGGTATAGCATGGGACAAGGTTGATCTCGATATATTTGGTCCGACAGAAATTTTAAGAATTCCACATTTATTTAAAATGTCTTTAAGTGATATCATTACCTCAAGTACGTTTTCCGATGATTGGGATTTTGAAACTAAATAACATGTTATCTGATTTGGAAAAATCTGCTGCGTTTTCTAATAGTGAAACATTGGAAGGCACATCAGATTTCGAGACTATGTATTGTTATCAACACTATGGTCATCACTTTTTACATAAATCTGCAAATCCTAGACCTGTGTTCACATACCACCAGTGGGAACATTGTCCAACACCGCCGAAAGGCAGTTCAAAAACATTTACACAAAAGTTTCCATATTTTTCAGGGTTCAATATGTCTGACCCAGTCTCATATTATTATAAGGTTGCACCAACATCAGCACAGAAAAATATGTTGACAAACACCAAACAGATTTACTCTGCTTCCTTTATTGCACAGTTGCCCGAACAAGGTTTCGACTTGTGGAAAGACACCATAGACTTAAAATCAGTCTGGGGTACTAGAGAATGGCATGTTCAGGGAACAGAAGCTTTGTTTAGAGCATGCCTCATCCCTCAACACATTATGTTTTTGAACGAGACAGTGCAATAGAGGTCTTGCCTTGGACTAGCCGAGAACAAAGACTTGAACACACCTCGGTTGCCAACTCCATCACACAACGAGGGCAACATAACATCACAGGAAGAGATTACAGTAGATGACATCATACAATACAACAGATCAGGCCCCGATTGGGAAAAATGGTTGATTTGGCCCACAGACACTAATAGTTGTCAGGCAAGATTCATGGGTAAAGCCGAAGGGTTTAGTATCCATAGGCCAGATCCACGTTATGTACAGAGACAACATCCAGGGGTAGTGACATCCTACAGTGTTGGGAAGTTGTGCCTCGATTGGCTAAAAACCTCAACACTCACACAGGTGAAACAACACTTATCCTTACTGTCACAGGATGTGGATCTTAGGGATTTTTTAATGGGTCCCAGGAAGCCACGTCAGAAATGTTTCTATTATGCTGTCTATAATGAAATATGGAAAATATCCCAACAAGAGGCCTCAGAGAGACTACGAGAGATAGACCGTATAAATCTAGAAAAATCTCTAGCAGTGGTAGACAATGGGTTAACTACATTGACCTCCAGGATATATTCCTTAGGCAAAATTGTATCTTCTGTGATAGACATACTAGAACAAGATTTGGCCATATTACAACACAGGCAATCACAGTTACGTTCTATTATGTTGTTAAGCTGGACGCTGCAATCTTTCGTGCAGGCTACGTGCCTTGGCGTTATATAAACAGTACGTCAGTTAGAAATGGGACAAAGTGGAGCTAAATATACAATGCTGCGTATTGGAAAACCGGATAGATTAGCATTTACAGTGGCAGAATCACTATCCACAGAATGGCTAATCCATGGCCACATAGCTCTACCGGTCACTACTTTTCAGTTTCAATATTGCCTTGAACAAAAGCAAGTAGGCAGATATGACGAAATGGGTAAGGAATACATCAAGGAATCATGGGTATTACCATACAGATTTCGATGCCGGAGTGCGAATCGAGAAGTGTTTCTGAGCAGTACAAACTGTGAGAACGCTTTAAGTGGATCACTCATATGCCAGGATATAATGCTGCACGGGGCTTGTAATGGTTCTGTAGCAAAACTGTCCTGCCATTTGAGGGGTGCCCCAGCTGCAGTCATTACTCCAGCATTCAGGCTACTTTCAAATGGGAGTTACTTGATGCTGAACAGTCAAGGCTGCTGTGGCATGCTCCCGGGCATCCCATATCTGGTAACCGTGAGCTCCAGGTTTACTTGTTGTATGCAAGTATTGTTTCCACTGACACATACAGTCAGGGAGGCGCCGTTATACCGTTCACTGAATGTTTCCTTAATACGGTTTGATACTCTAAGCAGAATGAAAGCCATGCTTCTACAGAAGTCTGTGCCCTTAACCTCCGCTCGAAAGACTTTTGATCTCCAGATCGCAAGTTCTTCGGCAGAGATACAGGCGCTCATTCATACAAACTGCCCTTTCCATTTCGCAAAAATGGTAAATCGTATCTTTAACATGTCTGATACGACAGGCATTGTCCACCTATTTAAGACCATAGGGTCTGGACTTCTGAGCACCTTTCAGACGGTACTTGGAGTTTTCCCAAACTTCATACACTCCGTATTCGGAAGCATCTTTGGAGGACTTCCGCTCATCCTGTTCCTAGCAGCAGGTATCCTGATTGTTTTATATTTGCTATGCAATGGACGTCCCAGTCACCAAGGAGATGGAAAAAGCACTCCTGGAGTGTAAATACCGTGACCGTATGGAATAACATCTGGGCACACCTCGCCTAAGAGAACTAAGTGCATCTTGGTTCTTGTCATTTCGAGCAGTCTGGATGGACTGCATCATACCTGTCCTCCGATGCCTGTTTTGCGGAGAAGAATGCATGTTAGACCTGTGTTTGACACTCCCATCATGTGCGCAACCGGACGTGAATGCGTTACTGGACCCGATAACGGCCCATGTTCTGCAGTGTCCTCAGTGAATTCCAATGTTGATGGCGGCATTCCTTGAGCCACCGCAGGTAGTAACTGCACCTGTTGGTCTGAACACCGGCTCCTCCACTGACACCCAGGCTTTGGATGGTGCACAGGCTGCCTCAGCACTGGCTGCGGACAGTGTGGAACATCATCTGTGCTCAATTGACATACTGCGCGAGGTGTTACAGGGGCTGTCTACGGCGGAAGCAAGCAACGAAAATGCAGGACACATAAACAATTGACTCACTTGGCTCGTCGTGTGCTGGAAGAAATTCGCTTTTTTTTAAACAAGCTCAATTTGGGAACTCAAAAACAAAATTGACATTCCATTCATTTTTGGGCATACATGGCTTTTTAATGCTTATAGTGGTTCAGACTATAAGTACGGACACTTTTAGAGCTAGGGCTTGTAAAATTTTCTTTTTATATTTTTTAAGTTTTTTTAATTTTTAAAAAGTTTTGAAACATTTTTTAGCTAAAGGAATGTTTTTAAAAACGTTGTGCGTACTGCTATCTAGTTATGCTAGTAGTATAGTAATAGGTTACATATGTCGTCCAGTCGGAAGAGGAGTGGGTGTTATATTCCATATTGGTACCCTATATAGGCGCAGGTAACATTGCAATCTTTCACCTATATTCTTCCCTACATTACATACATAACGGTTCTTAGGCACTGACCTTTTGCCTAGATATGACACTGCATTCAGAACGTGGGTTTTTCCCTGGTTCGATACTCATACATTATGCATGAGGCTTCTTGGAAGCACAGCAGGACTAACAGTAGGATTACCATCTCCTGTATAATATTTCTGTATAAAGTTCAGGCCCAACATCATCCTTTAGGCCGACACAGTAACACAGCAAGGTTGGACCCCTGGGAGACCTATGGGTATATACACAGCACATCTTGCTTAGGAAGATAGAGGAGACCGTGACTTCCCGGCTGACACACTGACCAGAGACGCTGAGGTTCCTGCATGCAGACGCTCCAGCTAGCAGTGGTCTGACATCCCTCGCGGGGTGTCCAACTCGAGACCAGGACAGGGTCCCACATTCTCTAAACTCTCAGGTAATGGGGTGGACTAGATCCTAGAGGGATTCTTGGCATAACACCTACACAGATGCTGGGTACATTTAGGTACATCTAGTTAGGGAGGCATCGTAGGAGTACGCACTTTTTATCATGTGTTTTATGTACATGTATATATTCATGATTTCTGCAAGATGGTAGTACTATACCATCCCTTTACTTTCGTAGTATTGCTAATCATATATCTCTGCTACTGTCTAATGGTTGTTGCAGCTCATATATTCTACACTAGGATAACAACTGTTCAATAAATACTTATTGAAACGCCCAGCCTGTTTATTCTGTGTATCTCTCTGAGACAAACTAAGTAAGCACGAGTGACTGAGCAAAAGGTAGTATATTGTTTCCACAATTCTGAGGGATTAGGGATTAGGGTTGCCATGTTCTGAGGTTGCCAAGAACTATTCTCTCCCCGATAAGAGGAGACTCTAGTGGGGGTGCACGGAATTAGTCCGCCACCAAACCCACAGTTTATGTTATCCGAACACACAGATCCTGTATAGGATATATAGGAACTACACGACAGCACAGAGGGGGTAAAGACCACTTTTTTTTAATTACTACAAGTCTCTGTACACATCCCGACTCCCTGCCACCCCACCTGAGCTCCTCCAATATTTAGAAAATATAGCAATGGTGTTGGACTTGGCCCTTTTTGAAGGGTCATCCCAGAACTTTTTGCCTTCCTCCTATATTTTTTCTGACCTGTTGTTGGTGGTTTTATGACTCTGGGCACTTTATCACTGCTGATCAGTGCTAAAGTGCATATGCTCTCCCTAATAATTGTTGTTATGGATTGGTGTTTCCATGATTGGCTGATTTGATTTACTAGTCAGTCCCTAGTCCAGTGCACTGTGTGTGCCCATGGCCTGTAAATCAAATGCTGCTAGTGGGCTGCAGCACTGATTGTGGCACCCACATAATCAGCCTGTAAATGTAACTCTGGCCTGCCATTGCAGAGCCTGTGGGCAGTCTAGTACTGCCATGTCGACTTGGCAAGTGTACCCATTTGCCAGGCCCTAACCTTCTCTTTTCTTACATGTTAGTCACCCCTAAGGTAGGCCCAAGGTAGCCCTGTGGGCAGGGTGCAGTGTATGTAAAAGGTAGGACATGCCCTGGTGTGTGTGGCATGTCCTGATAGTGAATTACTGCCAATTTCGTTTTTCACTATTGCAAGGCTACCTGTTCCCATAGGATAGAATGGGAAATTTGTTTATAACATCTTATAAACATAACTACCCCTGGGAACAAGGTAGGAAAATTAAGTTTAGTATGCCTGAACTCAGAATGTTAAAAGCATCTTTTAGTGAGGGTGCTTTTTACATTCTGTGTTTGGAAATACCACTTTTAGAAAGTAGGTATTTTCTTGCTTAGCCATCCAGTGTGCCTCTGCTAGGTTTGTGTATTGTATGTCTGGCTTTTGGATGACAGGGGCTGGGGAGGAGCAGAGGCTCCAGAGAGTCTAATGAGTCATGGCTTGGCTGAAAAGACTTAGGCTGCATTTTGAGTAGGGGGAGGAGATTTCCTTTCACCTGAATGGGCCTGGTATGCTAAGAACAATGCTGTCTCCACCTCCTGCCAGGAAGCTGCACCAGAGAGGACAGAACCGGTTTTGGCCAAGCAGAGGGCTTCTCTGCCACCAGAAAACAAAGGATTTTGTAGCATAAATATTGGGGTCCAGACCCCAGAACTTTAGATCACTTCTGGGAATCAAGAGGAACCTTTGCCAAGGAGGAGAGCCACAGAAGCTAAGGAGGAATACTGCCCCTGTGCTCTTTGCTGTCTGGGGTTGGCCTGCAGTGGCTACTTGCTGCCAAGGAAAGGAGAAAAGGACTTTGCTGTGTGCTGTGTCCCCTGCTTGAGGAAGATCTCCAAGGGCTTGAAGTGGAGCTCGCCCCCTGTTCACAAGGTCTCAGGAACATCAAAGACCTCACCAAGCTTCTGGGCACTGTCATTGAAACCGCTGGTTTCAGTTGCCTGGAGAAGAAAAGGGTAACCAACTCTGTCACCGAGTCAGTCGAAGGATTCCGTGTCCTGAAGGCACCGTAGAGAGCACCGCCTCGTTTCGCAACGCAACCCAGGTCTCACCGACTCCGTCAACGAGCCGCTGCTTGCACTGTGTCCTGTGGGCAATGCACTCTGCATCGCTTCGCTATACGCTGCACTGACGTCATCGACTCCGTCGCTGCCCGACTCGAACATCAACTGGCTCCATCGCCGCATCGCGACCTGCCTGCACCGCATCGAGCACCCCCTCACCCTGCATCGCAAGCCTTGGTCTCACCAACTCCATCAACGAGCCGCTGCCTGCACCGAGCCATGATGACATCGCACGCTGCAACACTTCCATCTCACGTCGCAACCGCGGCAGTTGCCCCGGACCGGCTCGTACTATCTTGTCGGCCGCAACAACAAAAGGTACTCTCTCTGAGTCTGCCGCCGTTTTTGCTAACCCGTATCGATGTGGTTGGCCGGAATTGTTAGACTCTGTTGTATTCAGCATCGTGGTAGCCCCGGACGGAGCTACCGAGTCGGAGGAACTGTATTTTCACTTTTTTCCTGCAATTTAAAGGTTATTTTGCACAGTAACTATTTTTAAGAGTATTGTATGTTGGATTTTTGTCGTTTTTGGACTTGTGGTTTTAGATAAAGTTTACTTATTTTTCTAAACTGGTGTGGTGTCCATTTGTAGTGTTTTCACTGTGCTACTGTATGTCTTCACAAATGCTTTACACACTGTCTCTGAGATAAGCCTGTCTGCTCATGCCAAGCTACCAAGGGGGTGAGCAGGGGTTATTTTAGAAGTGTATCCCCCTTACCCTGACTAGGAAGAAGGGTCCCTACTTGGACAAAGGTACCTATCTCTGCCAACTAGAGACCCCCATTTCTAACAAATGGTATGGCTAACTGACAACCAACAGCAGTTCCTTAGTGAACCCCTGATGCTAAACGAAGTCAAGGAAGCCATAGACGTGCTAGATGGTGCCAAGTTTCCTGGCCTTGACGGCCTGACCGGCTCCTTCTACAAAGCCTTCAAGGACCAACTGGCTCCACGTCTCTTAGCAATGTAAAATGAGGCCCTCACTACGGGTTTACTGCCACCCACTCTGCGGAAAGCTGTTCTTACATTATTACTAAAGCCCAGCAAAGACCCCACCCTTTGCGCCTCATATTGTCCTCTTTCACTTCTTAACCTGGGCAATAAAATATTGGTCAAAGTTCTAGCGACCAGACTGGCCCTGCTTATGGAACAACTGATATCATCAATTCAGTCTGGGTTTATTCCTCACAGATCAACCTCATTTAACCTCATTTAACCTCCACAAAATCTTTTGCGGTCCTCCATAGGATATCCCCGACAGTTGCTGCAGCAGTGGCTCTTCTAGATGCCGAGAAGGCATTCGATTCCCTTGAATGGTCCTCTTGATGGCAGTCCTGCGTAAGCTCAGGATCCCCCCTCCCTTCATATCCTTGATTCAATTGCTATACTCAGAACCACTGGCCTGTGTGAGGGTTAACAGCTCACTGTCTGATTTTTTTCCCATTGCCATGGGCACTAGGCAGGGCTGCCCCCTCTCTCCCCTACTTTTCATTATAGCCATGGACCCACAGGTCTGTCACATGCAGGCTAGTCATCTCCACAGTGGGATCCAATTTAAACGATGGCCACTCCTGCTTTCCCTATACGCTGATGACATCCTCCTTTTTATCAGACATCCTGCTGACAATCTCACTCCCTTAGTGGAGGAAATTATGCGTTTCAGAGAGTACTCGGGCTGCAGATCAACTGGGACAAATCTGAGCTCTTTCACCTCATGGACATTACACAGCCCGTACTGATAGGTCGCCCCCTTAAATGGACGGAGGACCATGTAAGATGTCTCGGTATTCAATTACACAGAGATAAGCACCAACTACTGCAACTGAACAACGGCCCGCAATTGTGCACCTGGAGGTACAAGTCTAAAGATGGATCAAATTACCACTCTCCATAATCGGCCGAGTGGCCATTATTAAAATGATCATTCTCCCCCGCTTTCTGTCCCTTTTTCTTAACCTCCCAATACCACGTCCGAACTCTTTCTTTTAAACGCTGCGTAGCCATCTCATCTGGCTCGTCTGGGCGGGCTGCCGCACGCGAGTGCGATGGGACACCTTGACACTGCCATACATACGTGGGGGACTGGGAGTACCTGACCTACAACTATACTATCTAGCAGCCCAATGCCAATATACGCACAGCTGGTACCATCCGGACGCGAGCATCCCCCATCTGAGACCAGAAATGGATCAGCTGCAAGACTTCCCACATTCGACTGTCCTGCCCAAAGGCATTCCCCTGGACGTGTAAGACATTTTGACAATATCAACCACATGCTGGGTGTGGCGTGCACTGCGCCATAAGCTGGGAAGTGGCCCCCTTTACTCCCCGGCATTGCCCCTCAAGAATAATCCTTGGCTTCCCTTAATGCTTGAACCACTTGTACAGCGCACACTACAATACTATAACATCCACACTATGGGTGACCTGTTTCCCAACGGCCATGCTCTACAAATCACAGAAGATCCCAGATTCCAAAATATGACACCCATGCATTGCTTCATATTCCAGTGCCTGTATGCGATATTACGCTCCAGTATCCCTGGCTATCCAATCGCACTGGAAGACTGCCCCCCACCTTGACTCTGGTGATATCGAACCCAGATGGTGCCCATTTGACATCCAAACTATACCGCACGTGCCTTGCAGTGAAGCCAGACACCACCACCAGTGTGAGACAGGACTGGGAGAGGGAACTGAGTATTTCGATAACGGAAAAAATGTGGTCCCATTGTTGCACTCAAACCCAGAAAATATCCCTTAATCATAGACATACATTGTTGCATTTTAAATTTCTTCATAGGACATATCTTACGCCATTAGACATTGCTAGATATGGCACAACTAGATCTGACCACTGCCCCACATGCCGGGCCGCTGAGGCCGACTTTGCACATCTTACATGGACATGCCCTATCATTTCTGCCTACTAGGCTGCTGTATACTTACATATTACGGCGATGTTGCGGGTTGCCCTGCAGCTCGACCCCGCGATGGCGCTTCTCGGATACACAGCTCACATACCTGGATCATCGCGTAGACTCTCCTCCATGTCTCTTTTACTTGCTAAGCGTGAAATTGCTGTACACTGGGGAGATGGAATACATCCCTCATCCACTGCTTGGCTCAAACAAATGTTCAATTGTGAAAGATTGAGCACAGACTACGCCTATCTTCAACCACAGACAGCGCGGCCTATTGCTATATGGCAGCCTATGCTTGACTATCTTCAAACGTTGGACTGATCATGAGAGATAACAGCGTACCCTCCCCCGTGCATCCACTCAACACCACTTTACATCACACCGTCTAAACTTCCCTTTCGATATTCTGCATTTTTGACCATGAACTAGCCTCATTATGATGTATTTTCTCTTATCCTATATGTTCACTCATTGTGAAGTATCAAAATCAACTGATTTTGAAAGATGTAACCTCTGCATTTCAAGTTTTGATAAACGATGTATGGTACTTATTGGCACATGTATATTTTGTGTTTGTAAAATCAATAAAAACATGTTTAAAAAAAAAGTAAAGCACAATACGTCTCCTGGGTCATTAAACCCATGACCCCCAGGAAAACTTACCATATTCTTTTACGCACTCTAAGCTGCAGCTGTATGCTCATTAGCTGGAGTTCAACACCCTCCTATGGTTGTTTCTATATTTGCATTTTGTGGTCTGAAGAATGTTAAAGGAAAGTCTCAAATACATGTTGATTTTTTTAATAAGGCTTTCTTATTTATAATTCCTTTTGACTTTTTGCTAAAGGTAATAGGTCTACTTTATGTATATTAATATGTAGACCCCTTCATAAAGCTTTATATATATGAATATGCAGTCCCCTTCATAAAGCCAATAGGCCCACTTTTTAAATTTTGGTGTTCTGACCCTTTGACAAAGTCAGTAGGCCTGCCTTACTTAAAATGACACCTTTTATATTGTAATATCACATAGTCAGCTGGGTTTGGGTACCAGCGGGAGGTTGGACAGAGGATCTGGCAGCAGGCCAGGCTGTGTGCCCAACCCTACACCACACACATCTGAAGGTGCAGGAGGCGACAACACTTTTTTTCCAATTTTTTTTTTTTTTTAACAACTGGGGAGCCCAGTGCCCACCCAGGGCATGCCATAGCATTTTTCATGTCGAGGGCCACAGAGGGAGACCCAGTGAGCTAGCTAATTTCTAAGTTTTTGGTGGGCACACTGGTGCCCAACTAGGGCACTTACAAGGCAGTTTTTGTTGGGGGGCGCATAGGGAGATATCTATAACTGGTGAATTTCAGTGGTTTTGTTCATTTAGAACGGTATGTTTTAACTGACATTTTCACCTAACTATAACATCCCTTTAATGTCCCTTTAAGCTTTGGATTTTTCACTGGAATTCACAGTTTTCTTTAATGCAAAGTAAGAGATTATTACCATACCTAACTTTAACGTCACTGTAGCCTTTGGATTTATAAGTGGATTTCTATTTTTTTTTAATGTAAAGTAATATTTTATTACCATACATAACGCCAACCACATGCTGCATAGGCAAGGTCCTGGGCCAACCCCTGCGGGCATCCAATTCCACGCCGCACACAGCCTTCTGTGAGACAAGAGTGTCCAGAAAGGTCACCAGATGACAATAGACCATTGGAATGCCCTCCATCTTCTGGAGGTGCAGCCAACAGGCTATCTCCCACCAAGACTCCAGAACCTAGCCTCTGGTACTACTTACCACAAACACTTGTTTATATAGTATAACACACTTGGTTCAGCACCCTATAAATACTTATATCACAATGTATTAAACAGTGTGTGCACAAAGAAGATTCCAGTTTTCAGACGCAATCTTTTCTTGTTTAAAACTGTTCTTTATTGTATTTTCATTAAAATCCACAAAGCCATAGCCAACGCGTTTCGTCTCTCACAGAGACTTCTTCAGGGCGCAATAGTAACTTGGCAGCAAAGACACGAGTCAGTTTGATATTCAAATCTGAGATCAGAATAAAACCGTTAGCCCTGGTATTTGGCGAGGTAACAGAAATATAACTAAAACTCCATTCTTATATCAGGAGTGAGACAAAAAGACGGTTGTGGAGGTCAGCATTGATTTTTAGACCATCAGCCTAGTATAATGAAATGCCAAATAAGTAAAATCGGTTTTCGAGCGTGTGCTCAAGTTAGCTATTCATAAGCGTCCTCGTATCCAAAAAGCGGCATGGTGACCGATCAAGTCTGTGCGCGTCAGACAGTTGCACAACATTTCTCTTCCCCTAGGGCTACTGAAATATTTTTAAGTGATTCTTTGTCACATGGCCTCTTTTTCCTCCCAGGCATAATTTAGATAATGCAGTCAGTATGTGTTATGAAATATTACATGACCATTGCTATAATCAAAAATACATGTTTTGCTGAAATGGATGAAAGGTTTAACTGAATTACTGAGGTAACATATCTTTCACCACACATTTATTGTGTTTCAAAAAAATTACTAAGCTGCAAAATCATATATTGCCATAGAACAATATGGCACGTTAAATTTATGCTCCACAATTTATCTGACTATATATAGTGTGTAACAATAATTGAGCCAATATAAAGAGGCAAGATGGGTTTTTTTTGGAACACTAATGCCATATAATAATTCTAATGGCCCTGCTCTTTCCTTACTCTCTCCCAAGTCCAGCCCTGAGTCTAGACTGAGTCTCAGGCTACAACCAGCCTCCACCTCAAATTAATTAAATGTAAAACAATTATATTTTTCCTGGGCTATGGAACACATGTGGGCTGGGTAAGGTCTGCTCTAAATTGTCAGGGCTTTGTCATGGTTTAGGTTTGGCTATGGAGAGGTTGGGTCACACATGTAGTAGGCTTAGTCACATGGTCAATGGAAGGTAGAAGACAGAACAGTGTAATGTAAGCCATGAGAAGAAGGCACTTAGGCAGAAACTGTGGGAAAACTGTGGCCCATGCTAAGATGGGATTATGTCTGGGACAGAATGGGAAGGTGGTAGGTCTGAGTTGGCACTGGGCAATACACCTTTTCTTCTCCTAATTACTTTCAGTGGTAGAGAGGCTGAGACAGAAACATAAGAAGGTTGATAAAAAAAAAACAATATACAACACAGTGTTTTAGAATATCAGTAGTACTAATTACAGTATTTGCACAAGTTAAAAACAATAGTTAACAAATGTGAAATTTTTGCTATCCAAAGTGTCAGTTTCAAAGGTTTACTTCTACATTTTAAAAACCAAACAATCAACAATTTAAAGCTATAAATCACATTTTAAATAGTGGGGCAAATGGCTAGGAAAGGTTAAAAAAACAATGATTAAAGGAGGGTAAGGGAATTGAAAGGAAACATGTAAAAGTTGGGTAAGGGAGAGGTTGCTGCTGTATTAACAATAAGGGGGAATGCAAGCTACAGACAGGAAAATATCAGCTGCGGTTGACAACACCACAAGTGGAAGTTGGGAAAATGGAAAATGCAGAAGGATATAATGCATATTAGGTGAAAATTGCTACATTTAAGAAAAAATGAATGTGCCATTTGGAATGACGGATATAGAGGCCACTGCAGAGTCCTCCTAGGCTTGGCTCCCCTGACTCGAGGTGGTGAGTCACTTGCCTTCTTTGGTTCTATTTGGTTGTCCTTAATAAGGAAAAATAAAGAAGTCCCTGATTAGTAGTATTCTCTACAAAAGGGCATTTTACAGGCAAACAGATCTATTTTCTAATTCACCAACCCAATTTGTCCCTTTAGCCTCCATCCTAAAGATAGTTACCTGTCCTACACATTGCTATCTACAAATGATATCTCCTCCACTCTCTCCATTAATTTTTGCTATTGTCACTCTGAAAGCCATGGGCAAAGTCAGTCTCTAATCTTGTCCTGCACATCACAGAGATCAGACTGTGTGTTAGTGACAGAAGAGTTATGGAGGAACACAAAACTGTTGATATCAGACTATCCTCCTGATATCCTGTACATCAATCTAAGCGTAAACATACCTGGCTCACTGTGGAACTGAAGGGCATAGTTATGACATTGTCCACCATTACAACAACGCTTGGAATCATTCTGCAACTTGAACCGTTTGTACGTGAGTCACCCATAGATTATGCTTTCTTCAACAGTGTATAATGTCTCACAACGTTTACTGGACATCTGGAAATAAATATTTGTACCTTTTAAATCTCCAGTTTATAGAAAAATTGTCGATAGCACTACATGACAACTCTTTAATGTCAGAAGAAAACAGAAAGATAGCTCTAGCAGGATAGATATATTAAATATCTAGGGGAGGCTAACTTATTATTTGTTGCCTCCCTGCGACTAAAATCACCCTTCAAGAATAAATCCAATATATTTTATTGCAAAATATATTCATTATGTAAAGTATTGCTGCACTGCAATCAAAGAAGCAAAGCCACCAAACTAGCGTTTGCATCAGCATGTTTACTTATTCAATGTTACATGCTTGATTTACAAGAACTTTCAAAATGTATTACTGCGGGGGCTTGGCTTGGATAGCCAACATGGCGGACGCAACCTAATGAGGCTCCAGCCGCCCAAGCCTGTAATCCATTATAATCCTGCTCAATCCTATCCCCAGTGATACCAACTGATGTGCACGGCTGGGCTGTGTTAGCGTGGTTCGGACCCAGTGTGCAGTAGCGTCTTGGGGACGGTATTTAGCTCACCTGGAGTGGGCGCACAGATCGGGTCTGGGTGGCTGTCGGAGGCAGGCAACTGCTGGTGACCATCTCCCCGAGCTGCCGGAGCAGGATACGGCTCGCATCTTCGGGAAGATGACAGACTGAAGCAGGGCTCCAGCCCCGGAGGTGAGGTGACGTCACCGTGGGTGGAGATCGGGGCGGCCGCGACCGGTGTTGGCGCCGGCCTGTGTGCGCCTGTGAGCCCGTGGGGTGCAGGACCTGTTGGGCATATTGAGCGGCGGCACCTGGGCATCCAGTGGCCATGCTGTGGTGCCCCGCAGGCCCACAGTGCATCACCCAGGGGCCTGTGTGGTGAAGTGGCGAGCACGGCCACAGCGGGGACTCTGCTGCGTGGTGGAGGGGGCCCGGTCGCAGTCTTCATGTAGGGTCGAGGCCAGGCTGGGCTGGTCCCCGCCCCATGGCTCCCTCGGCGGGCACTTCATGAGGCCCCACGGGCTACTGGGGAGGGCCGATAGGTCACAGAGGATGGCGCTGCAATCAGGGGGCCTGAGGCATGAGCCGACGTTGTTTACAGCTCAAAAGAGCCGCGTCCTGGGGCTGGAACGAACTGTGAGGAGGGAGTTGACCTTTATACTGCTGCGTGAGGGGCCTAGAGCATGCCCCCTCGGCTGCAGGAGCTATGCACATCTGAGGATTTAGCGCTGGGGTCCAGCGTTGACTGCTGGATTTGCCCAGTGGGACTGGGCAGACGGGGCCCTCCGCGCTGAAGTTGGGCCTACCTACCCAGAGACATCACAGAGAGCGAGTGTCTGACCAATGGGTCCAGCTCATGCCTACCAGGGAGCCACAGTGGCGGCCTAACCATCCTCCGGAGGACAGGTGATTACACGGCTTGACTGGGAGTGACCGGACGGGATTGACTTGCAGGTCGGTGGTCCGGCGAGTCTGATCCCATTAGGGGGTCTACTTGGCTGGCCCCCAAGGGCTGCGGAGGCGGCCAAGCTAGGCTTGGTGTGGCTTGTGGTCACTGGGGGTTAGATTCCGTGAGGCCCGGCCCATGTCGTGCCTGACTGGTCCTCCCCCACCCCTCGGACCCCTGAGCAAACCCCAGATTGGCATCACCGGAGGGGCCGACCTTTCTTTGCTACCCACACAGGCATTGGCCGTCACCACCTGGTTGATTCGGGTACCGTGACACTGCCTTCCCCCCTTCCCTTCGGCCCGCCCTCTCAATATGGGCAAGGACAAAGGGGCAGGCCCAGGCCCCAAACAAAGCACATTGGACCAATTCACCACCGAATCGAACGGGGCCGTGGGAGGAAGGGCCAGTGGCTCACTACCAGACAACGCAGTGCTGCTGGCCGCATTTACCCAGGCCAGAGATGCCCTTGACGCAAAGATTGGGGCCGTGGGGTCCAAAGCATCCTTTTTGCGTCAGGACCTCAGAAAGTCTGTGGACCGCATTACGGAGGCGGAGACACGGGTTTCCACTGTAGAGGACACGGTGACCTCCCTACAGAAGAAGGTAAACAAACTCACGGTTGTGGCACAGGAACTAGCGTCCCGCGCCGAGGATGCTGAGGGCAGGTCGCGGCGCAATAACCTACGCTTTGTGGGATTTCCGGAGGGGTGTGAAGGCCCCTCAATGGATCGTTTTTTGATGAACTGGCTTAGGGCCGTGTTGCCAGCAGATTCCATGTCCTCTTGCTTTGTCGTGGAGGGAGCGCACAGGGCCCTGACTAAGAAGCCCCCACCTGGTGAGCGCCCGAGGCCAGTATTCACGAAGCTACTCAATTACGCAGACAGAGACACCATCCTACAATTCGCACGAAACCACAAAGACAAGCTAATTTTCGAATCCAGGCCCATAATGATATTCCCGGACTACACCAGGCTAGTGCAGCAGCAACACCAATCATTCACAGCAGCAAAACGCAGACTTAGAAAACTGAATGTGCAATATATGTTGCTATATCACGCTCGATTGAGGGTCACCTATAATGCCAAATCCTACTTTTTCGACACCCCGTAGGCTGTCTTCGCTTGGGCAGATGAGACCACACACTTAAAACCGCATACACCGCACCGCCTCAGCTGGAATCCGACTCCTCACAAGGGTCACAGCAAAACAGGCAGCAGAGAGGCAATTCCAAGAGGAGACATAGATCCAGATCCAATTGGTGCTCTCAGATGCAAGATGACGAACAATAAGACTCTCGACCTGTCCTGGCCTCTCTGGCCTGTGATCCCGGCCAACACCTGATTTCTTTCGCTCTCTGCAGTATCGCTTGGAGACTATTCACGGCTTGGGAGCCTCCTACATGGACAACTACGCCCTTGAACATTCATGTCACAGTTGGATGGGAAGTTTGGGTATGATTGGCGGTGCTTCCCCGGGACCCCCAGTTGGGATCCCGGGTGTTCCACCTCCGCGACAGATACTGCTTGTTGTTGAAGGGGGTGGGGGATGGGGAAAGTTACGACCTACAAAGTTCATATTGTAGCAGTTCTTACACACGCAGAGGAGCCATACCACTACCCTACGAACACGTCTGAGGCAGAATACCTCACTGTTGATAGACGACACCATACATGCACCCTCCACAATTCGGTCACTTGATCATAGTGTCCTGGAATGTCAGAGGACTCCTAAATAAAAGCAAGAGAAGTGCAGTCCTCCGGAAAGCCAAACGCTGTGAGGCCGACATCCTGCTCCTGCAGGAGACCCATCTCCTGGGTAATAAAACCCGTGCCTTACGCGATATGGGTATACCACTACGTTTCACTCTGGGTTTACATGAGGTTTGCCGAGGCACAGCTGTCCTGGTCCACCGCCGGGCCCCTTTCATCCTATCCCACAAGTGGTTAGACCCAGAGGGCTGCTATACTATTATCTCTGGTACGTTACACGGGGAATGCATAACTTTAGGGAGCATTTACGCTCCCCCTCCTCTGGGGCATACCTTCACAGACCAAATCACACAGATATGGGGGTACTCCCGGAGGGCCTGGTGTTGCTGGGGGGTGACTGGAACAACGTAATGTCCCCTTTGGACCGCCGATGGGAGACAGGGACCTCGCCCCAGACAGGTTCATCCAAACTGCACCACCTAGCTACAACGTTGGGATGGGTTGATGCTTGGTGGGCCCTTCACCCTTCGGAACTGGGGTTTACATTTCTATCAGCCGTACATGGGACCCTTTCAAGGCTGGAATACGTTTTTCTACCACAGAGCTACATACACAGGGTTTCACAAATCTCCATCTTGCCCAGGGGGCTGTCCGATCACTCCCTGGTCCTACTTAAGCTATGTACTGGGTCATTGAGGACCCCTATCAGGTGGCGTATGTCACCCTGGCATCTTCGGACACCGGAGTACCAAGAAGTTCTCCATCAGACCATATCGTAGAATTTCCAGTCCAATATCGCCTCGATTTCCTCTAAGGTCCCTCTTTGGGAGGTGCTTAAACCTACCATCCACGGGGTTGACATCAGCTTCCGGGCTGGTGAAAAACATAAGCGTCTGGCCCAAATAGTGGAATTGGAAAACCGCCAGAGGTCCATTGAAGCCCAGATTGTTTCCGGGGCCACCCCACAGGCTCGTCGCAACATTCTTCAAATGCAGCAATTAATACATCAGCACCTTACAGACGAGGCACGTGAGATTTGGCTGGCATCGCAACATAGGATATATCAATTGGTGACAAGTCCAGCAAAATGCTCCACCGGTTGTGCCAGGCCAGGATGTCCTCCTTCCTGTATCGGAAATTCGTGGTGCGGATGGAGCAGTGTGCACCACCCCCGAGGCAATAGTCCATGTATTCGCAGCCTACTACACTTCCTTATATGAGCAGAGAAAGATCATCTTGAGTGCTTTGATAGGGGAATTCTGACAGATATACCCCCTCGAAGGCTTTCAAATCAGGTTTGAGACCAACTAGAGGCCTCAATTACAGTGGAGGAGCTTGGTGGCCTACACCCAGGCCAAGCACCCAGCCCCAATGGCTTTCCCTGCGACTTCTTGCGACCGTATATGATGGCACTGGGTCCCCATTTGCTAGATGCAATTCATGGTGCTCTGGAACAACATATCTTGCCCCCGGGCTGGGGTCACGCTGAAATTATCGTTTTCCTCAAACCTGGCCGTCCCCCGGAAGATCCCTCGTCTTATCGCCCAACTATTGGGCAAGGTCCTCGCCGACCGCCTCTGCACGTGTATCCATAACCTGGTCCACCCCAACCAGTCCGGATCTATGCCACATCGGTCCACCCGAAATAATATCCGGTGTGTCCACAACGCTATCATGAAGGCCCCGGAATTGGGTTGCCCGGGTGCCGTCCTCCTGGCAAACATAGACAAAGCGTTCGACTCCCTTAGTTGGACATACCTGTTTCAACTTCTTAAGTCCTTTAATCTTGGCCCACGCTTTTTAGCGTAGTCCAGCTACTGTACACAGATTTATCGGCCTTGTTTTGGGTAGCTGGGCATAAGTCGACTCCGTTTCCTATTCGGCGCGGCACTCGGCAGGGCTGTCCCCTGCCCAGCTGTTATTCGCATTGGCTATTGAGACACTGGCCTCTTGGGTGTGACGGGATCCATTGATTCGGGGGTTTGAATGGCCGCGGACTAGTCCAGACAGAATTGCGCTATACGCGGACAACGTGCTGTTCTCCATGACTGATCCCCATATCCTCCAGATTCTCCGGGTATTCGGGAAGACTTCAGGCCTAAGCGCCAATCTCTCGAAATCCATTTTGTTTCCTGTATGCGGGGACCAGGGGCATGGGACCTGGGCCGCCCAACTATCTAATGCACCAGATGGTTTTAAATACCTGGGGGTTTTCATCTCACCCTGTCCGAGACTCTCATGGACACACAATATCAATCCATTGCATGAAGACATACAAGAAGAGACCGCGATCTGGTCCCATCTGCCTTTGTCATTATATAGGCGGTCGGCTATATTTAAGATGGTCTCCCTGCCCAGGATACTGTACCGGCTGCAAAATTTCCCGTATAATATCCCTCTCTCTTAGTTTGCTCAAGTCAATGCAATCCTGAATAAGTTGCTGTGGGGTGGTGGCACCACCCGAGTAGCACTACATGCTTGCACTCAGTCGACGTACTGTGTGTTGATTGCGGCAGCTGATATCTACGCGTATTACGCTGCCTCCCATCTTCTGGTCATCAACGAGTGGTGGTACAATTCGCGTACAGACCCGGCATATGCATTAGAGCATGTGGTCATGGAGGATACTCGCCTCTTGAGACTTTTATATAGCCATTCGAACCTGGACAGCATGCCTTCCGCTGGTAGAATCGTGGTCCAGCTGTGGCGACACGTAGTTAGAAACATGGGCTGGGGGGGCGCCTGACACAGACGAGCCGCTGTGGCAGGGAACATATCTTCCCCCAGTGGCTACTCTTCCTGGTTTTCATAAATGGGACATCCTGGGAATCTCCACCTTGGGGGATATCATGCAGGGTACAATCTCAAATCGTTCCAGCAACTACAAAACGAATTCCAGCTGCATAAGTCACAGTTTTACAAGTACCTCCAGCTGAAACATGCCTTGAACCCTCTGATACGTTCGTTGGACAGCCTTCCAGAATTCCACCCTCTGGAGGGCTGCCTATTAATGGGAGATCTCGGGTCCCACAAGATCCATCAGTTCTACCAAACGCTGGCCACGCACACTAGAACTACACTGCTCAAAACTAGGGGGGCTTGGGAGACAGACCTGCCGGACTTGACAGACGATGATTGGGCAGAAGCTCTTGCTAGACCTCACGGCGATGCCGTCTCCGCATGCTACCGTCTCATTCAATTTAAATACCTCCACAGAGTATACTTTACCCGTTCCCGCCTCTGGAGAATGGGGGTCATTCAGTCCCCTACCTGCCTCAGATGTGGGGCGGCGGAGGGAATGTTCTTCCATACGTCTGGAGCTGTAGTGCACTACAACCGTACTCGAGTAGGATTTCGTCGTGCCTGGGACCGGTCTTGTCCTGGGAACTTCCCCTTGATCCAAAGCTGTTCCTGCTCCATAGCACAGAAGAGATCGGGGAACCGCTATAAACAACATCTTTTATTCCTGGGCCTCACACTTGCTAAGCAAGACATTGCCCGGGAGTGGAAGTGGTCTTCCTCGCCATCATTGGGGGGATGGAAAAAGGCTCTGGACAGGTGTATGGGGCAGAGATCGGGGTCTTTCTGGCCCGGGGCTGCCTACAGAAACACAGAAAGATCTGTTCCAGATGGGCAATATACTGGGGCATAGATCTACCCCCCTGTTGCGCACTGTCCCTCCATGTTTCTGACCTGTACATGTTTCCAACCAGTGGGTTACCTAGGATGAAGCGCCTTCTCATGTATTTGTATTCATCTAATCATGCGTTGCTCGGGGAACGGTGTGGTAACCTGTGTCAAATTTTCTGTTATTGTGCCTGTCGTTTTGCAGGCCAGTTTAATGTGTACAAATAATCTGATGGTTGTAATCCGATATGTATAAAAATGTACGCTTTAGGCTCTGCCCGTCCTGTGCCATAGAAAATCAATAAAATTTGTCGTGAAAAACAAAATGTAGTACTGCTATACATCAAAAGAAAAAGATATCAGAGGAAAACATTCAAATACAGGAAAACATTAGAACCACAATGACAATACACCATTGTTAAAAGGTGACAAATTGCTGCTGTCTCTAGGTTACCAATGGCAAATAGTTTTAGACCTGCTCAACTGGAGCACATATTAATTGCATGCATCTATAACTCAAACGCTGGTCTATAACATAATTTGAATTCACTGTTGTTTCTTCTCATTTGGCGTAGATCCTAGGTTCGGGGTTGTGATTGGTCCCTGGGATAGTGATTTTATTGGACTTACGGTTAGGGTTCTGATTGGTGGATTGGTGTAGGGCTTTTGTTTGGTTTCTGGGGCTAGGGTTTCTATTGGGCCTAGGGCTTAGGGTTTGGTCTCTGATTGACTGCTAGGACTAGGACTGTGATTGGCTGTAAATTCCTGGTCTCCTATTGGTCCTAGAGCCTAGGGCTAGTGTTCTGATAGGATAGGGCTAGGGTTCCTATTGGCCAAAGGTCACCTGACCTAGGGCTATTTAAGCTTAGGGCTCAGGGTGTCTCAGGCCGGGCGTCGAAGCTAAGGGCAGAGAGAACAAGGGCAGTTACCTGTTTGGGTCTGTTCGGGACTGGTCGCGCCTAGAGCCAGAAATGCTGCCCTTTTTTCTATTTACCAGGACCCTCCTTAGCTCATCCAAATCCTCAAACATATAAACACACTCACAACAAATGCACTCTACTTTTTTACTACAAACACTAACCAGTTTTAATTGTCACAACAACCACCAAAAACAACACAAACCACACTTATACACCCTTCTACTCCACCTACCACACAATGGCACCTTCACTCACACACAAAACACCACTCTATCCTATACTACTAACAAAGCCACATATCGCCAACACAACCCAAATCTACACTATGGGGCCGATTCCGATTCGGGCCGGAAAAAATACCGACCGACTCGGTACGGGATTATAGTCCGACCGACACGTACCGGCGTTGCCCGACCTGGGAAGTACGATGAAATGCATGGGAATCACGACCGACTCGCACGGAACACAAGGCGAACGACCGACCCGGCCGCAAACAAGCTATCCGGCCGGGAAACCACGCGAATCGAACCGACCGACACGCATCAGGAAATAACCCGAACGAAACGTACCCGCGAACTCCGACCCGCGCAGTACGATGCAATGGGTGCAAATTCAGACCGATTCGTACGGAGCCCAAGCCGAACGACCGACACGCACACCAAACCCAGCCGAACAAACACAATACTCCGCGACCGACGCGTACACCGCATATGAAACTGAGCTGAAACACAGCGGGAACGACTCGGAGAGGCGCGCATGAGACAACTGCAATGTCCTACTCGGTCAGAAGAACGACTCCTACATGCACAATAATCACAAATGAAAAAAATACAAAAAAAAAGGGCCAAACAAGCAATGACAAAGCCAATAAATACAGGGGGGGGAAACAAATGGAACAAGGACACACCCCCAACTCCACCTACATAAAGCCCACAAATCCCTACCATGATCCTTTGCAAATCCCACTGACCTGCCAGCACAGAACACCATCACACAGCAAACACAGACACACACACAGCTCATCCAACACAAAAGCCACACACCATTAGCACCTCAACAAATAGCACCCTCACACACACACAGCAAAACCTACACACACACACCCTCACTTGCACACACACACATCAATCACCACCACCACCACCCATCACCATGCCCCTAAAGAAGAATCCAAAGTTCCTAGATAGTGAATTGGAAGTCATGGTAGACGAGATCCTGAGGGTAGAGCCACAGTTGTTTGGCACATTGGTCCAACAGACCCCCATGTCGCAGAAAACCACGATGTGGGCGAGGATCATCGACAGGGTGAATGCACAATCACCATGTTTGCGCACAAAGGAAGACATCCAGAACAGGTGGTATGATGTGCGCAGGAGGGTCAGAGACCTACTCAAGAAGGATTACCTCCTGAGCCAGAACACCGGCAGTGGCCCTCCTGCAAAACCAGTATACCTCAGGCCCTGGGAGGAGAAGGTGCGGGCCATCCTACCACCAGTGAGCGTATATGGACTAACAGACATCCCAGAGCCTGGTGAGTACACAACTAATATACACAATATTGTGTGCCAATACACACACATCACTGTCAAGGGGATAGTCAAACCATCCACCCCTAGCAAATCAACAGCAACCAAAAGATAATCATCCCAAGATGTGTATGTCAGTTAGATAAACACAATACATGCCATCTCATAGTGATATGTAACTGTGTCATGACATGTACAAACCTAACAACAAATAGAGCAAGGCAGTGGCACAAATATAACCAACAAACACTGCCTGATATTTTGCCACCAGCAGAACACCACCTCACAGGGAAGCTCACTTAAATGAAGGAATTCTGTGTATGCTGGTGAAGTTAGTGTAGCCAATAGCATGATGGGAGTTGTAGTCACAGATACTGCTCACCCTCACAATTGGCCCATCAACACCACTCTGAACCATGCTCACATCACAGGGAGTGGATAAGGACTGACAATATGGCTGACACTGGGTACTGCTGAGGGGAGCACAAGGCCCTGCTGGGAACTGTGCACCAACAAACAGCACAACACCACTGCCTGACATCCTGAAAGCCAACTTGCACTCTCTGCAATGCAAGCACGTTGCATGGTGGAATATCTGGCTGGCTGGGAAGGAGGACTCACAGCACTGACCATAGTTACAAGCAGCTCACCTCACACACCCCCTCAACACAAACTCCACATAACCCACCTGGGAGAATGCAATGCCTCACATACCAAATGAAGATCCCACAAAGAACCACAACCCTGGGTAATGCTGTGTGAAGCACAGGGACACACCTGGGACTTGTAGCCAAACAAACGCAAGGACAACACTGTCAGCCTTCCTGTCAGCACAGGCACACTACCCCACAGGGAAGCAGAGTCCAAAGGAAGGAAGTACGGGCATGCTGGGAAGGGGGTGTAGGCAATAGCATGATGGGAGTTGGAGTCACAGATACTGCTCACCCTCACAATTGGCCCATCAACACCACTCTGAACCATGCTCACATCACAGGGAGTGGATAAGGACTGACAAGATGGCTGACACTGGCTACTGCTGTGGGGAGCACAAGGCCCTGCTGGGAACTGTGCACCAACAAACAGCACAACACCACTCCCTGACATCCTGAAAGCCAACTTGCACTCTCTGCAATGCAAGCACGTTGCATGGTGGGATATCCGGCTGGCTGGGAAGGAGGACTCACAGCACTGACCATAGTTACAAGCAGCTCACCTCACACACCCCCTCAACACAAACTCCACATAACCCACCTGGGAGAATGCAATGCCTCACATACCAAATGAAGATCCCACAAAGAACCACCACCCTGGGTAATGCTGTGTGAAGCACAGGGACACACCTGGGACTTGTAGCCAAACAAACGCAAGGACAACACTGTCAGCCTTCCTGTCAGCACAGGCACACTACCCCACAGGGAAGCACAGTCCAAAGGAAGGAAGTACGGGCATGCTGGGAAGGGGGATGTAGGCAATAGCATGATGGGAGTTGGAGTCACAGATACTGCTCACCCTCACAATTGGCCCATCAACACCACTCTGAACCATGCTCACATCACAGGGAGTGGATAAGGACTGACAAGATGGCTGACACTGGCTACTGCTGTGGGGAGCACAAGGCCCTGCTGGGAACTGTGCACCAACAAACAGCACAACACCACTGAATGACATCCTGAGAGTCAACCTGAACCCACTGCAAGGGTGGCATGCTTCATGGTGGGATAACTGGGCCAGGTGGAGAAGGATGGCCGGATGTCCACCAAATACAACCAATGCTGGCCATGCACACACCTCAACATTCATATTGAAATGCCCCAGGTATGCATGACAATGTGCTACACCAATATCAACCTCTTACTGTGACAACTTAGGACAATGCAATGTACATGCCCGCATCCAGAGGTACAGTCACAACTGTCAGGTGTGTGAACCATTGATGTCTGTAGAAACATTACATACAATGTGTGTCTCTTCCAAATACAGGTGACGATGATGGGGACACAGCAGCAGGCGAGGAGGAGTCCCTGTCCCAGGCTCCGGGGGACACAGAGCTCACTGGTGTGGAACAGCCTCTGCCCTCCTCGGATGGCGAAGACCTACCTGGCACCTCCGGTGTGAGTCATCATGCAGCACCAGCTGGACCAACATCTGCACCCCCTGCACCCACCCCTCCAACAACTGCCAACATACAGACCACCCCCGCCGACACGGACAGACCAAGGATCACCGCTGACAACAGCACAGGGCCCCAGGCCCACCGTGGAGCAACGGATGACAACACCACTAACAACCCCCAAGTGGGCCTCGGGTCACCTGTGCGTGCCACCGCAGGTCCTGCACGTGTCGCCAGGGGTGGTAGGAGGGGTGGTAGACATAGGTCGCTGCTTGCAGAGGGGTCTGGACTGCATGATGACCCACAACTGGCACGCATCGCTGATGCGTACCAGGATAGCACCGGAGAGGTCAGACAGGTAGTGGGGATCCTCAAGGACATACAACTGCAGCAGGCTGCCCATCATGCCCGCTTGGACTCCCACATGGCCCGTGTGGAGACACACATGGCCCGTGTGGAGACACACATGTCGGGCATGGAGTCCAAGTGGGACACATTGCAAGAACTCACAGTGGTGCATAGGGACATATTGACATGCCTCCGCCAGATTAGCACCAACATGGCCACACCTCCCTGTGTGACCACAACATCTGGTGCTGCTACAACTGACACCGCCACAGGGAGGGAGGAGGACTCTGGCGGAGAGTCCCCTGCACCGCCGCAGCCTGCATGTGAGGGTCCCCCCCAAAGAAGAGGGGTCGTCCGAGGAAGGAAAACTGAGAGGTTGATGGCCATGTACATCCCCCAGGAAGCCAACACCTGTTCCGGAAATTCACCTTTGTGTGCAAACGTTTCACCCTGTCGAATGCAACACTACTTTCCCACATGACATGGGGAGTTCAAGTTGGACTAATGTATCATATGACTATGGACTTCACTCAGGACATTTCTGCTACCAAGACTTCCAACTCATCTGGGAACTTTGGATCACAATCCCAATGTACAGCACCCACCATCCTGTGCACTATACACACACACATTTCTGTAAATAAAATCACTAGTACACCATACTTGCCACTGTTGTTATTCAAATGTGGATACTGTTATGGTGATGATGTTCTGCTAAATTACACTGTGTATGCTAACTGCTACAGCAAGTACAACACCGTCGTGTGAGTCATGGTGATGTGACACATATGAGGGAGACACACCACTAGGGCTACACAACACAGACACCAGGGCTATCGGACTCATCGCCCACAGTGATGTTGCCAGGAAATACAGTGGAATGCACAGACACCACACCTATTCAGAGTCTGTGTCAACTAGCCCACAGGTGCAGTAAGCAAATGTCAGTCAGATGTGTGACCACAGACAACGCACATCCCAAAGTGAAGCACAGGTTTATTACACATTTGCAACATGTTGTTTCCACTACAAATGCAAGGTTTACCCACGTGGCAGTGGCCACACAGTCAACAAGTGCAGAAGATATGAAGTCCAGGGGGTGTGGCACATCACTTGTAGGCCAACTACTGCTGCCACCCTGAAAGCTGAATCATGGTGTCGGGGGATCCAAGTTGACCAAAGTACTCAGTAAGCACCCTGTGAAGGACAGACATGACACACAGTTAAAATCACTGTAGAACAGGACAGTACTGCAATACTCATGCCCAATACATGTCACAAGACAACTACACAAAACCAAGTTAGCATATCAAAACTGTTGGGGAGTTCAGACTACCTGGAAGGACACATTGCTGCACGCATCCAGTCAAGTAGCACATGGCCACACTCAAACAGCACCAGAGCACCACCCACACATATCATGCAAACTCACGTCATTCACATTACATCTCCCTGGATACTCACATTCAGCTGAAGAAGTTGGTGATGAGCTGTGTGCGGACATCACCATCATCATCATCATCATCACTGGCATCGTGGTCCAGGCCAGGATCCTCCACAGGTGGCGGACGTTGGTCATCGTCATCCAGGATGAGAGGCAACTCCTTCCGCACTGCCAGGTTGTGTAGCATGCAGCAGACGATGACAATCTTGCACACCTTTGCTGGGGCATATGGGAGGGCCCCTCCTGTCTTGTCCAGGCAGCGGAAGCGGCTCTTCAGGAGACCAAAGGTCCGCTCTATCACTCTCCTGGTCCGACCATGTGCCTCATTGTAGCGCATCTGGGCTGGTGTCACAGGGTTCCTGAGGGGTGTCAGCAACCATGGCATGTTGGGGTATCCGGAGTCACCTACGGACAGACAAGTGCACATTAGCTGATTTGGAAAAGTGGGTGGAATACTACAGATCAGAACACACACAATGGTACAAAGTCAGTACACACCGACAAGCCAGGCACGCTGGTTCTGCATCTGTGCCATCATCCTCGGGATGCGACTACTCCTCATCACGTAGGCATCGTGTGCTGAACCAGGGAAACAGGCACACACATGTGTGATGCTCATATCTGCTAAACATACCACCAGAGCATTGATCGAATGGTAATGTTTACGGTTCCGGTATGCCTGCTCATGTGCCTGTGGTGGTATCAAAGCCACATGTGTCCCATCAATGGAGCCAATGACATGTGGCATCCTCCCCAGGGCATAGAAGTCACTCTTGACGTCAGTGAGTTGTTGACGTGTTGGGAAATAGATGTACTGGTTCAGGCATCTCAACATTGCCTCCAAAACATCGCGTAGCACACGGCTGAACATAGTCTGTGACATCCCACCGGCAGTCGCAATAGTGTGTTGAAAGGTACCGGTGGCAAAGAAGTGTAGGGCTGCCATTACCTTCACCTTGGAGGTCAGCGCCGTAGGGTACGTCCGGCCAGGTTGCAAATGTGGTGCCAAGCGCACTGCCAAATCCTCAATCAGCTGCCTGGTGAAGCAGTACCGTCGGATGCTGTCACGTTCCACCATTGTTGCCAGGTCAGGGAATGGTCTATGGACAGCTGGAGCCCTGCAGTGCATAGGTTGAAGGAAGAAAGATTGTCAGTCACCCCACATATGTGCCATTCACCATACTCAATTTCACATGATACATCATTACGTGACACAAGTACTTGATGTGTGTGCCGTTCTGTCGGACATAACTCGCACCTACATGGCCATCATCTAACTTCTCAGTACAACATGTGTTCACAACAGGTACCAGGTTGTGCTGTGGGAAACCATTAGGCTGTGTCACAGTACCCATTTACTGCTGTCACGTTCCACACACACACCACAGTGACATGTCTGGACAGATGCGCCACAGATCATTGACAGGTAGATTCCCAGTGACCCTGTCTTGCCACATGGACATGGCGTATCATGTACACGTCAGAAAAACAAACATGACTCCCACAGGTAGTGGCCCCTGTCGCATCCGCAGGACAGACATGGACGCCAGTGACGCACAACATCAAAGTCCATGCACAAACAACGTTGATGTGGAGACTGTCTCCCATCGTGCACATGGAATCAGTGACATTGGAAACACAACATGCACACAGACTGTGGAGGGACATCACTATTGTGGCAATGGGTCATCCTGTGACGTACATGCCTTCCCACATGGGACTCTGGGGGTATGTGACACGTCATACACATACACAACCTGGAAATGTGACCATGCCACATGCTCCAAAATGAACTGTTGCACATCACAGTGGTCATGTGCACAACACACCAAGGACCCTGTCCTCATGAACACATGCACAGCCTGGGTGTGGCTGCCCACAAGTGCCACCACAGAAACCACATGTTAACCCCCATACACAGAGAAGGAAATGCAGCCTTACATGCCTCAGGAAACAGTGTGGACTGGGTGTGGTGTTGTAGGTGTGCCCCTGGGTCTCTGGCAGGTATATGTGGCTGGCATACGTTCACCAGTGACAAGCATGGTGACATATGCGACTGACCTGTACAGGTACGCGTTGTACAGCAATGGACCGATCGGTGTGCCCGGCCGGCCCATTGCATATGATGTGTGCGGGTATGCGTTGTATCCCGAAATACGCGTTGTACAGCAATGGACCGAACGGTGCACACACATTGGCTGGGGCCTGGCATGGCAACGGACGCGTTTTCGAAGCTCCAACGAGTCTGATGCAGTGAATTCAGTTGGCCAGCCACAACAATGTTGCAAAATCATGGGTGTCATGAAGTTGAAGATTTGAAGGATGCTGTGGGCGTGTATTAGTGCTGCTATTCCATGGATTGGTCAGATTCAGAAGATGCAAACGACTTGGACCTATCACTTCGGACACATGGGACAGTAGCTGCCTCTGCAGCACACATATAATGCTGGCTGTTCCCCTGAGAGCTCACTTGCCTGCACTACATGCTCCAGGACGACATCTGCCACCAACACTGCTGCTGTTTATGCATCCTCTGGCTCCTGCAATGGCACATACTGTGGATAGAGCCCCAGCCTTCAGCCTTGAGGAGAACCAGGCCCTGCTGGACAGCCTCCTTCCACAGTACAGCAAGCTGTATGGGAAACCAGGGGAGCAGGTGAGTGTGCTGTCCACTGCCTTACTAATTGTGCATGTTGTCTGACTAGCAGGACTTTCAGTGTGCACACCACTGGCTAGCATGCTCACTGAGTAATTGTCACACCCCAAAGTGTGTAGTTACATGCACTGAACTGGTACAGTGCAGTAACAGTGCATTCCAACTAGGTTTACTTCCCATGCAATGATACCATGTAGTGACTGCTGGCAAACTGTTCATAGCCATTGTTGCACTGCCTGTGTACATCATATGCCCCTGTGATTGAGACATGTATATCCAACTGTGTGATGCACGTATATGTTGCATGTGTAGTAATGGCCTTTTCACTTTGTCATCCTCACAGGTTGATGCCCACCAGAAGCAGGAAATCTGGCTGACCATCGCCCGGGAAGTAAGATCCGTGGGGGTCTACAGGCGCAGGATCCGCAACTGCCAGAAGAGGTGGCAGGACCTTTGTGGCTGGACCCGGAGGATCGCAAGGGTCCAGCTGAAGCTGTCGCCTCCTCGCAGGAGGGGCGGACACCGGACCCTGACCCCCCACATGCTCCGGATCCTGGCGGTGGTCATCCCTGACCTGGATGGGCAGCTGAAGGCCAGACAGCAGCAAGGAGGGGTGAGTCCATGACTGCACTGTGCACTTTGTCTGACATGCTATGTGCCCTCCTCTGGCCTGGTTAAACTTCCACAGTACATCAGTCATGTGGTCCAGGACCCATGTCCCTCATTTGTGACATGCCCACTTCTCCTCTGATACGCATATGTGTGGCCCTCATAGTCAGGAAATTGTGTCATTTGGGGACTGTGTCATTGCATTTAGCTTTGCTCAAGGTGGGGGACAGTATTTGTTCCCGTGACTATGTTGTGCGATTCATGGGTGGGTCAATTGCTTACACAATGCCTAAGTTCTGACATGTAATCTGGGTGTAACTTTGATATGTGGTCCGCTTGCTGCTCTGACTCACCACATGTCCCTGGGGAATTTGGCACACACCCATGCTGCTGGTGGGAACAATGTTTGGGCCTCAGGAGTATGTGTATCCAGTGTGTCACACATGCTTAGCCACCTGCCTACTGTCCAGGACTCATCCCTCTTACAGGTGGAGCTGGACAGTCATGCCTACTCCAGGGCATACAATACACTCTGTACTCCCACTCCTGTGTATCAACTGGCATGTTGTGATCAGTGAAATGTACCCTCAGGTGTCTGCCTCTGTCTCATTGTGCTGTGTCTTCGTTGTCAGGACTACTGGTATGTTTATCGGTTAGGGCTCAGCATGCCATCTGAGATGTGACCATGATAGACAATACTTCTGTGACTTATAGGTGTCTGATCACTTGACTGTCCACACAGGTGTTTGCGACTGTGACTTTCAGGCAGCTGTATTTTCATTCACAGCACACTGTGAGGTGCTCATGTTCAGAGAGTTGTGTTTCATGTCCCCCATATGTCCAGTTGGTATGACGTGGACAAATAGTAGTACAGATTATGTGGTTTTTGGGGGATGGACATGTGCACTTGTCAGTCACATAACTTGCATTCCCCATGCCCTCGGATTGTGACACAGTGCAGACTGTTGTTGGCTGGCTGCCATGGCCATGTGACTTGAGACAGTAATGTATGACTTTGCACGCATTCCTGTGTCATGACATTAAACTTCCTGAGACTGATCCTGCAGGGGAGTGACATGTGCAACATGCACCCCATTGTGGCATTGACTATCCGGACATGGGTGCATCATGGTGTCTGGTGCTGGTATGCATCACATGCATTTCTATTTAGACTCTGGCCATTCCTTTATCCGGACACCTGCACTGACTCAGTGGCAAGAGATGTGATGTGTGCATGTTCACATACTTCACCGTGTTCCCTGCAATGTCCAACAACTGTGTAGGTGGTGCATGTGTCCACACTGGGGTCTTACCATCAGACAGGCACTAGACAGATGGGTGCAAGGGCAGGAGGGGTGTGAGTCTCATGGTTGACCATCAGACTGACAATTGGCTTCCCCGAATCTGTGTGAGGACTTTAGGCAATGTTCAACTAAGGATGCCAGGGCTTGCTCTGTAATGTTCTGTACTTACTGTGGTGTGTGCGGTCAGTGCAGGTGACTGATGTTTGTCTGTTTCCCTAATTGTTTGCAGATACATCCACGGCCACAGGAGGGGACAGCTCCTCGGACCAGGAGGAGCAGCGGAGCCAGACTGGGTCAGCATCGGACGAGTGGTCAGAGGGACCCAGTGGCACGGAGGGCGAGGGGAGCCACACCGAGGAGTCCTCAGCACCATCCACCTCAGCTGAGGACCACAGCAGCTCGGAGGATGACTCCCTTGTGGAGGCGGGTCTCAGCAGCCACCAAAGGCCAGCTAGTCTGTCTGGCCCCGCCACCACCACCACCACCACCGCCCTCCCATTGGCTCCCATTCCTGAGATCCGTGGAGGCTCCCGTGCTCGGGAGCGTGTCTCCTTCGTGCCAGGCACCGCACCCCCTGCCCCTGTGCCCCCTGCTGCCCTGAGTGAGGAGTCTGTGTACCTCCTTCGGCAGCTCCATGTAGGGCAGACAGCAATGCTGAGTGTCCTCCATGCACACACCACTCTGTTGACACAGCTGGTGTCGTTCATGGAGGGCATCTTGACGGGAATGTCTGCCCTACAGAGGAGCAATAAGTCCATGGACTCCTCCCTGACGGCAGCAGTGTCCCTCCTCCAACAGTCCCTCACCCCTCCCACCTCTGCCCCATCCACACTTCCTGCCCCCCTACCTGTCCAAAGCACATGCACACCTGCACAGTCACCCAAACACACAGACACGAGCAGCACAGACACACTCAAGAGAAAGGCAAGACGTGCACACAAGCATCCTCAGGGGACTGATACCACAGACACAGGGGATGGGGAACACACACACACACAGGCATCCACATTCACTCAGCAGTCCTCCAAATCCTCTCCCTCCAAGACCCCTTCCCTTGCCTCGCCTGCTACCCCACCTACACAGCAGATCTTCCTGTGTGACCTCGGCCTCTTCCCCTCCAATCCTGCTGATCCAGCATACCGGGGGAAGAGGAAGTCCACCCACACAGAGGGGAGTGCCCCTCGCCCCTGGACACCCTCCCCCAGGCGCAGGCAGACACAGGACCCCATTAGGAAGTCCCCCCGGACCAGGAAGAGCAAGACCCCACCACCACCACCACGCAGCTCCACCGCCCAGTCTCTCTCCTCCATCCCCCAGGCCACCACTGCACAGGTTCCCCCGCCACACCCTGCCCCAGGTTCCCCCACACACCGATACCGCATCCCCAGACTGCTTAGGCCCTCCCCCCTGCCACTTGCTCTTCCACCCCAACCCAGACGCTCTGCCTGTTAGTGGCACTGTTGTGGAGACCGGGTCCCCCCCCTCTGTCCTGCCCACCTCATCTGCCCACCCTTCCACTCCCTTGGAGTCATGCACTGCAGTGGAGTCCACAACCACCACGTCTGACTCGGGCACTGCAGTGGGTACCCAGTCCACTACATCAGTCCAGCCCACTGCAGTGGTTGCAGCACCCACACCAACTGACTTGTGTACCACAGTGGTGCCGGCCCCCCCTGAGTCAGACACCTCCACTGCAGTTGCCGGTGACACTCCTGCACCCACCACCCCTTCACTGCCTCACTCTGCCATCCCCTGATCCTGTCCCTGCGGTGCCTGGCCTGCCCCTTGTATGCCCCTCCAAGGGGGATGTCCCCTAACCGTACCAGTGCAGGCAAGCAATGTGTGACCAGTTGTCACTTCTCACCCTGTTGGGACTCTGATTTTGGACTGGCCATTGGCCTTAGTTTCTTTTGGACTTCCGTGTTTACCCTGACATTTGCTGAATAAAGCCTCTTTTTGTTTACTTGTGGGTTTTCTTTTGATGTACATGATGTGGATGAGTAGCATCCTGCATTTGCAGTTGTAATAGTGTTCACATCAGGAAAATGAAGTGTTGTAGTGATGGACTCCATGGGATATGTGTCCTGTTGTAGTCTGGATCTATGGCATCCTTTGCTACAGTCTGAGGGTGTAATGTTCAGCATTTGACACAGGGATGTCCATTTTGCGTTTGTAAATGAACATCTTTGTCTTACACTGATGCACATCTGGTGGGCTTACCACTGTTCAATGTTCAGATTTCCCTGACTGTGTGCCCAGCTCCACTGGACATGCAGTTTTGCACATCAATGTCGAAGGACTCATCTGTGTATACAGTGCAACTTGCTTGACACGTGTTTTGTGTGTGTGCAGATGACTGACGTGACACTCCCGTACCCAGGCTGATGTGAGCAGAGCCTTCTGTGTGTTGTGGTTGTTGACTCACTGACGGAGTGTTCTGCTGACATGTTTAGGTCGTGCACAGACAAGGTTTGGCACAGCGGACCTTCCACAGGAGTGGAGTGCCCTCATGGCAGTGTGTAATCCGGTGACATTGCGTGGGCCTGTGTTGTGTGTTGTGTAAGCATGTCTGTGCATGTTCCCTTCCCTTTTCCTACACAGGCTGTGTCCCTAGGGATGTTCCTGTTTGTGATGCTTGCTGAGTTGTTCTGTGTTCATCCAGCATCTTGGACCTGGTTTCTCCGTGATGTGGGTGCATGGCAACCTAATGTTCATGAGGTTGTCATACCAGGTTGTCTTTGTTGTCAGGGCTGGGGATGTGGGCTAACGCAGATGGGAGACATTCAGGATTCCCCTTGGCACTTGTTGTTTACACGAGTCATGTGATTTACAGTTTGTGGTAGCTTTCAGTGATTGTGACACGTTGGGTGTGTGACTGCTGCCACTCCTCAGGGTCAGAGCTGCAATGTTGGAAGTTGTGTACGTGTGTTCTTCGTGTGTCACCTTGGCTTCTTCGTTGGTGTGTGACTATGGCCAGGATCCCATTGATTGTGGTGGATTTCACATCATGCCCATGTACGACATACTGTGCTGTGTGTCAGACATTGACGAGTCTTGTTGACTGGCCATGTGTGATGGGTTTCTGCACCTTAGTTCCCACCACCACCCCTGGTATTGTCATGGGTGCATGTCAAATGTCACCAGTCCATGTGAGCTTCACTGCTGCACATTGGTGGAGATCAGGGTGTGTGGTGTTGAGTGTGTGCATAAGTGAGTTGTTGCACGGCTAGACCCCTACCTCCATATTGGCCTTGGCTGGCAGGCCGTGCTGATTGATTGGAGCTTGTGTAGGTGTGATGGTAGTTAGTTGCTCAGGACACATGGCTGTGGTTCACAGTGTGAACGACATCTCACTTTGTCATCACAGTGGGATTATCATGCAGGCTAGTGTCAGCACAATGTGGGGTCCCTGGGAGTAGTGCTGTGGTGGGTCTGTCTCTTGCTGTGTTAGTTGCTGTTCCTACAAGCTTGTGTGACATGTGTAATTTGTGCACCCTCTCATCTAACAATGCCTGATTGCCCACATAGGGGTATCCGATCCATGAATAACTTTTGTATGGCACTGTATACACATCTGTGTGGTTGGAATTCAGGCCTCCTCATGTGTTGTGTGGTCGCCTGGGGACACTGGCACACCCCCCCATCACCTGTTGTGTTTGATATGCAGTGTGAGTCTGCCTGTTTGTGTTTGTGCCTTTGCACCACTGCATTGGCATATCTTGAGTGTGCCATTGGCTGTATGTTATTTGGTGGCTTTCCCCTGCTGTCCCTGGGACTCCTAGGTCATCAGTCAGCACAATAATCATGGTTTGTATGTCCCATTGCTGCCATGGTATGGTATTTGTTCACCTGACATCTACAGTCTCCACAGGATATCTACATTTGTGTGTCCATTGGTGCAGATATGTGGGTCAGCATTATGATGGTCACTTCTGTCATTGTGTTATTTGTGAATGTTGACAATGTGGGCCCCCATGGGTGATGTTTGTATGCACATGGCCAAAACGATGTTTCAGTGACACTGCACTGTTTCCCTCGACCAATCTATGTTGCTATGGGACACAAGCACTACTATGCCACTGATGTGTTTGTTGTTGTGTGACCAGGATTCATCCATGCAGTTTGGCTTTGGCAGCTTTTACCATGACTACACTTCCCTTTTGGTCACTGTGGTGATGGGGCTTTAGGCCCCATTGCCACACTGTTCAAAATGTGCATCAGCTATGGACACCACACTTCCCTTTTGGTCACTGTGGTGATGGGGCTTTAGGCCCCATTGCCACACTGTTCAAACTGTGCATCAGCTATGGACTCCACACTTCCCTTTTGGTCACTGTGGTGATGGGGCTTTAGGCCCCATTGCCACACTGTTCAAAATGTGCATCAGCTATGGTCACCACACTTCCCTTTTGGTCACTGTGGTGATGGGGCTTTAGGCCCCATTGCCACACTGTTCAAAATGTGCATCAGCTATGGACTCCACACTTCCCTTTTGGTCACTGTGGTGATGGGGCTTTAGGCCCCATTGCCACACTGTTCAAAATGTGCATCAGCTATGGACACCACACTTCCCTTTTGGTCACTGTGGTGATGGGGCTTTAGGCCCCATTGCCACACTGTTCAAAATGTGCATCAGCTATGGACTCCACACTTCCCTTTTGGTCACTGTGGTGATGGGGCTTTAGGCCCCATTGCCACACTGTTCAAAATGTGCATCAGCTATGGACACCACACTTCCCTTTTGGTCACTGTGGTGATGGGGCTTTAGGCCCCATTGCCACACTGTTCAAAATGTGCATCAGCTATGGACTCCACACTTCCCTTTTGGTCACTGTGGTGATGGGGCTTTAGGCCCCATTGCCACACTGTTCAAAATGTGCATCAGCTATGGACACCACACTTCCCTTTTGGTCACTGTGGTGATGGGGTGTTCGAGCCCATTGCCACAGTGGCCATGGTCGGCTTGCATTGTGGAGGCCACAAACATTTCTGTGTGACACATGTGCTAGGGGGTCACATTGTATGTTCAATGTCATGTTCAGTGTTGTAGGCATTTGACACAGACTACACACACTTGTCATGGTGTTGGGGGGGATGTAATGTTCTGTCATTCCTTATGTGGGAGTATGCTAGTTGTGTCATGCATTACCCATCCTATGAGTAGGAGTGGTGTTAGTGGTAGGCATCCATCCCCCCATGAGTGGGGATGGTAGTAGTGACAGGCATCCAGGCCCCCCTGAGTAGGGGTGGTGGTAGTGGTAGGCATCCAGCCCCCCCTGAGTAGTGATGGTGGTAGGCATCCATACCCCTAAGGGTGGGGATGGTAGTAGTGGCAGGCATCCAGGCCCCCCTGAGTAGTGGTGGTGGTAGTGGCAGGCATCCATCCCCCTATGAGTGGGGATGGTAGTAGTGGCAGGCATCCAGGCCCCCTATGAGTGGGGATGGTAGTAGTGGTAGGCATCCATCCCCCTATGAGTGGGGATGGTAGTAGTGACAGGCATCCAGCCCCCCCCTGAGTAGGGGTGGTGGTGGTGGCAGGCATCTAGCCCCCCCTGAGTGGGGGTGGTGGTAGTGGTAGGCATCCATCCCCCCATGAGTGGGGATGGTAGTAGTGGTAGGCATCCAGCCCCCCCTGAGTAGTGATGGTGGTAGTGGTAGGCATCCATCCCCCTATGAGTGGGGATGGTAGTAGTGACAGGCATCCAGGCCCCCCTGAGAGGGGTGGTGGTAGTGGTAGGCATCCATACCCCTAAGGGTGGGGATGGTAGTAGTGGCAGGCATCCAGGCCCCCCTGAGTAGGGGTGGTGGTAGTGGTAGGCATCCATACCCCTAAGGGTGGGGATGGTAGTAGTGGCAGGCATCCAGGCCCCCCTGAGTAGGGGTGGTGGTAGTGGTAGGCATCCAGGCCCCCCTGAGTAGTGGTGGTGGTAGTGGCAGGCATCCATCACCCTATGAGTGGGTATGGTAGTAGTGGCAGGCATCCAGGCCCCCTATGAGTGGGGATGGTAGTAGTGGTAGGCATCCATCCCCCTATGAGTGGGGATGGTAGTAGTGACAGGCATCCAGCCCCCCTGAGTAGGGGTGGTGGTGGTGGCAGGCATCTAGCCCCCCCTGAGTGGGGGTGGTGGTAGTGGTAGGCATCCATCCCCCCATGAGTGGGGATGGTAGTAGTGGTAGGCATCCAGCCCCCCCTGAGTAGTGATGGTGGTAGTGGTAGGCATCCATACCCCTAAGGGTGGGGATGATAGTCGTGGCAGGCATCCAGGCCCCCTGAGTAGGGGTGGTGGTAGTGGTAGGCATCCATACCCCTAAGGGTGGGGATGGTAGTAGTGGCAGGCATCCAGGCCCCCTGAGTAGGGGTGGTGGTAGGGTGGTGTTGGTGGTAGGCATCCATCCCCCTATGGGTGTGTATGGCATTGGTGTTGGCCATCCCACCCCTATGGTTCTGCTGTTGCTAGTGTACGTTATTTGTGCATCCCTTTGTGTGTGACATATTTCGGGTACGTGTCGTTTGTTTGTATTGTTGGTGTTTGACTTACCGTCTGCGCCGTACGCGTCCGTGCCGGTCCCGGTAATAGATGTAGAGTATAGGTAGGACCTGCGCAATGGGATTCATGCTTGGATCGTCTCGTTCGGGTTTCTCGTGTCTTCGAGTCATACTCGTAGCAGGCTTGTTCGTCTCGTAGCCGTGGATCGTCTTGTGGCGCGAAACGGAGCTTATGAAACGGCTCGCCCGGATGCTCAAACGTGCCGGACATAGCAACGGGTTCGGCGCGTACGGATTGCGCATCGTTCTAGTCCGGCCGGAAGGTGCTGTGTATTTGCTTCCGTGCGGCTCGATTCGGCGTTCACGGATCCGGCTCGGGCGGGGAACAGGAGCTGGATTGGGTGAGTACGGCTCACTCGGAAATTGAGTTGTTATACGCATCGTACTTGTTCGTCCGGACGAGTGTACGAATCGGTCGGGAAACACGCATTCGGCTGGTATTTTTTCCGGACAAATACTGTTAGGTGCCCTACCGGCCGAGATCGGAATCGACCCCTAAATGTATATCCTATCCAGCCACACACTCCCTGTCATACAAAGCACCAGCTCTACCCTCTATGTATTCCTAACAGACCCCTTTCTGTCACCACTAAACCTATACTCAGTCTTCCATCATTTCACCAACCAACACCCGCCTCCTCTTTTTACCAAAAAAACACAACCTCACAATCCTTACATTCCACTCTACCACACATATTACCTTTCCAGTGATCATATCTAACACAAACACCCTTAACTCTTGTTCATCCCCTCTAACAACTCACATATACTCCTTTCCAAAACACATCACCACCCATTTTACCATTCAGATTCCACTCACCAACAATGCTTTACATACAAATACTTCTCAGAAAGCAACTACATCATCATCATCGCCTCTCACTGCACCTCTTAATCAAAAGATAACACACACACCAGCACAACAAAATCTCACACACACACTACCTCATAATTCTTTCTGTTACAAACTACAAACATACACCCACTCCCACCCTCCTGGCTACATAAATAATACACACCATAAACCAGCTCTACTGCCAAGCTTTGTCTCTTCCCCTACACCTAACACATATACAGGAACACAACAACTCTCTTTCCACTGCCTCTCATCCATTGGACAATTTAGAAGCTTGCAACATTACCCACATGCTGCACCACCACCCCTAACTCATATACCTTCCACCCTAAACAAACGCAAACAAAATAAACAATATGCCACTCTTCACAACTTTGCATCTCCATATCTACTGCACAACAAGGCTACTCTACAAAAACAACACAGCTGACCAACTTACTCTCAACCACCACCTCGACCACCTACACATGTAGATCCAACAAAATGCCTTCTTAGCTTGCTGGACGAGTAATACGGCACAGAAAAGTTACACTGTTGCTATCCTCATACAGCTAATACCAGCACTAAGGACACAGCTGCTACAAGTCCACAAAATACTGTTCACTCTTTTACAAAGCAAAGTCACACCATCACCAAATCACATTCTCTAAACTGCCTACTAATAAATGCTCAATCACTCCAAAAAAAAGTATCACATCTACAACCTTCTCACTGACACACAAACTGACTTACTCTTTATAACTGAATCATGGTTGGGAGATGACATGGCTCCAATGTTGCATGAAGCTATTCCTCTAGGCTATCAAACTATCACACAAAATTACATAGGCAAAAGAAGAAGTGTGTTGTATTCAATCAAACATTAAATATCACTAAAGCTGACAATGTCTTCATAAAAGGTTGTGAGGCCCTCTTCACCAGATGCAACCCTACACCATCCTGTAACTTCCCACTCCTTTACAGACCTCCACCTAGCAATGCAACATTCCCAGACATGTTTCTAGACACAGTTTCAAACCTGATAACACTACACTCCAACCTATGCATTCTTGGTGACCTAAACATTTGGTTTGACAAACCCAATATGCTACATCCAAAATCAATTATCACTGGCCTAGACGCACTGAATCTACATCAGATTCAGACATCCACAAACCCACACACATTGCTGGACACATCCTAGATATCATTTTTGCCAATACAGAACTAGTTACCTTTCAAATAATGATTCCAGTCACATGGTCAGAGCACCATTTACTTGCTTTCCAACATAAAACAACACAAAGCAACACACCTAAAACCACCTTCCATGCATCCACCTATCGACCGTGGAAGAAACTCAGGGGCATATTACCAAGGATGTGCGATAATTATCGCAAAGCGCACTTAGCGCTGTTTTTTTTATCGCCGGCTATCGCTGGATTACATCGCGGAGATAACGCGTTATTATCAACGCTTATCTCCAAGGCGATAGAAAATCCAGCGATAGCGGCGAAACCCAGCAATAGCGCGCGAAATCCAGCGATAAATTCCACGCGCTAATGAAAAGCTTGCTAATAGGCAGGTGAGGACTTAACCTTACAATCCACCTCCCATTGACTAGAATGGTTAAGTCAAGTATTAAAGAGGTGTTAGATTCCAGCGATAATCGCTGTTAGCGCGAATTATTTTATCGCTTTGCGGGCATTGCTAATAGGGGGAAGTTGTGTTTGCGACTGTTTTCAGTCGCTTTTAGTCGGGAACGCCTACTTTGCATGTCATTAGCGATAATTATTGCTGACATGCAAAGCGGCAAGAAAACGGCCGCTTTCGCAATAAAGCTGTCGCTAACAGCTGTTAGCGACAGCTTGCTAATAGGGCGATAAAAATATCGCCGCTTTAGCGGCAAAAAGAGCCGCTAAAGTGGCGATACTGCCCTTGATAATATGCCCCTCAGTTTTGACTACTTAGAAGCACAACTAACATCCACTACAGATCTAGGCATAATAAATTCTGTTAAAAACTATATAAGATGAGTGGCTACAGGAAGCATTTGGTATCCTAATACCACTAAGGAGAACAAAACAGGACAAAAGAAAACAGGCACCTTGGTGAAATACAGAGCTAAAAGAGATAAAATAGCAAATTAGAAAGCTGCAATGCACCTGGCTCAAAACAAACACCAATCAAGACAAACTTCACCTACAGAAACTTAACAGATTATACAAGTCAACAATCGAAAAAGCTAAAAAAGCTACTATTGAGACATAATTCAAAATGCTAAAGGTGCAAATAAAGAATTCTATAACATTCTCATTGAATTTCGTAAACCAAATTGCCTAGAAGGAACTCATGCCATTACTCAAGAATTCATAGACAAAGTGGCAGACCATTACATAACCAACGCTGACATGTTGAACTACTACTTAAAACTAAGGAAAACCAACAGCACCAACCCATTTTTAAAAAAAACCCTCAAAGATTAGGCTAACTCAGCCTCTGCATTCCTTCCAACAAATATCACACAATGAATTCATGGATCTGGTCAAATCAAGCAGGCTTGCCGGCTGCCCTTCTGACCAATGTCCATCGCAAACCTTCAAGAAAATCTTTCTAACTACCTCTGCTGCCACACCAGTAAGAAGAATCATCAACAATTCCTTAACTATGGGAATATTTCCAGAAGACTGAAAAAAAGCATGCATACTCCCATTACTAAAGAAAACAAACCTGGACCCGCTTAACCCCCGACAACTACTTACCAATTACAAATGGACCTTTCCTGTGAAAACTGATGGAAAGAGCAACATTCTCCCAGATGTCACAATTCATTGAAGATAAATCCATATTTGCAGACTTCCAAACAGGATTCTGTACAGGACGAGGCACAGAATCTGCTTTCATTGCCTTAAGAACATAGTTGACCGGAACAGAGTTGCTGCACTACATCTCTTGGGCCTCTCAGCTGTGTTTGACACAGTTGACCATGACACTCTAATACAAAGACTCTATGAAGCCGGCATAGAGGGGACTGCTCTCGACTGGATCACATCTTACTTTCAAAACAGAACAAATGTCATCCATACCCCCCTTTTCTCATCCAAATCGTACTTCACGAAATCAGGGGTTCCTCAAGGCTCTATCATGTCACCCATGCTTTTCATCATCTACATGAAGTCATTACTGGCACTGGTCAATGATTTTCACCTCACATGCTATAACTATGAAGATGATACACAAATACTCCTTAAACTGGAAAGCCCCAAAGACATATACATTTTCAGTGGCCTCAGAGCCATGAATCAGTGGATGGCATGGAGCCATCTCAAATTGAATGCTTCCAAAACAGAAATACTCACATGTGGCGATTGGAAAAATTAAGACCCACTCGCCACCTGGCCTGACAATTTGGGAACACTGCCTAAAGTATCTAAGGAAGTAAGAAACCTCAGACTTACCATGGACTCCAAGCTATCAATGAATGCCCAAGTGGACAAACTAGCAAGATCAAGCGTCATTGCTATAAAAACTCTGTGATGCATCTTCCCCCACCTGGGATTTCCACACAAAGTCCAGGCTACTATCTCTTTTGTACTGTCTAAACTGGCATACGCCAATAGCCTCTACCATGGATCATCTTTAACAATTATGAAAAGACTACAACAGATTCAGAACTCTGCTGCCAGACTACTCCTAAATGTAAAGCCACAAACTCACATCTCTCCTGCCTTGAAGGCCCTACTTTGGTTACCAGTTGCCAGAAGATCCACATTCAAGCTGCTTTGTATCACCCACAAAGCGATACATGGAACAGTGCCTCTCTTCATCAGGAAAAAAATTGCCAAATACTTTTAAAAAAGGAACCTCCACTCCAGATAGGCACCTCACCTCAAAATCCCACTATACAAGAACAAAAAGCATAGGTGGCCTTCTGTGTTCAAGCAGCCAAACTATAGAACTCTTTAACCCCAAACATAAGATTCCCCAATAACTATCTTATCTTCAGATGACGCTCAAGAGTTGGCTCTTCTCCATATAACCACCATACTCAACCATAAATGTACAGCAAATCCCTGTGTATATAAGCATTTATTTTGATTATATGTATGTATATAGATATGTCTATTCCTTTGTATAGATGTGTATAATAATTATGTTCATAAACATTTAGATATTCGTTAGGTCTGCTTAACAAATGTACATATTACTTATGATTATATTAGTCTATGTTTAACATGTATATATGTCACTGCATAAATAAGTACATTTTTATCCTAACTATTTATTTACAATTGCTTCACTATTGAATTATTAAAAGGGAAACAAAGAAGAAAAAATTTAAATCAAATAAATTAGCTTAAAGTACAGCAAAACACAAAAGTCTGAGTTTATTAAATACAACTTAAATCTAGATATATCGTCTTCCTTATACATATATACCTTCCATGTACTTATGTATCTTTATATTTATTACTTTACTCTTAATTCAGCATCTCAAAAGCACTACCCTATAACTCACCCTATAACTCTCTCAATATATCCTCTACCTCCACTCTCTGACTCATCTCAAACCTCATTCCACTACTCTCTCCAATGCACTAGCCTATTTCTCACCCTATACCTCTCGCAAAATATCCTCTACCTCCACTCTTTGACTCATCCCAAATCCTATTCTGCTACTATGCTCGCCAAAATAACCCTTTCTAGACTCTTCCCTCCTCTACCCTTCCTTGCATCATCTCAAACCTCTTTTACTATTCAGATCTCCAAAACAAGCCTTTCTAAACCCTTCCCTCATGTATCCCTCCTAGACCATCCGATACTTTATCTCTCTTCCTAATCCACTTTTAGAGACTCTTCCCTCCTCCATCTCTCCGTTACTCATCCCAAACCTCCTCCTACTGCTATGATCTCCAAATAGGAACTTTCATGACCCTTCCTACTTCTATACCTCCACTATCCTTTTCAATCCAACTAACAGACTTACATGTCCACCACTCAAAATAATTTCATATTTCCCTGTACTAATTCACCACTAATACATTTTGGATTCTGGAGTAGCATGCTACTCACTGAAAAATGCTTGGACGCCTCGTCAGGAGTAGTAAGCACCATATAAATGCAATTACAATTACAATTACATGTACAAACATTCAATGTATGTTGTAAATGTTTGTGGGCCCTTTAATAATTACTTTTTTCTAAAGTGACCAAGCAGTTACTAGGGTAATCTAAGGAGCAGTAGCTTAGCTTGAATGATGTCATCAAAGATGCCATTTAACATGTGATGAGTGATATAACATGTGATGGCACAGCAGTGCATAGCGGTGGAGCAAGTTATAGTTAGCTCAATGAACTATAATATGCACATTTTTGTGTTTATTTGCTTTTTTGGCATTTGTTTTTTAACAAATTTTAACACCAAACTACAACATTACTTCAACCATAGTTTTTATCAGTGAATTCCAAGGATTTATTTAATGCAAGCCTTCTGTTGACAGCTTTCTGCCCCTCTCGGCCTGCCATATATGGTCAGGCTGCTGCTCCTGTACTCCTTACCTGTTATTCTCTGTGTGCAGGACTCTACTCCATCCCTCCTGCACTGCATGGTCCCTTGTGCAGCCCTGGATCATGCAGGTCTTTTCTCCAAAGTCAGCTTGCTGCCCCTAACCACCCCTTCCTGCCCTCCAATGTCCTAGTATGTTCCTGCCTGCCTCCCTGTGTTGTCTTTGACGCTGCTACTGCCCCTCCAGCTTGTCCTCCATGCTTCGCGTACCTCTTCTATACACCTACTCCATGCCCTCTGTTGTCTAACTCCATGACCTTGCACCCTCCCTCCTGCCCTGCATGGACCTATGTGCTACCATTGGGCCTCCCGCATGCCCTCCATGGTTAGCTTGTTGTCCCTGTTCCTGCCTTCCTCCCCTGCTCTCCATTGTCTGAGTCGATGCTCCTTCCCTCTCCCCCCAGCCCCGTGGGGGTCCATTGTGTTGCAAATGCCCCTCCTGTTTGGACTGCATGATCAGCTTGTGGTCCCTGCCCTGCTACCCCCTGCCCTCTGTTGACTGTGCGATTGGCCCTGCCCCCTCCCACCTATGCTTTCTGGACCATTATGATGCCACTTCCCTTCCCACATGTCCAACATGTCCATTTGCTGACCCTGTCCCTAACCCCCTCCCCCAGCTTTCCAGCATATGATTTCATGCCCCTATGCATTCCCTCCACCCTCCATGGTCTTTGTGCTGCTAATGCCCATCAAACCTGTGCAGCACAGTCAGCTTGCTCCCCTGTCCCCTCCCCATGCCCTCTCTTGTCTGTGTTCAGCCCCTACACCCTCCCTCCTGCCCTCCATGGTCCTTTGTGCATGCCCCAGCACCTCCCTCCTGCCCTTCAATGATGTGCTGCTTTGTCACTCCCTCTTCTGCTTGCCCTCCAGGGTCCGTTGTGCTGCCATTTCCCCTCTTGCCTGCTCTTCATTGTAGCTTATTGCCCAGCTCTTGCCACAGTTCTGAATTCTCCCTTAGGCAGTTTCCTGCTATTTCTATGGATCAATCTTTAACTCTTATGAAGTCCTTGAAGTCAGGCTCTCCGACCGACCCCTGTCCTGCCAAGGTGTTATCAGCAATTGCTGAGGTGATTAATCCCACGGTAAATCTGATTTTAAACAACGCTTTGCGGGAGGGTTATATGCCTCCCTGCTGGAAACATGCTAAAATTCTTCCTCTACTAAAAAAACCTACGGCCGACCCTGAGGTAGCCGGTAACTACCGCCCTATATCCCTGCTACCTTTCTTCTCCAAGGTTTTGGAGAAATATGTCCATTCTATTATTACTGATTATATTGAGACCAATCATCTCTTGCATCCTAGTCAGTCAGGTTTCAGGGCAAATTTTAGTACTGAATCGGCCCTTTTAGAAGTGGTGGAAACTATAAAAACCACGCTAGATAGAGGAGGCAATGCGGTCCTGGTACTTTTGGATCTCTCTGCGGCTTTTGACACCGTGCCCCACAATAGACTGGTGATACCAAAGGGGATGATGGACGGAGCGTTAGAGCAAATCAAACACTCACCCCCAGTCAACTGATCTGGGTTTAATCCATCATCATTCTTTAGCTCACTCCACCACCCCAGTTCAGACATGGCCATATGCAAATCAGTCTGACCCTGTGCCTCATGGGAACAGTCCAGCCCGAACTGCCAAGCCATGTCTTCCCTGGACCGGAAACAAGCATCCTGGGACCGGTTTCGGGTTCAAAACCCTCATCAGCCAGGCTATCTTGAATCCAGTGGCAAAGTGAGCAAGGGACCCACGTCTGGGCATACCCTGCCAACTTGGGGCGAACAAAGCGATACCAAAGGGGATGATGGACGGAGCGTTAGAGCAAATCAAACACTCACCCCCAGTCAACTGGTGCAAAGATTGGTGGAGGGTGGTGTCGGTGGCCTAGCCCTGAGGTGGATTAAGTCATTTCTCAGCGACCGCCTCCAAACTATATGGTCCCCCCCTTTCTCTGCTGTTATTCCTCCTATGAATGTTGGAGTCCCGCAGGTCTCTATCCTGAGCCCTACCTTGTTCAATCTTTATATGGCCCCTATCGCCCTTTTGGCTGAACAACATGGGGCTAAGATCGTATCGTATGCAGACGATACTCAGTTGTTGTTCACTTGCGAGAAGGGTGTTGAGTTTGATGGACATGCAATTAACTCATGTCTCTCAGCAGTTTTTTTGTGGCTGAAGGATAATCAAATGAAATGTAATCCTGATAAGTCGGAGATTATCTTTTTGGTTCTCGACCATGTGAGACTTGGTATGACTGGTGGCCGCAGGATTTGACCCCCCCAGGTCGTCTTTGACCATGGTTAAGAACCTTGGTGTCAGGCTGGATGCCACGCTTTCTATGAAGTCCCAGATTCAATCCGTAGCTGGGACTTGCTTTGGGATCTTAAAAATGGTGAAGAATTTTCTTCCCCTGCTCTCTGTCTCTCACAGAAAGACCATTGTCCAAGCTCTGGTAATCTCGAGATTGGATTACGTTAACTCTCTGTATTTGGGACTTCCCAGTTATTTAATTGCCCGTTTGCAGGTGATTCAAAACACGGCTGCTAGGGCCATCTTTTTGGCTGGCCCTAGAACTCATTCGTCCCCTCCTTTGTTATCCCTGCATTGGCTCCCTTTTCAGAAAAGAATCCACTTTAAAGCGCTGATTCTGGTTTTCAAAGCTTTTAATCAGATTGGAGCTCCTTATCTCAGACAAAGATTTCCCCACTACACTCCCCAACGTACTCTGAGGTCCTCATCTCAACTCTTGATTCCTGTTCCTAAAATTTCACTTGCTCGGGTCGGAGGTCGGAGGTCGATCTTTTCAAGTGGTCGCCTCCCACCTGTGGAACAGCCTCCCCTTGGCCCTCAGACAGGTTCAGGACCTTCTCACCTTCAGAAAAAAACTTAAGACGTGGCTTTTCCAACTTTAATCCCGTTTTGCAGGTCTTTCGCCTTGGTTCTCCTCTCTGTGGCTGTTTATGCGGTTTTTGCTTAGCGCCGGGACACTCCTGGGAGTAGCCGTGTGCTTTATAAATACCTAATTAACATAACATAACATAACACTCCTCCCTGCCATTCGTTGTCTGAGTCAGTGCCTTTGTCCCTTCTGTTTTGCCATCAATAGTCTGCTAGGGTGCCCCTGCACCCTCCCACCTGCCCACTATGGTCTGTTCTGGCACCACTACCCCTCCTACCTGCCCTGTGTGGTAGCTTCCTGCCCTTGCCTCCCTTTCGCCTGGCCACCATTGTCCATGTGCAAGCCCCCTGACACTTCCCTCCTGCTTTCATTGGTCTGTTGTGCTGACACTGCCCCTGCCACCTGCCCTGCATTTTCAGCTTGATACATGTCCCTGTCCTCTGTTGTCCATGTGCATGTCCCTGCCTCCTCGCTCTTGCCCTCCTTGGTTCGTTGTGCTGCAACTGCCCTCCTGCCTGCCTTGTGTGGTCTTTTCTGCTGCCACTACCCTCCTGCCTGCCTTGTGTGGTCTATTGTGCTGCAACTACCACTGCCACCTGCCCTACATTGTCAGCTTGTTGACCTCGCCACCTCCCTCCTCCCCACCTTTGTCCGAGTCTGTGCCCCTACCCCAGCCCTCCTGCCCCTTATGGTGTATTGTACTGCCATTGACTCTACCCTCTGCCCTTCATGTTGATGGAATGCAAACTGTAAAACCTAAAGCAGGTAAGGTATAGGACATTGCCAAAACATAGGCCCTGCACCCAACTGTTGAATTCACATGGCTAATCCATGTGCTGTGGTGGTTGGTTGCCCACTAGAGATTCCATGAACGGAGACGTCTCTGAATAGCGATTTGGCACAGAGCGGGCCGTCTGTCCGAAGAATTTTCCAGTTTAATCCACGTAGCAACTTCCCTGATCCAGCTAATTAATATGGCTCGGTTACGACGCATGTTGGGAAGGGACTAGCTAGAGAATCATTGAAAACAAGTGTCTTTTCTACGCTCTTGTTCCTTTGGAGCCTACGCGCCCAACGTGGTGTACATCATCCCAAGTCTGGGGTGTTTCTTGGTGCCCCTTCTTCACTCCTGTCCTGAGGAAGACCCCGGCGTAAGGGATTAAGAAGCCTACATTTCTTTAGGGGTCGAAACGTCGACATTGTTATTATTTGCCAGCCTAATCAACAGCGAAATTTCACTGTGATATTGTTTACAATCATGGCTACGCATTCTTTGAATATTCTTTGATCTAATTGGCGTAATGATGAGCCATTTCCTCATGTAAAAATCATGTGATGTGCACGATATTCTCTCTATTTACCTCTTTATCCTCACACGAATCACCACACCAATCTTATCACAACCTTTTTCCCCCCCTCCCCTCTTGTTCCCCCCCTCCTTGGGGCACTTGATTTTGCCATTGTTTTGATTTAATCATTTATGTACAATTCATGGTTGCGTTCAGTGTGATTAAATAACATTGAACCTCCAAGTATACAACGTGTTCATCCCATTTTTTATTTTTAAGTTTCCTATCTATATTGTGTTTATGTTGAATAATTGGGTACTGGGACCAACCCTGTACTGGCACTAGAGTTTGTGTACAAGGCATGATGCCATTTCCTACTAAGAAGAGACAAAGGCTGTACACCCAGATGGTTAGCTATAAACAGAGATTGTGGCCCAGAAACAGGTCAATGTGGAATATGGTCAAAACCCTGAGACATTGACTGAAAAAACGTGATTGTTAGGTTTGCTTACAATATTATAACATAGGCTTAAAACACTGATGAAATTCATAAAAAAACACATTTAAAGTGCAGCTATGGCTGCAAGACAAAACATAAAAACTACTGCTATGCGCCAGTTATGGTTAAGTAAACCACTATTGCTTGTGCATTCTCATGTACTGCTTATGACCGCATGTATTACATCACTCATGATGACAGTGGAAAATGTATAGAACTCTGTAAGTATACACGTGCATAATAACATTTTCACAGACTTTCTGTTGAACAGTATCGTCAATTAGGTACCTACTGTACTTGCTTTATTGAAGCCTGTGGAAATAAGGTCAGTTGAATGGCAGAGGTCTACTGTGCCCAATCACATGATTACTGCCTTCTTACTGTTAAGACAGAGGTTATTCTATTGATTCTGATGATGCATTTCCTTCAGGCACTTTGCCTTTTATTTCTTGGTCTCTTGATATAATGAGGAAACCAAAATAGGCCATCAAAGCGTCTAACACATGGTTCAATTTCAAACTTTAATTATAAAGCAAAATTATGATCATTCGAACAACAATGGTCGCAATCCTAGTCTGAGGCAATCAAATCCTGATACAAAAGGGACAAGAAAAACCATCCCAAGGTAGAAAAAGGGTACCTTTGCAACTGCATTCATGAGACTACTAATCAAAACAATTACATTTCAGTACCTACAATGAACTCACTTGTGTAGAAGTCTTTAAAATAATTCAAAACGTTCAAAGCACTCCCTACCGAACACCACAGCTTTGGGAAGACATGTTGCAGTTTTGTTTTACACAAAATAACACATTCTGGGATTCACCTCTAAATTTCCTACAATCTTCTCATTACCCAAGCCCCACCCAGCCTCACTAAAATGTTTCTTCATCACCTTCAAAAGAATGACAGCACTTAAAAATTACCCTGCAAAATCTTCAACAACAGACTTTATTGTGTTATTTTTTAAAGGCTGTTATTATTTTGAGGAATTAAATGTTTTATGTTTGCATGCATTAATATTGTTTAAAGATTAAAAGTTTAAGACTGACAAATTAAACTTTCTATACATTTTGTTTAGAGAAGTTATTCTCTTGAATTTTGATAGTGTTGGAATCCATCTTGTTTCAGGTTCCATTTGGTGGCACTCAGTAGGAGCTTGCGGAATGTGCAGAGGCCTGCTGGCCTGTAGATGAACTTGATGTACCCTTGCTGTAAATGACAGTCAAAAGTGTAAGTGACAAAATGATGCTATGCTTCATTTGCTGATTTCATAAATCAATTTGCATATATAGCCAAATGTTTGATTCTGAATAATGAGTGGATAAATGCTTGGAAACTTTCATCATTTCTATCCTTTTGCTGAGCAAATCATTCTCATTGGCTGTGTATCTTTGAGCAACTTGTATTGCAGCTTATAAAAACCTCATGCAAACCTCTGCATTTTGAGCAAATCCAGAATGGCACTGCTGTTGATTATAAGTTACTCTTTGAATCTTGCTGCCTGTGTGTTCATTTGTAGGCTTCCACAATGTAAAGCTTAAAAATAGGCATTATTAGTTTACCACTGTCCACAGTACCATATGATGTTGTGTACATTTGAAATTCTCTACCCGATAGAACCTCTGTTTTGGGGCCTGATTAGAGTTTGGTAGACAGGGTCCTCCATTGCCAATGCGACACCCTGTCCACCAAACCCTTGGTCCAGGTGCCTGATTTAGAGACCAGTTTCCAGGTACGGAGCTCCTGTAGGCTCTGTCAATAGAAAGCTTCCTCCAATGGCTCAACTCATTATGCTGTCCGAGAAAGGGCATTACACTGCCTGCTTTATGTAGGGTGGCTGGTGTAATGTCCTTTTCTTCTGCCTGGAAAAGCGGGCAGTGAGGGAGAGCAGAGAACAATAAAGACTCCCATACTCTGGGAGAAAACTCCCAGGTGTCCGGGTTATGTTTTTTCGCTTTTGTTTTTCAGGAACACTCTTTCACTTGAGAGTTTGTTTTGGAAAAATAAAAACTTTATAAATGTTTGGTGCTTGACCATAAAAACCAGTGGCAGCTATCCAGAATTTTTATTTTGTACCTTGAAAGGAACTTCTGTGACCGGTCCAATCAGATTTACCTTCAAATCTTTATTATGAAGGCAGCGCCTATTTTGTCCCCATACCTCTTACCCATCTTTCTGGCAGGTGCTCCTTAGAAGATTTAGGCAATGATTCAGAGTAGAGCAGCATAGAATTGGTATTTTACCACACCCGGTAAATAGTAATATCCTGCGGTGGGGTATTTTCCCAGGTGCATTAAAAACTGTCCATTCCTAGTTCCCCAACTCTGAACAAGACATAACATGCAGATTCTCTATTTATTGTGCCAAAATGTTCATGTGTCTCCATTTTACCAAGTACTTTCAATTGATAAATTTCACTTAGTTTAACCTAGCGAAATCTGCCTGGGGAAAAGTCACTGCCACTAAACTCAGAATTCTGATACCTGCTCAAACTCCTGTTTACACATGGATTTGAATTTACTCCTAAACTTCACATTAGGGCTATAGGAGGAATATTCCAATTACCTTTTGTCTTAACTATCTCCCCATGTAATTCCTCTGTAACAGTCTCACCACTAAAAAATTACACTTTAGCAATTACAAGTAAGCACTTTCTAGCAGTGAACAGTAGTTCTCAAAAACCCCAATAACTAAGGGGGTGAGCTGACAAAGTCCACGTCCACCAAATTAGGCATGACCACCAAGGCATTTAGGCATGACCACCAAGCCGGCGAACATTTATGAAGCACTGGCAGGAAATACCATCAGGGCGGTTCCAGTTGGTGCTTTTTTAAGTTTGACAATGGCTCCATCAACATGATGGAGCAGTCCGTCCAATTTTTTTTTTTATTTTCAAAAAGGGGACTTTCTCCTTGAAAATAAAAAAAAACAATGCCCCCTCACCAAGGCAGCAATAGAGTATCCTTACCACCAATATATAGATCAGCCCCTACATCTCTTATTGTGTACAGGGCACTGTGTAGAAAGTTTCTGCACTGCACAATTCTGCAGGATAGCACACCACTGTGAAGTATGGTAAGTGTAAGGGGAATCCCCCTACATCTACCACAATTTACCCTTGGTCGCTGTATATGTACAACATCCCCAGTAGCAGATCATGGTTCAATATGCACTGCCTTTTATAACAATATTTACTTTTAAGCATACTGAATAATTGTACTATGCTTCATCTTTGCAGCTTCCAGTCTCGAACACATATATAATTTAGAATTGCTTAGTTAAACATTTAATTGCAGTATATACTGGCGTACAGTGTTCTGTATTTTGCTTTAGCCATCAAAGGGTTATGTAGCTTAATATAAAATAAGTAAGGCTCCCACAAAATAGCATTTTGTACACAAACATGGAACATTTTTGTGTGTGAAGTATGTTGGAGGAAAACTCAAGAATAAATGTATTCTTTGTACTATTAGAATGTAATACAGCCTGTCGTGTTTGTGCAGGTTTGGTTAGCCTGTTTACAGCATCTTACAGAAACCTGTCTGGATAATAATGAGTGTGTGGCTCTCGGTCTGTGCGCTGTTTTTATTCAGTGTGTATATTCAGAGAGTATTTACTGAGGATGAGTTTATTTCTCTTTACTTTAGTAGCCACTCATTTATTTCAACAATGCGGTTCAGCTGTCAATAATGCAGTGTCAAGCACTGTGTTGGTATTTGCAATTTGAACCAATCCAACAAATGTTCCATGTGAACAAGTTTCTAAAGTTTCAAATGTGGTCTAGCTTATGTGATTACATGATTTCCCTCTGCAGTGTTCTTTTAAGGGTAAACATTGTAAGCTCACTCAAACTGCCCAATTCAGACTGTCCCTTTTATTCTCTTCCACAGCTTTACCATTTCCTATTTTTCGCTTTCTGTCCTTTACCCATTTTCTAATGCTAAGCAGTTGACAGATGTTATACCTTTACGTGAGCTTCTCCTTATTTGTATGCGATCATCATTGTCCATTTGTGTCTTTCAAAGCATCCTTCCATTTTTGAATTGGAACCATAATGTCATTTTAACATTGTTGTCTTCTTGTGAATAGTACAGTGTTTTCATTATCTGAACAGATGTACAAAGCATTTTTCCGGGCGCAAACGGGCCGATTCACAGAATCGGGCTGTTTGGGACCGAAAAAATGCTTTTTCATATGGACAAAATGCAAAATGGGATTCATTATCTTGTTACCAAATCGCACTTTACTTTTGAGATTTGGTAATTGGAAGGGGCATTTTTAGGACATCCCTTCGAAGTACCAAATCGATATGGTATGCATACTGCTTTGTGACCAAAGTCCGGTAGCAAAACAATAATACTTTACCACCAGTTTAAAACTAGCGGTTGCCCAATCGCAAAGGGGGAGGGGTCTCGAAGGGTCCCCTTTGCGAATGGGAATGTAAATAATAATGTTTTTTAAAGCAGGTAGCGGTCCCACAGACCACTGCCTACTCTTAAAAATGGAATTTCAAAGTTTCATTATTTTCTTTTCAAACACATCCCATTTTCCTTTATGGAAAACAGGCTGCATTTAATAGAAAAAGATTGCTTTATTAAAAAAGCTATCACAGACATGGTGGTCTGCTGACCTCAGCAGGCCACCATCACTGTGATGGCTGCGATTCCTAATGGGTCCCAAACTATGACCTAGATCATTAATATTCATGAGGTAGGTTGATTTGAGACCCACAAGGAATGCTAAATGAAACTCAATGAGTTTCATACATTAGGAATACCGATTTCCTAATTGCGATTCGGAGAAAATCACAATTAGGAAATCGGTATTCCTAATGTTTGTATATCTGGCCCAAAACCCTTTACTATGTTTTTCAGTGAATTATTGAGACTTTTTAAAAAGGAAAATTAGAGGTTGGGTCATGTATCCAAATCCCCACTGAGTATGGCCTTAGACCTTTGTATATTGGGCCAGACAAATGGTCCTCCCTGTGATCAGACCCTGTGCTCAACCCCCCCTCTGTGCAGTCTCTGCAGTGCCTGGGCTTGGGCTGTTTGGCAGGGGTTCAGTGTACTGAGGGTCGTTAATCTCTGTGGCCACAATTGCATCCCAGGAGTTGTACACCAGGATTGTCCTGGCGCGAGGCTCTGTGCCCCAAGCTTACATGTCCTGTGGTTGGAAGCAGGGACTAGACTGCCCCCTGTGGCCATCCTACCAAATGCCTTCCTAGGATGAGATTTGATTGCCAGACTCTCTGAAAATGTGCAAAAACTCTAGGTGATCACTCAATGGTCTCTCTGTCTGGAAGCTACGTGGATTCCATTCAGACTAACTCAAACTATTGAAGAACAGGAAGATGAAATGGAGGAGGGTGTTGTCCTTTTGCGCTCGTTATCATCCCCCACTTTACAAATGCCATTTTTGCTGAATAACAATTGTTTGCAATCTCTAATTGGTAACCATAAAAGCAGCTGCACCAATGATTATTATGAACCCTGTTACACAGCACATTCACACAGATGTTTATTAATGGGTTCAGTAGCAATGATCACACATAATGATCCCAAACATTATATTTAATATATAGAAAACAGCACACATTTGCTCAAGCCTTTTGACTTCATTTTACAAAGAGAGGACAGCTGGCAGCTACTCAAACGTGCACCTAAGAAATAAAAAAACTAAGGTTCAGCTGCCTCCAATCAGTGGTTAATCCAGAGGGGCTGAAGGGCTATCAACATGGAACCAATGGTGGGGAGATAAAAATTGGTCTTCTCTCTCAGGTTTACCCTCAGGTCTGATTTGTTGCTAAGGTCTTAAAGAGCAATGAAAAAGTTGCCAAAATTCATAAGAAGGATGTCCTATGCTTGGGTCCATTGGGCCCCATCTGTGACCTATTCAGAAGTGTTGCCTTAGTCTGTAGATTGAAGTAGCAGCGACAAAGTACAGGAAACAACCTGTTTAGGTGCACTCACTGGTGGTGTTGGGCAGCCTGGAGGTGCAAAGTGTCTTTGAAAAGGCAGAGGCAGAATATGTATTTTTTATCCTCAGCTATGAGCTATCATCTGTGCTGTGACTATCTCATCAGTAATCAATCATTCTCCTGCTGTCCGAGTCTTGCTTCACTTTCTGCCTAGTAAACTGTGTCACCCCTTAACTGTCTATCTCCATTGGTCAATGAGAGTTAATTCTTTTTATATATATCCATGATGCCTCCATCCATTTTGCACATTTCTTATCCCTATTGTGTATGGAAATCACACTTGTGCTTTGAGTGATTCCCTGGCTGCCAGCCCTGATTCCCTCTGTCAGCCTCTCCTGAAAGTAATCTTTCATATTCTCTTTCTGACACCTGGCCATTTACAACTCATCTCATCTGCTAGCCTGTCCCTTGCCGATGTTTAGCATACTCCGCTTCCCATCCCCTTTTCTCTTTCTGCTGTTATTGTCTCATAATCTTACATGTTCAATATCTCTCCACCAGTAAATTCCATTACACTTATCAAAAACACTTTGCTAGTGTTACCTCCTTCCCTGCTGGTTGTCTCACCTCCCAAAACTGTTAAATGAAGTTTGAAAGTGATGCACTTCCAGGAAGCTGGTTCTGTAGTTGGTTGTTTGGACTTTAAACCATGCTTTTCTTCAATCGTGATGGGACTGAAGAGGTCAGCGTGCTATATTAACTGTTACATTTATTCCATAGGTATTACTTGTTTATAGACTAGGTCAAGGCACTGTCCTCTGTGGCAGCTTGACTTTCCTCTGAAAAAAAGGTTTTCGATCCATCAGAAAATCGAAATTACATTCTTGGATCTTGCAGAATGACCCCAGAAGAGATTTATAAGTAAACCTTTTATTGGCACAATTGATGCTGCATTTTAACAAATGTAAACCCATTCAGTAACACGTAATGAAAAAGACCCAGACTAAACTGCTTTGTGAAACTATGAATTTGCCACAATATGAAACCACATGTGTTGCACCTCTAAAAAAAGCCAGAAGAAAGCTACAAGGAATGCATCTTGATGAACCTGTTCCATAGGTTGATTGTTTGCACTATTGGCCATGTATTCTTTCAATATTGAGTGGATGAACATGCTCAATAAGGGACACTAATACCCAGTGTGGGATTTTTGCCCTGCAAAGAAAATTTCTTCTCCATTCAGTAATCTAACAGAATCCATAAATACATACCTAGATTCTATAAAATAACCCTAGAAGAGACTAATAAATATTGTTTGAGTAAAGAGTAAACAACTTTTGAACACTATTTGGTACACACTATTAAACAACATACTCTTTTCTCAGTTTAAAATGTTGAATATAATCCCTTTAGATGATAACAAAGATGTTCACTCAAAAAAGAGAAATTTTACCAGACTGCTTTACTACAAAATGAGGGGTTTGTTGAAAGATGGATCAATGACACAATATTGTTGAAAACAATATTGATGCACACAAATATTGCAAAAATATATTGTTTAGAAAAATATTGCCATCCTATATTCAATTAACCTAAACACAAATATAGATGATCAAAATATCGAAACCAACAATATTGGAAACAAAACAAAAATATCATTACCTTTAAATAACTATACAAAATGTTTCAAAATATCGAAATACACAATATCGATGCACTAATATTGCAAAAAATAAAGCCAAAAATTACTACTATAATAATTCTATTTTACTATAAACAACAAAACTCAACATAAACTACAAAACCTGATAAAAGTTAATAGATATTCTAAACACATTATTTAAATATTATAACACTAAAATAAACTTTAAAAGCATAAAATAATATTAGAATACATTACAATACATAAAATAATAAAAAATAATAAATTTGTAATGCAATTAATGTAATATAAAAATCAATAATAAATAAAATTAAACATAAAAAATATATCCAAAATGACACAAAAAAAGAAATCATTACTAAACATTAAAACAGTAAGCCTAATCAGCGTCCACGATAAAGGGTGACACGTGATAAAAAAATCAAACTAAACAAGCACTAACCCATGAAAACAACCATAACACAAACTAACCAATAAAAATATGTAATTAATAAAAATATAATATTAACCCTTTCCATGCGTCGGACGGCCCCCGGCCATCCGACGTCACGGTGGGCGTGTGCGGAGGACGGCCGGGGGCCGTCCCAGACACGCCCACTCAAGGGAGCGCCCAGCACCACGGCGGAATCCGCGTCGCGGTCAAGCGGTTAAAGGAGCAGAAAAGTTCAACACTTAATACACCAGAAACACTAAAGCTGCAAATCAATGACACTGCCATATTGCCAACAGAAAATCAAAAAAGAAAATTGGCAGATAATATACAACTACGTCCACAGGTAAGTTAAACATTTAAATTAACATAGTTGAAAGTAACTTATTTTAAAAATGTTAAAGTACAAATAACTAACCAAACTCTTTATTCTTATGCAGCTACCAAACTGTAGGTATCACAGAAAAATACAACACAATCTACAACCTACAGAGCCATCAGTAAAATTCAACAATCGAACACCTGAAGAAAGGCATGTAATAAGTAAGTAAAATAAAAAAAACATTTCTAAACATCAGCTAAAGCTTAAAAGTTAAAAAAGAAACTATAGCCCCCAACCCCTGCAAATTACCGTAAAACAAATATTAAAAATGAAACTAATACAATGTTTTCGTCCCAACAGAAAACAAACCACCTGATTCACTTTGGAGCAGCTTCACCAGAAAAGTGAAAAAGAACTGTATTTATAATCAACAACACATATGTAGGTATAAATGCAAAACGATTTGTCATAATATTTTATGTACATTAGCAAAGCAAAAATAAAATTATAACAATTTATTTAACTGTATTATTAAACTATTTTCAGATAGAATGACAAAAAGAACAAGCTATATGAACTCACAGAAAGGTAAACAATTACTCTTGCACATGGGCTATGCTTGCATCCAAGAAAGCACGAGCACCAAGAATGTTATTTGGAAATGTACAAAATACTACTCGAATGCTGTTATTGTAGGGCAGCTACGAAAAATAATGTTGTTATTAAAGTGACAGAACACAATCACCCCCAAATATCACTGAAATCAAAGTAAGCCATGTACTTCAAGATTTAATAGAGGAAAACTCTAGTTCCCAAGAGCTCACTACTAAACTTCTAAAAGATATACTCCCTAAAGTACCTGAACACATCACAGGACCACTACCAGCTATACCCTCTTTAAAACACTTATTATAACAAACTTAGAAAGACACCAGTGATACTCCTGCTGCCCCTAGAAGATATGAGGACATCCAAATTCATGAACACGTAGCCACCAAACATAATGATGAACCCTTCCTCCTACATGACAACCTTAAAATTTACAAACAAATTTTTATATTTCCTACAGCAGATAATTTATTATGATTATGCTAATGCTAATCATGGATGATGAACGGAACCTTCAAAATACCCTATGCAATTCACTCATATATACACCATACATGATGAATATCAAAAGACTAATATATGCCTCCTGTACACCTTACTACCTAATCAATAAAATAGCACTTACGACAAACTAATAAACCACATTAAAATTAAACAAAACAACTACTTTAATAATAGACTTTGAATAACTCATACCCACACACAGCCATTTAAAACTATTACTTCCATTTTAATCAAAGCATTTGGGGGCATCTCCAACAATCTGCACTAAGGGACTAATTACAAGGTAGGTGGTGCGGCACAGGGTCCGCTCCCCGCCGCACCGCAAAACCCGTGGTCAAGCTACCCCCCAGATTAGGAGTTTTGTCCTGTCTGGTGGGCTTTTTTTTTGGGCGTTCTCATGCCGGTGCCTCTAAAAATAGGCACTGCAAAGGGAACGCCAAAAACAGTTCCTGCATGGAAAAGTCCATGCCGTGCAGGAACTGGGGTGCATTCACATAGGGCGGCATGCACCCCAGGACTCAGAGGCAATAGGGGGCCCTGTAGGGCCCCCATTCTTTCCTCTCTGCCAGGGTCTTCATGGAGGAGGAACCACAATGAAAACCACGGTGGAGAGGAAGCTCCTAAAATGCTTGGCGTGACCTCAGCATTCCCGCCAAGCATATTGATGCCTCCTGACCTCAGCAACACCGCAAGAAATGGCAGTTCCCTGGCAGCTGCTGTGGGGCAATGGCGGTCCGACCGACATAATCGTAATAGGGCAGTCAGGAGACCGCCGCTCCCCTGCGAGTCTGGCGGTCCGTGGACCGCCAGACTTGTAATTGAGCCCTAAGTGTAGAATATGCAACTAACATTCAATTTGCCTTTGAAATAAAAGAAAATAATTGCACTAGACTATGTGCCTGTAACAGAGGTAGCTACCCACTCCAACTTACTTATAGAAAGTCAATTTACCAATAAAATAAACATAAATTAAGTCCCCTAATGGACTTCTCTGAAGACACTTGGGTTGGCAGACTGCATTGCTCTGGACATAGAACCCAACTATAATTCCAAATACCACAGTGGAGTGTCTACAACAGCACCATGGCTCAAGATGCCAAAACCAGCAATGCAGTAGAAGGGGGAGTGGCTAACTGCCAATGAAGATGGCTGCTCCCTAAAGCGGCTCCTGCTATCCACCTGCCCAATCCCCCACCATCTGTACCTCCATCCATCTCCTGCAGCTCCAGCATGACTGATTCAATTGCTGGAGGCTGCAGGGATATCAGCATGACGGGGCCCGGTACAGCGTGCAAAGTTTGGCCCGATTGAAGATATTGCCCCAGTGGAGTCATGAGATGACGGCGAAAAAGATGGGCAGCTGAGCCAACGACAGTGATTTTGGCATGTGGCCCAAGTGCAGGTAAGACATAGTGCCGACTGCGGTGAGAACAACAGGCCTCCTCACCGTCCCAATTGTGAAGTGAGCCCTGAAAGAGGCCTGTGGTGTGGTGTGCAACAGTGGCTCTGAGTGACTCCGGTTGGACCCGGTGGCGAGAGAGGGCAGTGAGTGCAGAACTGCCCCCAGCTGCGGTGCATACGAGACGGCCCCCAGGTGAAGCTGCAGTGGAGACCGCCTGTTCCGGGGGCCTTTGAACTTCCTCCTACTAGCAACCCTTAAGGCGAGGCCTGGGGCAGACTGAAGCGACGCAGCCTACTCCGGGAGGGCACCCAGGAGGCATACAGTGCTGCAGGGATAGGGCCCTCCTAGTTCAGATACCGGCCCAAGTTCTAAACAGGGAAAGATCTGGTGGCCCCGTGGGCATAGACAGACAAGCGCTGAGTGGCAGGCCCCTGTGGAGTGACAGGAGGCCCGGATGAACACTTGCAGATGCAGAGCATCAGATCAGCCTGATCGGGTGCCGGGGGTGGATTGCCTGCAGAAAGAACAGGCCTGCAATTAAAATGTACGCTATTTCAGTACAACCCTTACAAGGGATCCAAACAATGAGACTTGGCCCTTACATTGGCCCCTGGGCTGGTATCAGGGAACACGCTCACCCCCTCTTCCCATGCACCTTACTACTGCAGCCACAGTGCTTTCTGGAAATTGCTGCTCATACGACACTACAGAGGTGTGACTTACATGCGGGGGGCCAATCTTTAAACACCTTGAGTGCGGTCCTTGCACAAAGTGGGAAACTTTCACATATCAGTGAAGTGCAGGAGGATGGACTCCTGGAGATCTTCTTGGAAGCGGACAGACTCCTAGATGCTCAGCCCTTGAGATGCAGTGTGTCCAGCTGCAGTTTATAACTGTGGCCTGCCAAACCGAGTGACTGGCATGGAGCCCCCCATAGCACTTCATCCTGTGAGGTGCCATCGGACTAACCAGTACAAGCGTAATGGGGTATGATGCAATAAGGCCTACCAAGTGGAGAGGGGTCAATATAACACAACAAAAAATCTATACAGGACCCTACCTGGCCATTAATTGAAATTAATCTAAAAAGAACACAACATACACATTAATCCAGTGTTTTTGAGCATTAGTCACGTTCGTATTTAAAACTTTTTACCACAATTATATTTTTCAATTTTTGACAATCTTATCTTTCCAAGTACAAACAACACAAATACATAAATCAATGAAAACAGGTTACAAGACATACATCAAAAAACAAGATTTGAAGATCCAGAACTTATTGATGTCTATGAGTTATAAATGATGAATCAAACTATACACTCTCAACATTCAATGTACACCCCTATTACAAAATGAGGTTTAAAGGACATTTTTATAATTCCTTCTCTGCATAAACAGTCCAGTGTCATTCCATTTTTGGTTCAAAATTTTCAAGTTTCATATCCAAATTATATTGCTTTAAGCAGAAAAGGTTCTCCATTTTCTTATTCAAGAAACTGCCAATACGTTGCAACCTCAAATAACTGGGGGTATATAAACATTTCTAAGATGTCATCATCAGGGCACAATCTCACTCATTCAGTCTGGATACAAAAAGAAAAACAAAATTACATGTATTTACAAGTATATGCCAGTTGCATCTATATTGGGCCCACCATTATAGTGCTCCATATTGCCCATTGAGGTCATGTGGCACCTTAGACCCTTTCACAATGCAGGATTTCAATTATTTAAACATGGAGTCTATCCTATATTTGGAACTGACTCATCCATTTTATGTAAATTCTAAATCCAGTGCTTCCCAAAGGAGTGACCACGTGTTGGTTTTAAACCCATGCATGGCCCAGTGTTTATTTTTTATCAAAGAATGTATTGCAGAATTTAAGAAACACGCTCACCAAAACTGAATGTATTACAGAATTTCAGACAACAACACCATGTGTATAGCCGCTAAACAACCACCATGGCAGCAGAAAACCAGAGGCTGTAACAACAATTCTAATATTTGGGGGATGAAAAAAACACGCTGTAGTAATCACATGCATATATCTTATGGGCCATAATATATAAGTACAGTATCTATGTATCAAACACATAACTGCTGTCCTCTGTAGTTGCTTCCAGGTCTTTCTTCTTTTATACTATCCCAGTTCAAGAATCCAACTGGGAATAAATATGCATTCCCACACTAAATGTGGAAACCATTTCTCTTGGCATTACTGCATACGCTGACACAACTTCATGTCAGTAAGTCAATACTTCTGGCCGTGGACTTCCGGTTTGTAGCGGTGAATGATGGGAAGTGTAGTCTATATTTAAAGACCATTCCTCAAGGCATTACTCCATCTATCGGCACAGGATCATGTCAAAGATTAAATACTTCTGGATTTGAGCTTCTGGGTTAAAGTAATGAAAGGTTGGGAAATGTAGTCAAAGAATGTATTAAAGCAAGATGTTGCCCAATTTTCAAGTTGCCACAATACAAGTGCTGGTGAGAATTGTCTAAGAAGAGGTGGAACATCACTTGATACAATCTCCACAGAGTCATTTAATAAAAATGCTCTTTTTTCTCTTTTCAAAAAATATACACAACTGAATAAAAAGGGCATTCATTAAACGTACATATCACTACTGAGAGCCAATACAGTTTGCTTTTTAGAAAACATTAGCAACTTCATATAATTCATTCAAACCAGTTTCAACTGTACATAACTTCATTATTAAAAGTGCTTCCTGTCGTCACAAATATGAATCACCCCCATGTTTGAGGTGTAACTGCCTCAAAACAGTCCATTTTAGATCCAAAACTGTGTGGTTATGCTCAAGGAAATGTTGTACCAGTGGCGCTGACATGGTGTGGCATCTTATACGTGATTTATGTTGGCTGATTCTATATAGAACTTCTTGACCGGTTTCGCCAATGTATGCTTTTCCACATGGACAAAGTATACAATAAATCACATGTTTTGATTTACAGTTTGTAAATTCATTATGCTGAGGAGGAATACTATTCTACACAAAGGTGGTCCCTTCTATTGTGGATGCACATGCCACACATGTGCCACATTTGTGATGGCCAAGTACTGGAGGTAATCCCAAAGCAATCCTCAAATAACACTGTGGTCGTTGAATCTCCGCATTGGAGTGAGCAAGTGTTGGACTTGTACACATTAATGTGCCTTTTTGAGTTGTTCTCTTCACACAACCTTCATTCTGTGTTCTCTCATCTCTACACACTGTATTATCCAATCACACATTACCCACATTATGATGTCACATCATACCTGTTCTTGTGTATTTATATGATGTATTGAAATGTTGGTGCAGATTTGATTTGGACTTGGACAGGAGCAGTTTGTTTTACTTCCATCTGCGTGTGGGCCTTGTTTCCTGTTATTTCTTTAATAAATAACTTTACATCACTTTGACTTCGTGTCTCAACAATTTGGCGACGAGCGTTTAGCAAGGCCCACAGCAGTCACCCTTCAGCTCGCTTTATGAAGAGAAATCATCGTGATCTCTAGCTGTGTGAGTAAGTGAGAAGCGGATATTTCTTAAAGGAAGATTTGAGCCCGGATTTCCTGATTTACTTCGATAAAAAAGGTACTTTATCTCTAGCGCTTTACTTTTTAAAACATTGCGCATTTACGCTAATTGATATCTGAGGTGCTTACTTTTACCATTGGAGAATCACCGTTGGGCATTTTAGTGCACGCGTTCTCTTCTCGAGGACAGCCTCGCGCGTATGAAGTGACTGTGATGCAATGCGCATCATCAGCTGTTCTCACCCTGAAACCTGAAGCTTCGCAGGCACCTTACTAGCGCAGTACGCAGCACGCACGACGTGCGGCCATTTTGTATATTAACTTTATTGTTCTCTGAGGAAATTTCTTCCGATACAAATATACGGAAGACACTCTCCTTCTGCATCTCTTCAATCGGTAAGAACCTTATTGATTATATAAGGTATACAAATACATTCCAGCATTATATTAAAGGAAATTTTGACATTTTAACGGCAATTTAACTTTTTACTGCACATGAGTGAAATTAAAGTTAAATCTGAGGAAGAAGTAAATGTTATATGTTATATGTTATGTTATATGAGTTTATAACGCGCACAGCTACTCATGAGTATCCCGGCGCGGTGCCTAACGGGGTAAGGACGGTGTGCTTTCAAGAGAATAGGTGTGTCTTCAGTTTCCTCTTGAACGCCTACAGGGTCATGGATGGTACGCAGGGCAAGAGGAAGGGCGTTCCAGGCAGCCACCGCCTTCACTGTAAAGGAGCTGCCCCCTATTCTCTGTAACTTGAAACGAGGGACCTGAGCATAACAAAGGGACGAAGACCGCAGGGGGCGTGCGGGAACATAAAAAGAAAGATGCCTCTGCAGGTAAAGAGGACCACAACCATGAAGAGCACGGTGGGCCAAAGTCAATAATTTAAATTTAACTCTATCCACCATGGGGAGCCAGTGGAGAGAACGCAGCTGTTGACGGACACTGTTCCTAGCCGAGATGCCCAATAGAAGTCTGGCTGCCGTGTTTTGAACCACCTGCAGCTTCTTCAGCAGGTATCCGGGGATACCAGCGAAAAGGGCATTGGCATAGTCCAGCCGTGACAGAATCAACGCACATGACCGTCTTCCTCGCCGCCTGAGGTAGGAGGGGGAAGAATCTTCTGAGAGTTTTAAGCAGGCCGAAGCAACATCCAGCCAGCTTCTTAATGTGTGTCGAGAAGGAAAGACATTCATCAAACCATACCCCCAGGTTTTTAGCTGGCTTCCCTGATGAGGTAGGTGATGGAAACTCCGGAGGCACAAAGCAGTACAATTTGTGTTCCAGCATTTTTCCTAAGTGAACCAGGAAAGCCACCTATGCGCTGGAAGAGTTGGCATAGGGCATTTGAAAACTACTTAGTGGCTATTGACGGAAAGGAATATTGTGCAGAAAGAAAAAAGGCCATTATGTTTGGTTTACTGGGCAATGCAGGGCAAGAAAGTTTTGAAAGTTTGCCCGAATTTGAACATCCTCCAGGACAGTTTATTCCCATGAATGAGTATCAGGAGGCTGTGAAACGAATGGAGAAGCAGTTTTCTGAGGAACCAAACATTATGGTTGGCAGACATAAATTTGCCATGCGCAAACACATGGAAGGAGAGAATATTAAAGAGTACATCACAGCATTAAGAGTACTTGCCACTAAGTGTGAATACAATGAAATGGTAGACATATATATAAGAGACCAGTTTGTGTTTCATTGTTACTCAAAAGAAATTCAAGAACGTTTACTTGCTTGTAGGAATTCCACTTTGCAGGAAGTAATAGACATTGCTAAAGGGATTGAGCCCTCTTTATTGTCGTCTATTGAAATATCTAAAGAAAGTATGAATGCCACTAATGTTTTTGCCTTACAGGATAAGAAAAGATATGAACAGAAGTTTGGTACAAAGAAAAGTGGAGACAAGAGTAATCAAGGTAAAACATGCTTATGCTACAGGTGTGGATCGAAAAATAATTTGGCAGATTTTCAGGGGTGTCCTGCCATAGGAAAAATGGTGTGTAAATTGTCAAAAGGTTGGACATTTTGCTTCGTCTTTCAAAAATGTAAAAAGCAATTTTAGAAACAAGGTTAAAGTTAATTCTGTGGAGGAGTTTGATAAAGAGATTTGCTCTAACATAGTCCTTTCTATTGATGCACCTGAAAGTAGGATCAGAGCACCTTTAGGTAGTGTATTAATCGATGAAGTAGAGTTACAAATTATGGCTGACTCTGGATCACCGATTACTATAATATCAGACACAACTTTTGAAATTTTTTGAAAAAATTGTAATTTAAAAGTAACAGATGTTAATCCCAAAGCCTTTGGTGATTTTGAAATAGAAATGGTCAGCTGTTTTGAAGATTCATTAAATTTCAAGGGAAGAAATATTTTTACAAAAATATATGTGGCAAAGAAAGGACGTAATATTGTAGGTTGGAAAGACTTAGCCAAACTTAGGGGCACATTACGATGGCGGGCGGACAAAGTCCGCCCGCCACCATAACGGTGAATGGGACCGTCCGCCAGAGGAGCAGCGGTCCCGCTGTAGGCATTAGGATGCCACCGCCACAGCGGCAGTGGCATCCCGCATACAATGAATTGCGGCAGGCGGTGCTGTAAGCAGCACCCGCCACAATGCCATATATGCATGTTGTGCACTTGCATGCACAACATGACAGGCACTGCACGGTGCCTGCCACCTTGTGCATGCAAATGCAGGGGACCCCCCATGTGCACCCCCCACCCCCCCAACAGCAAAGACCGTATGCCTTTCCATGGCGGCGTTGCCGCCATGGAAAGGCTGCTCTCTGCCACCATCCTAATATGGATGGCGGTGTCTTGCAGACACCGCCACCATATTAGTGCCCTTTTTGGTCCCCTGTCAGACCGGCGGAAAACCGGCGGACGGTCTTTCCGTCCGCCGGGGTCCCCCCCGCCATCGTAATGTGGCGGGGGAATTGGCATGCGGGCGGTGGAATATGGCGGGCGGATCGCCACCGCCATACGGGCGGTGGCGATCCGCCCTCTATTGTAATGACCCCCTAAGTGTTATATTAAAACCAGGATCTGATGAGCCAATAGTTTTAGATGAGAATTTTGTTGATTGTGTAAGTATTAATGAAAAACAACTTACTCTTGAGGCAGTCTTAAACAAAAATAAAGAAGTTTTTTGAAGAACACATTGGATGTGTAAAGGGTTTCGAACACAAAATCAAGTTAAAAGAAGGTGATATTCCCATCTCACACAAAGTTAGGCCAGTACCTTTCTCAATAAGAAAGGAACTTAAAGATTTACTAAAAAACTTTGCGAAGAAGGTGTTATAGAGGAAACTGACTCCTCAGAGTGGGTTTCCCCATCGTTGTCACAAAAAAGGACTGGCGATATCAGATTGTGTGCTGACTTGAGATCTTTAAACAAGAACATTGTTGTGGATTGCCATCCTTTACCAAAGATACAGGAGATTTTGGCATCCACTTCAGGTTCTAAAGTATTTTCTTTGATCGATCTCAAGTCAGCATACCATCAAATTAAGCTGGCAGAGGAGTCTAAGGATCTCACTACTTTCGTGACTCCATTCTGAACTTACAGGTACGTGAGATTACCCTTTGGACTCGCCTCTGCCGCAAGCGTCTTTCAAAAATTGATGGACATAATTTTTAAAGACATAAAAGGGGTTGAAAAATTCCAGGACGACATTTTACTGCATGCATGTACCACGATAGAACATAAGAACTTTTTAAATGATGTTTTTAAGATACTTAAAGAAAAAGGAATGACTGTCACAAAAAGTCAATGTTTGCACAAAATAGAATAGAATATTTAGGTCATCAACTAACAGCTGAAGGAATTAAACCCAAAGATGACTTAGTAAAAGCCATCAGAGAAGCACTTAAACCAAATGATAAAGAAACATTAAAGTCATTTATGGGACTGTGTGAATATTATTCACGATTTATTGAAGGGTACGCTGAAAAAGTGGAACCTTTAAGGAAACTTTTACGCAAGGGAGAAAAATTTGTGTGGGAAGAAGAACAAAATTGTGCTTTTGAAGTGATCAAAAAATCTATTGTGGATGCGCCAGCATTATTCCCCTATGATCCAAACAAGAAAAATATCATAACTGTTGATGCCAGTGCGGTAGGCATTGGTGCTGTGTTTAGTCAAAAAATGGGCAGTGAAGAATTTACCATTGGTTTTATTTCAAGACAACTTAAAAAAGCAGAACTATTTTATAGCACCATTGAGCGTGAGACTCTTGCTTGTGTTTGGGCAGTCGAAAAGTTAAAAACATATTTATGGGGTAAAGAATTTGAGATCATTACTGACCATAAACCCCTAATATATTTGATGGACGGTTGTGGCAGAGGAAATGGAAAAGCATCCTCAAGATTAATAAGACTTATCGCTAAGCTACAAGAGTATAACTTTAAAGTAAAACACATTCCAGGAAACTTAAATTGTCGTTCTGACTGCCTTTCAAGAATGCCACTTATTGATAATGAAGATGAAATAAATGAAGAAATAGAATGTGTAGTTGCACCAATTGATGCAACCATTTTGAGTGAAGGAGCAATAACATAATGTGAATGGGTTGAAAAACTAGGAAAAGATTGTACTTTACAAAAAGTAAAAGAATTTGTGATTGGTAAATGGCCACCATTACGTAATTTAAGCAATAACATGAGATGTTATCAACAGGTTACAGATGAACTAACTGTTGTTAATGGATTACTTATGAGACATGATTTATTCATTCCACCTTTTGAACTTAGAAAAAAACTCATATGTATTGCACATAGAGGTCATCCAGGATCTACAGCTACTAAGAGTATTTTAAAAGGTTATTATTGGTGGCCAGGAATGAATTCAGATGTAAACAAACATGTTGATTTTTGTGTAGAATGCTTAAAAGCAGATAAGCATTGGAAGGTTTGTAAAAAATGAAATGCAGATGATAAAAATACCTAAAGGGCCTTGGCCCAAAATAGCTATTGACTTTTCGGGAGCATTCAAATGTTTAGCAAACAATTGTAAATTTCTTGTTGTTTTATCTGATTATTACTCAAAGTGGATTCATTACAAATTTTTTCCCAATATAACTACAGATATTATTATTCATTTCTTAAACAGAATTTTTGCAATTGAGGGACAACCCAAGGTGTTAGTATCTGATAATGGTTCACAATTAGTCTCAGCCAAAATGTGCAATTACTTAAAATTGTTAGGCATTAAGCAAGAAAAAACACCTTTATATAGCCCCTCCTCTAAAGGACAGATTGAACGTGTAAATAGATTTTTGAAAGAAGGTGTTCAATTGGCAATTGCATCTCATTTGCCAGTTAAGGAGCATATTCGGGAAAAGGTTGTTAGCTACAATAACACAGAGAATAAGATTACAGGACATACTCCATTTTATTTAATGAGAGGAATAATGGGTAATACCATTTTGACACCTAAATTTAAGAATTGGTACAAAGAAGATACTGAAAGCACAAAAATTGATGACAAAATAATAAATGTACATCAAAAGATTGTTGACAAACAAAAGTTAACAAAAACATATCATGATGTAAGTAACAAAACTAAAAATAAAATATTGAAAACAGGGGATTGGGTCATCATCAAAAAACCCATAAAGGTACAAAAGGGAGAGCCTACTTTTACCAGACCTTACAAGGTGGTAAGTGTATCTAATGGATCAGTTAACTTAGGTGAAAAAGGATGGTGGAGTAAAAGTGAAGTTTATGCCTTAATCTGGTCAAGAAGAAATTCTCCTAAAGAATAAGACTAGAAAAGTTACAGATAGTGAAGAAAATATTTGGGAGTATCTAGATCTAGAAGAAGAAGCTCTAAATCATAACTTTGAGACTGATGAAGTGAATGATAAAATTGTCAATTCACCTACTTCGCCAGCTACATCCTATTCGAGATGTAATGAAACTTTTGCCACTTCAGGTGAACCTATTGTCAATCCTCACTCTCAGATACATTCTAATTATTCAGTTGCACTTGGAAAGCTTGAACCTAATGCATTTGAAATCTGTGATTTACCCAGTTCTTAACATATTAATGAGAATATAACGACTAGAAGAACAACCAAACCACCCAAACATTTTGATGATTTTGTTCTTTATTAATTCTTTTTTCTTTTCTTAATGGAAAAAAAGGAGATGTTGTACTTGTACATATTAATATGCCTTTTTGAGTTGTTCTCTTCACACAACCTTCATTCTGTGTTCTCTTATCTCTACACACTGTATTGTACAATCACAGATTACCCACATTATGATGTCACATCATACCTGTTCTTGTGTATTTATATGATGTAATGGAATGTTGGTGCAGATTTGATTTGGTCTTGGACAGGAGCAGTTCATTTTACTTCCACCTGCGTGTGGGCTTTGTTTCCTGTTATTTATTTAATAAATAACTTTACATCACTTTGAATTTGTGTCTCAACAGCAAGCTTATCTCTTAGGTTTTTATTTCTCTTTAAAGCAAGTAGGGGCATCTCCCTGAATTGATTTAGAAAAGAAACAGATCACCAGTGTTTCCGTATTATCTTCTTTACATATGACACCACAGCATTAAAAGTTGTTACACACACTAGATGATCTATAGGTTGTTTTTTTCTAGGTTCTAGGAGAAAATCCCTACGTGTGTACCACGCTCTCTTCATGGCACGTCACAATAGTTGGTAGGGATATTGTCTTTCTTTCAATTTCAGGATTAATCAATTTGCATTGCCAAAGTAATCCTTTTTTTTAGTGCCATTCCTTCGGAGACGTACACATTGATTAAACAGTAAGTTATCTTTTAGATCATGTTGATGGTGGCTTGTATAGTGGAAGAAGGTATTTCTGTCCGTCTGCTATGTATATAAGGTTGTACATATTTTTCCTTCTTCGTGTTTGATTGTCAAGTTCAGAAAATGAATAGCCTCCTTACTACAATGAGCTGTGAACTTAATGGCGTTGGTACGATTGTTTAACCAATCGACAAACTGATGTAGACAATCATCCGTACCTCTACATATGAAAAAGAAATAGTCAATAAAACGTTCCCACGTCATGATATTACTTTTGAAAGGGTTATCTCCATATACTAATTTCTCCTTGTATTAGGCCATAAACATTACTGCTATTTCAGGGGCGAAGGGACACCCCTTTGCAGTCCCTTTGATCTGCATGTAGAAAACTCTATTGAAGTAGAAAAAGTTACGTTTAAGGCAGATATGTGCCAGCTCCAAGATAAACCACGTTGCTGCACTATGTGGCCTTGGCCGTGCTTCCAAATATTATTCCATGGCTTCAAGGCCTGCATCTTGGGGAATATCAGTATAGAGACTTGTAATGTCAAGGGTCGTAAAGACATCTACTTCAGAGTCAAATGTCAACTGATCTAATTTATTGATCACGTCAGTATTATCTTTTAAATAACTTGGTATGTCTGGGATCAAAGGCTTGAGAGAAGCATCAACATATTTAGCCAATAGTTATAAAATATAATTCACTCTGCAAATGATTGGTCGACCAGGAGGATTCTGTGAATTTTTGTGGATCTTTGGGAGTATGTATATCACTGTGGTTCTTGGCTTTTTGTTTATCAGGAACAGCTTTTCTTTTTCTATAAGCCATGTGCCATCAAAACCTTTTTCAATAGATCTACAGATTTCAGCCCTTATTGCTGTTGTGGGATTCCCTTCTAGTTTTCATTATGTATCATTATTTTGCAATTGCTGTAGGACTTCTCTTTCATAATTATCCCTCTCCATCGCGACAATGGCCCCACCCTTGTCTGCAGGTTTAATAACAATTTCTGAGTCTTTCTGTAGTTGATTGATGGCCTCATGTAGAAGGTTATACTTAACATACTTCCTTTTTGATTCAATAACATCTAATTCAGGTAGAACTGTCTTTTCAAAGGAAATCACTTCTAGTGGTATTAAACTAGTTCGAGGAAAGAAAGTGCATTGATTTCTTAACCTTGAGAAACCACTGGTATTTGAATTCTCTTTATCCGCAAAAAAGTCTTTTAGTCTCCTTGTTCGAAAAAATTGCATGATCTCTAGCCTTGTTTGTGTAAAATCAGGTTTCACAGTTTGAACAAATGGCATTCCTTTAAATAGTAATCTTTGTTCCACAACATCATGAGGCACAGGGTCAAGACTGATTTGCATATGGCTGGGTCTGTACTGGGGTGGTGAAGTGAGCTAAAGAACAATGATGGATTCAACCCAGATCTGTTTCTGGGGGTGAGTGTCTGAAAAGTTTCAGCGCTCCATCCATCATTTTCTTGTGTTTGCTTTGTTTTCCCTCAGTTGGCAGGGTATGCCCAGGCGTGGGTCCCTTGCTCACTTTGCCACTGGATTCAAGCTAGCCTGGCTGATGAGGGGTGTTACCCCGAAACCGGTCCCAGGATACTTGTTTCCAGTCCAGGAAATACCTGGCTTGGCAGTTCGGTCTGCATTGTTCTCATGAGGCACAGGGTCAAGACAGATTTGCATATGGCTGGGTCTGAACTGGGGTGGCGAAGTGAACTAAAGAACGATGATGGATTCAACCCAGATCTGTGACTGGGAGTGAGTGTCTGAAAAGTTTCAGCGCTCCGTCCATCACCTCCTTGTGTTTTCTTTGTCTGTCCTAAGTTGGCAGGGTATGGCCAGACGTGGGTTTCCTTGCTCACTTTGCCACTGGATTCAAGCTAGCCTGGCTGATGAGGGGTGTTACCCCGAAACCGGTCCCAGAATGCTTGTTTCCGGTCCATGGAAGACCTGGCTTGGCAGTTCGGTCTGGACTGTTCCCATGAGGCACAGGGTCAAGACTGATTTGCATATGGCTGGGTCTGAACTGGGGTGGCGAAGTGAGCTAATGAATGATGATGGATTCAACCCAGATTTGTGACTGGGGGTGAGTGTCTGAAACGTTTCAGCGCTCCGTCCATCATCTCCTTCTGTTTGCTTTGTTTGGCCTAAGTTGGCAGGGTATGCCCAGACGTGGGTCCCTTGCTCACTTTGCCACTGGATTCAAGCTAACCTGGATGATGAGGGGTGTTACCCCGGAATCGGTCCCTGTATGTTTGTTTCTGGTCCAGGGAAGACTTGGCTTGGCAGTTCGGTGTGGACTGTTCCCATGAGGCACAGGGTCAAGACTGATTTGCATATGGCTGGGTCTGAACTGGGGTGGCGATGTGAGCTAAAGAACGATGATGGATTCAACCCAGATCTGTGCCTGGGGTGAGTGTCTGAAAAGTTTAAGCGCTCCATCCATCATCTCCTTGTGTTTGCTAAGTTTTTCTTAATCCTTTGATCCCAGACATACCAAGTTATTTAAAAGATACTACTGATGTGATCAGTAAATTAGATCAGATGACATTCACTCTGAAGTAGATGTCTTTACGACCCTTGACATTACAAGTCTCTATACTAATATTCCCCAAGATGCAGGCCTTGAAGCCATGGAATATTATTTGGAAACACGGTCAAGGCCACACAATGTACCAACATGGTTTATCTTGAAGCTGGGACATATCTGCCTTAAACGTAACTTTTTCTACTTCAATGGAGTTTTCTACATGCAAGTCAAAAGGACTGCAATGGGGTGTCCCCTCACCCCGGAAGTGGCAGTAATGTTTATGGCACAAAACGTGTAGAAATGGGTATATGTAGATAATCCTTTCAAAACTAATATCAGGATGTGGAAACGTTTTAGTGATGTTATCTTTTTGATATGGAGAAGTGAGGATGATCATCTCCATCAGTTTATTGATTGGTTAATCAATCGTACATTCAACATTAAGTTCACAGCTCATTGTAGTAAGGAGGCTATTAGTTATTTGGACTTGACCATCAAACACAAAGAAGGAAACATATGTATGACCTTATATACAAAGAAGTCTGACAGAAATACCTTCCTCCACTATACAAGCCACCATCACTGTGATCTAAAAGATAACTTACTGTTTAGTCAATATCTACGTCTCAGCAGGAATTGCACTAAAAAAGAGGATTATTTTGTCAATGCAAATAAATTAATCCTGATTTTTTTTTAATTTATTTATTTAATGAGTTTTATATAGCGCTGGCTAGACCCGTAGGTATCAGAGCGCTTTACATTCGGTTACACAATGTTACAGAAAATGATAACAATTACAGATTACGTCAAAAATAAACAACACATTAAAAGAGGAAAGAAAGGTGAGAGAAGTAGGGAGGAGGGGTGGAAGGGGGAGGATGAGGGAAAAGACGGCAGGAGAGACGAAGGGAAGTCTGTCCAAAGACCGACTGGGTAGGTGACGACCGAGGAGGGAATCCACAGCCCGTCTCCCCTTTAGCTAAACAGGGTAGCTCCATCGGGCATCAGTCAAATAGCTAGGTCTCAACTGACGAGGGAAAGTTCACATAAGAAAGTCCAGTGGATAAACAGGGTGGGAACTATGAGCAAGGACGGGAGAGGGCAGGGGTCAATAGCTGGAAAGAAGAGAAGAGTAGAGCAGTAAATTGAAAGACCAACAATATCCCCACTGACTATTAAGGCATGCCATGAAGAGAGTGTGGTACACACCCTAGGGAGTCTCTCCTAGAACCTAGAAAAATACAACCTATAGACCGTCTAGTGTGTGTAACAACTTTTAATGCTGTGACGTCAGATATTAAAAAAGATAATACACAAACACTGGTGATCTGTTTCTTTTCTAAATTGATTAAGGGAGATGCCCCTATTTCTTTACAGAGAAATGAAAACCTAACCGATAAACTTGTTCACTCCAATACGGAGATTCAACGACCACAGTGTAATTTGAGGACTGCTTAGGAATTACCTGCTGTACTTGGCCATCACAAATGTGGCACGTGTGGCATGTGCATCCACAATAGAAGGGACTACCTTTGTGTACAAACTCTAAATCAAAAAAATCTGATTTATGGTATACTTTGTCCATGTGGAAAAGCATATGTTGGCAAAACTAATCAAGAAGTTCGACATCGAAGTACCCAATGTAAATCATGTATAAGGTGCCACACCATGTCGGCGCCACTTGTACATTTCCATGAGCATAACCACACAGTTTTGGATTTGAAATGGACTGTATTGAGGCAGGTACACCTGAAATATGGGGGTGATTCATATTTGTCATGGCAAGAAACACTTTTAATAAAGAAGTTACGTACAGTTGAAACTGTTTTGAATGAATTATCTGAACTTGCCAATATTTTCTAAAAAGCAGACTGTATTGGCTCTCAGTAGTGATATGTTCGTTTAACAAATGCCCTTTTTATTCAGTTATATATATTTTTTGAAAAGAGAAAAAAGAGTATTTTTTAATCAATGTCTCTGTGGTGGTTGCATAAAGTGACGTTCCACCTCATCTTAGACAATTCTCACCAGCACTTTTATTGTGGCAACTTGAAAATCGGGCAACGTCTTACTTTAATACATTTTTTGACTACATTTCCCAACCAAGGATTGACTCCATGTTTAAATATTTGAAATTCTGTATCATGAAAGGGTGTAATGTACCACATCACCTCAATGGGCTATATGGAGCACTATAATGGTGTGTCCAATATAGATGCACCTGGCATATACTTGTAAATATATGTAATTTTGTTTTTCTTTTTGTAAACAGGCAGACCTTTTCTGCTTACAGCAATATAATTTGGTTATGAAACTTGAACATTTTGAATAAAAATGGAATGAAACTGGACTGTTTATGCGGAGAAAGAATTATAAAAATGTCCTTTAAACCTCATTTTGTAACAGGGGTGCACATTGAATGCTGAGAGTGTATATGTTGATTCATCATTTATAACTCATCAACATCATTAAATCTTGTTTTTGATTTATGTCTTGTAACCTGTGTTTATTGATTTATGTAGTTGTGTTTTTTGCACTTGAAAAGATAAGATTGAAAAGATAAGATTGTCAAAAATGTAAAAACGTAATTGTGCTAAAAAGTTTTAAATAAGAACATGTATAATACTCAAACACACTGCATTAATGTGTATGTTGTGTTTTTTTTTAGATTAATATCAATTAATGGCCAGGTGGGGTCCTGTATAGATTTTGTATCGGACTAACCAGAGCATCCAGGAACGCCATGGTGGGAAAACCGACAGGACTCAGGAGTGGTCTTTACCGGGACATGGCTCTTGGCAAGCGTAAGCGAGTACCACTGTGACCTCCACACCACTAGCAAATCAGGCATACAACAGGGATGACCGGGGGATGGGCCGCAACAGACGAAGATGGACAGCTTCCCCCTCCCCTGAGATGGCCCAAAAAGCCTGTATTGGGCGAGGTGCAGACCACGGCGGTGCAAACACAACAGGAAAAGGGCGCACCTATGCTCAAGGACATCATGTACATGATTCTTCAAGCAGTCCACAGGGTTCCACCAGTCAAGTTTGAAAATGCAGTCATTCATTTCTTCTGAGACTTTACGCTCCAAGATAAAAGGCTCTGCCGCAACTTCACTCAGGTGAGAGAGAGATAAAATACTCCATGTTATTTCTGGCACAGCTCGAAGTGGTAGCCGAAGGAAAGACCTGGCACTTTGTGACCCCAGAGGAGGCCTGGGAGTGGATTGAGGGCTGGAGACCGGCTCATGGTACGTGACTGAAAGGACAACCCCAGAGGACAAGGTAAGGAACGTACCACCACAGACCGCAAAATGAAAAACGACATGGAGAACAATGAGAGACAGTCGATGCTATCCCTGGAATACCAGAAAATGGTACTGAGGCTGCTGCAAAGGTATTGGCTTGACGGAGCGGGTTGACACTGACTGCAAGGTGTACCATCCTCTCCAAGCTGAGTCAAAAGCATGAACAGCCCTTTGTGACTCAAAATGACTGTACTTAGAATGCTGCTGCAGTCACTGCATGGAGGGCAGGGCCATTTCACTTCTGGTAATGTATGGAATTGCTGGGGAGAGGGCGGGTGGGGCTTCTGCTTATGGTAACTACTATCTCCAACTGTTTAAGTACTGGTTCTGGGCAATACTGACACTTTGCAATGTTGTGGGGGTGGGCAGTTCCAAGTCCGTTATGCAGGGAGGCAGGTGGTGTGGTGAGTTTCTGGGTTTTGTTGTTCTTGTTTTTGATAATGGTTTGCATTGGGGGAATTTTGGGGTTTTAAGGCACTGGCACTGCACTGTGATTCAGACACAGACTCGGTTCCCTTGCCGCATTACCCTAGCCAGCCCCTGACACAGCGGTGCTGCAGTGGTACCATGTCCACATGTACAGATGGCGGAGATTGATCAACCAGTTATCAAGCTGTTATTCTGAAATGTAATGTCTTGGGTGACAAAACTGAATGGGGTGTCATAATGCAGTATTTCAACCCTGATGTGGCCCTCCTTCAAGAGACTCACCTGATGGGTAACTCTTACAAAGCTCTTGATAGATGGAGTTATACATTTGTGGCCCACGCAGGCTACACCACACCCTCCAGAGGGTTTGGAATTCTGAAAAGAAAGTTGCTCCCATTTAGGTCTGGCCGGATACCCATGAACGATATGTGGCCCTCACTTGGAGCTGGAGGGGGCATATGATTAACACATGCTCAGTCTATGTCCCACCTCTCCTCCATGACGTTGCGCTCCCTGACTTAGGTGCCCTTCTGCTCCTACTACCGGACGGTAAATTGATAATGGGGGTTGACTTCAATCTGACACTATATGAGGAGCACGATCGTTGGCCCCCAGACAGGCGAGCTCCACCCGCCACCCCTTATCTGACTTTCTTACAGTCATGGGGTTGACCGACATCTGGTATGCCCACAACCCCAGGGAACAGCAGTCCACATTCCATTCTGGGATGCATGGCAGTCTCTCCCATATAGGCTATTTTTAACCTGAAACATCATCTCCAGTGTTTTTCAGAGGTCCGCCATCTGGCAAGAGGCATTATGGACCATTCACCCATATGGACGATGTTTGAGCTGGGTAGAAATGCTATGGGGCACACAGTAGCAATTAACCCCTGGTATCTTAAACTGCCTAAGATTAGAGAGAGGCTAATAGACACTACTAAGCATTACTTTGCTGAAGCCGAGACATCAGTGGACTCTTCTCAGACCCTCTGGGAGGCTTATAAAGCATTAATTAGAGGACAAGCACTCACACTTATAGCAGGAGACACAAGAAAGAAAAGAGGGCCCAGCTTGAGTTGCTGGAGCACAAAATTTGCACGCTGGAAAGAGAGATGGATGCACAGGGCAGTAATGACTCTAAACACACGCTCCTATTGAAGCAAAGGAAATACAGAGACATGGCTACTGATGCCACCCAACTAAAGCCATAGGACCTCACAACAGTGCTCATATGAGATTGGTAACAAAGCGGGTATCCTGACTGGACTAGAGGGATCAGGTAGGTTGCTGGGTGTTAGGGGTGAAAACACTGGAGGGTAACTTAGTAAAGGACAGGGTGGATGTGGTAGGATGCGTTTGTCACATACTACACCCAGTTATACTCCCCTGCGGTGACAACCACAGTCGAGGACAGAGAGCTACAAGCTGACATTTGGATGCTGAGTCTCTCCACTTCAGATCGCGCTGTCCTTGAGGAAGAGATAACTGAAGATGAAATAGCTACAACTGTGTGGGATTTATCTTTGGACAAAGTGGTGAGCACCAACTGGATACACATTGAGCTGTAGAAACTGTTGAGCCGTTACCAGGCCCCTCACTTGCTCCACATGTTCCAAGAGAGCCGCCAATGGGGCTCGTTGCCCAGAAACCAGAGATTGGCCACGATAATGGTCATCCAAAAAGAGGGGAACCCCCTGACCACTGTGCTTCCTACAGGCCGATCTCCCTCCTCAACGCCGAAGCTAAGATCTTGGGCAAGTTCCTGGCCTCCAAACCTATCAAAGTAATATTCCGTACCGTAGTACCTCCCTTAAGTCGAGGCACCTTTATGGTATGCTGAGCCAAGCTAAAAATATGCAGGAACGTGCGCTGGTGTTCTCATTAGATACCAGAATTGCGTTTGACTCCATAGTATGGGCTTACATGTTCAATGTGGTGGCTAGAATGGCCTTCAGTCCATGCTTCATCAGCTGGGTGCGACTCCTATAAACGACCCACTGGCACAGGTGAAAGTAAACAGGGGGATGTTGCAAGAGTTTCAGCTTCAACAGGGCACCCAACACGCTTGCCCCTTGTCACCCCTGATATTCGCTCTAGCGCTGAAGCCCTTGGCTGCCTGGATCAAACAAGACCCACTGGTTCGTGGTATGCAATGGACTGACCAATGGGAAGATAAGATATCTTTATACAAGGATGATCTCCTACTCTATGTGATCGGTCCCGAGAACACCTTGGACAGAATAATGCAGATCCTGACCATTTTTGGCCGCTTTTCAGGGTACACATTAAATTGGCATATGTCCCAAATACATAATCTGCAAGGACGACTGCCAAAATTACCATGTGACTGTGCAGAGAAAATAGTTGCCGAGGGATTCTGCTACCTCGGGCTTTATGTGACCACTGACTCTGATTTATTCTTCCACAAAAACCTATCACGACCCCTACAAAGACTGAAGTGTGACATCCAGCACTGGAGGTCTCTCTCACTATCGCTCATGGGGAGAACGGCACTGTTTAAAATGATGTCCCTACCCTGTTTTCTTTATGTCTTGCGAAACGCACTATACCCTATCCATAATTCATATTTTGAGAAAATCAAGAGCGAGATTGGGGTGTTGCTTTGGGATGGTGCCATGCGCAGATAGCGCAACACAAATTGATGAGGGGATGGTATGATGGTGGCGTGGCATTACCAACCATCTAGAAATATTATTGGACAGCGCAGCTGACCACCATTAGTGGATGGGTATTTTACTCCAAAGAGGAACCAGCCTTCGGGATGGATAGGCTGGTGATGCAGCCAGGGGGATATCTTAGGGCTATCTATGGTACCCATTGACATCTTAACCATCCAGGCTCCACTGCGATGGTGGTAAACCACTGGCACACAGCCACGTGAGCCTTAGGATGGAGTGGGAGGATCACACAGGCTGCCCCCCTGTGGGAAACAGCAGTGCTGGGTACATTGGGACATTTGCCATGATTTGTCTCTCCTGAGTGGATGACTTGTGGCACCAAGATGTCATCCCCCTTACAGATTTACAATGCGACTATCAACTGCTGCCCAGTAAGACATATCTCTACATGAAGGTGCGTCATGCCCTGAGAGCGGTGCTGCCAAGAGGCACGGTGTTCCCAGAGTCTTCATCCCTACAGGACAGATTACTTGATGAATACATGCCACGCAAAGCACATCACTGACATATCAGAAATTGCTTAACCATAGACTGGGAGCACTGACATTGCTAAGAGAGCAATGGGTTGAACACTTGGAAGACCTAGAGGACAGTGATTGGGCAGAGGCCCTGGCGTCTCCTAGGGAAGTGGTTATAAGTTCAGGTTTTTGCTTAGTCCAACTAAAGATCCACCACTGCTCCTACTACATACAGACCACATTGGTGAAAATGGGCAGGGCACCAACAACCGCTTGCTGAAAAGGCTGTGGCCGTACCAGTACCTTCTGCCATATGATTTGGGACTGCCCAAAAATACAGGACTTTTGGACAGTGGTGATTCCCTGTCTCAGCGAGATCTGTGAGGCCGCCCTCACCATCTTGGTGAAATGGTATCTCTTAACTGTCTGGGAGGAAACAGACTTGCTCCATACAGACTGAATATGGATCACCCTGGGGTTGGTGGTGGCCAAAAGGAATGTGGGTAGGTTGTGGGGTGCGGATCAGGTGCTGAAGTTGGGAGACTTGAAATGGGATATGGACTGGTGTATGCTAGCTGAGAAAGTGGTCTATGAAGGCTGAGGTTGCCCCCAAAAGTGGACAAAAAATATCTGGGGACACTGGAATGAGTATAGAGGTAACATATGTGATGACTTGATCCTCAACACCCAGGGAGATCTGTTTTCAAAGGCAATTCAATATATTTATTAAAGATTTGGAACTCCTAGGAGGTCCACATAAAATGCATACATATTATTTCAAATAAAAGAAAAACACATAACAAGCACAATCCACTAACCATCATAAAATTATCAAAAGCCTGCCTTAGATTAGCTAAATGTCTTGTAAATAGAAACAAACAATATTATCAGAGAGCCCATATCATACAGTACTTAAGATTTTCCACATTACAACTCCTAAGATGTACATAGGACATTAAAAAACTGACAATTCATTAAAAAAGTCCAAAAGTTCAATTTCAGCTAGAAAATTAATTTAGAATTAGAGGCAAGATAAAACATGGGCATGTCCAGACCTGTGCAAAAGGCAATTCAGTAGCAGCCGGCTCATAAGCAAAATACCTCCTGAATCCCACTACATTTAAGTTTTTAAAATTAACAACAGAACATAGTGGGAAGCAGACGCAACCTAACCCTATTTTGAGAAAAAAGAGCGGTTAATAGCTGCCTATCAATGTGCAAAATACAAATTAATAAAAACTAGAATACTGATACTTTGCAGATGGAGAGGCTAGCTAAGAGGATAGCCGCCTTTTAAAAAGTGTGCTAAAAAGGAAGAATTAAAATATGTACATAAACTCCCAAAAAAAAAAAAAAAATGTTTTAGTCACACTGCTTCATTTTTGTTCAAAAGTGATAGTCTCGGGCTGATACTACGGGGCATATTAGCAAGAACCTCGTTAAAATCAACAGAAGACCGGTACCTAACTGCCAGCTGATCCTCCCAAGGTACATTGCCAGTCTGCCTCACCTTGGCAATGATTGTGCTTGTTGCCTGAGTGGGGCGTTTATCCCCCTCAACTAATAACTCAGGGGCATATTAGCAAGACCCACGTTAAAATTATCGCCGTTTTAGCGGCAGGAAACTGCCGCTAAAACGGCGATTATGGGCTTGCTAATATGCGTTATAGAATTCCAATAGAAGCCCAGGTTAGATGTGCAGGACATCTAACCTGGGCTTCTATTGGAATTCCATAACGCATATTAGCAAGCCCATTATCGCCGTTTTAGCGGCAGTTTCCTGTCGCTAAAACGGCGATAATTTTAACGAGGGTTTTGCTAATATGCCCCCAAATTTTTTACACAATTTTGTAAGAACACCGGTACAAGTTTAAAAAATATACATGAATTCCTTAAAAAAATTAAATAGTTTTACACACACTGCTTCGTTTTTAGGACAAAAGAGATAATCTCGGGCTGATGCTACATTTTTAACAGAGTTTTGTAGAAACATCGGGCGAAGCCAGCGATAACGGCTCAATGCCAATGCAGGACATACAAATAAAACATGGTCCAGAGTCTGGGTACTCAGCATACACAAATTACAAATTTTCCCATTATTCGGATTCTGAGACCAGTTTGCTGTAAGGTCATTTAAAGGCAGGAGATTCATACGACCTAAAATAAGCAAGCGTCGAATACCGTGTTCTAAATTCCAAAATAAATATTTTTGTGCAATTCTCGGTGAGTTTGTCCTAATTATTAGTTTTAATCTTTCTTTAGAGTTGCAGAATTGAATGTCTCTATCGAAACTTATTTTGCCACTCAGAGTTCTGTTTTCAAAGGCATTTTCACTGAGCCATGCTATGGGTGGTGTTGAGGGGTCAGGGGTGGTGCAAGGTGGTGTGCTCTGCAGTATCTATGAGTCTGCAGTGTCTATGTTTACGAGGTTGTAGGATTTTACAGTGCTTAGTTATGTTTTTATATGTTTCTTTATTTCTAATAAAACGATCTGTAAGGAAAAAATGCAGTAGAAAGATGGCACAATGCCTTCCAAGCCACCCTAGGGAGAACCCAACCTACACTCTACAAATTTATAGAAACCCTGTAAAAAGAACTACTACCAACAACTAAGAATTGAGTAATCAGTAACCCAAATGAAACCTAAAATAAGTAAACAAACTAGCAGAATGTACAGCATGCTGGAATGTAAAGTTCGAATTTTTATTAATAAGAAAGGAGTACACTGCTTAGAATCAATAGGAAAATCTCTATTATAACACACCTAGCTACCTACACACTAACTAACAAATCTTAAACAAGGTAAAGACCACCATAACTTATTGATATTTAACTAAATATTAAATGATTTATTATTACAAAATAACCCTATGAATTTGACAGAAATGGTTATTCTCCACTCACAAGTATAAATTAAGGAATTTCAATCTACTTGGTGCTTTAACCCCAGGGTCGGACTCCACCACGACCCCCTAATTCATGCATAAGAATAATCTCTTAAAAGGGAAACATTCAACTATCATGTCCAATTTTCATGTACAATAAGGAGACTTATATGCCATTGATTAAAAATACATGATCAATCTTTATTAGTCCCCTAATATTTAAACATCTCCTCATCATCTTCATTTCATTATTACAAACAACCTCAACGACAATAGTACAATATTGTTAAGAACCTCTTCACAGTATCATAAAATTTCTAAGAATGTAACCTTGTTAATACAATATAACATTCATGGAAAAAGATAGCCTGACACAGCGATCTAATGACCCAATCAATACATATCAAAAAATATCATCTAAAGAATAATCTCAAAGTCATCATTTCCAACATCTTGGTTCCAATAGAAAAATCAATTATTACATTCAATAATCATATTAATTGCATTGTTTAATGCCCATTGAAGCCATAAACCCATTACTCAGATCAAACGTATACCCCCCAAGTTGTTATTTGATCAATACTTACACTGTGATGATGAGGATGATGAAAGCGACTTGTAACATGCGCAGCTACTCCAAGGAGTGTCCAGGTGCTCAGCACAAAATCAGAACACAGTGAAAGATCGTATCGTCTAGCCCTGCGATAAAAGCCAGGTTTTCAATCTTTTTTTTAACACAGTAGTATTGTCCAGATCACAGAGCTCAAAAGGGAGTTTATTCCAAACCAGTGGTCCTAGGTAGGCAAGCGACCATCCCTCAGCTCTGGAACGATGAATTCTCGGAGTCTTAGCAAGCAGCCTGCTTAAAAATTCTGTTCATTCACAACAACTGTCAATAAATGGTTTATCCACAAGTGTTTCTTAAAATCATGAAATATCCCTAAAGGATGGGCAAAAAATATTAAAAAAATAATAATAAGTTTTCAAAGTCCCCAAAAATGAATGTTAACAATAAGAATCTTTCACATCCTCACATGGGATAATCACCTCTTAGTTTTGATTCAACTATAGCGGAACTATTGTTCATCCACCCCTACATTATAGACCACACACATAGGGGCCGATTCCGATTCCGGCCGGAAAACGTACCGACCGACTCGGAGCCAGAATTAATTCCGACCGACACGTACCGGTGCAGCCCGACCCGCCAAGTACGATGAGAAGCTAGCAAAACCCGACCGACTCGTACGGAACACAAGCCGAAGGACCGAGCCGCGCGGAAAACAGCAATCCGGCCGGAAAAACACGCGATTCGAACCGACCGACTCGCACCTGGAACAATACCGAACGAGACGTACCCGCGGACTCCCACCCGCCAAGTATGATGCAAGGCGTGGAAAACACGACCGAGTCGCACGGAGGACAAGCCGTACGACCGACACGCATACAAAACTGCGAGCCGAAGCAACCCAAAACACCGTGACCGACGCGTACGCAGCATAGAAAACAGCACAAACACAGCGTGAACTACCAGACAACTGCAGGGTCCGACTCGGTCACAAGAACGTCTCCTACATGCACGAAAAGTACAAAGGGAAAATACACAAAAAAAGGCCAAACAAGCAATTACAAAGCCAATAAATACTGGGGGGGAGGGGCAGGGAACAAAGACACACCCACAACTCCACCCATATAAGGGACACAAATCCCTACCATGATCCCTTGCAAATTCAAATTACCTGCCATCACTCAACAGACAGCAACCACACACCCACAGCTCATCCATCACACAAGCCACACACCATCAGCACCACAACAAATAGAAACCTCACATACACCTAGAAAAACACACACTCACACACCTTCACCTGCACACCAACACACACATCACTCACCATCACCACCCATCACCATGCCCCCAAAGAAGAATCACAAGTTCCTAGATAGAGAATTGGAAGTCCTGGTAGATGAGATCCTCGGGGTAGAGCCACAGCTCTTTGGTACACTGGTCCAACAGACACCCATGTCACAGAAAACAAAGATGTGGGAGAGGATCGTCGACAGGGTGAATGCACAATCACCATGTTTGCGCACAAAGACAGACATCCAGAACAGGTGGTATGATGTGCGCAGGAGGGTGAAGGAGCTGCTGAAGAAGGACTACATCTTGAGCCAATACACCGGCAGTGGCCCTCCTGCCAAGCCAGTATACCTCAGGCCCTGGGAGGAGAAGGTGCGGGCCATCCTACCACCAGTGAGCGTCTATGGACTAGAAAACATCCCAGAGCCTGGTGAGTACACAACAAATGTACACAATATTCTGCGACTACACACACACATCACTGTCAAAGGGAGAGTCAAACCATGCACTCTTAGCAAATACACAGCAACCAGAACAGAATCATCCCAAAATGTGTATGTCACTCAGAGAAACACAACACATGCCATCACAAAGTGACATTTAACTGTGTCATCACATGTACAAACACAACTACAACTACAGCTAGGCAGTGGCACAAATATAACTGACAAACACATCCAGACAAGTAGCCACCACTACAACACCAGCACACAGTGAAGCCCACTGAAAGAAAGGAAATATGTGTATGCTGGGCAAGTCAGTGTAGCCAATAGCATGATGGGAGTTGTAGGCACAGATATTGCTCACCCCCACAACTGTCCCATCAACACCACCCTGAACCATGCGCACATCACAGGGAGTGGAAAACAACTTACAAGATGGCTGACACTGGCTACTGCTGTGGGGAGCACAAGGCCCTGCTGGCAACTGTGCAACAACCAACAGCAGGACACCACTGACTGACATCCTGAAAGACAACTTGCACTCCCTGCAATGGAAGCACGTTCCATGGTGGGATATCTGGCTGGGTGGGAAGGAGGACTCACAGCCCTGACCATAGTTACCAGCAGCGTTTCTCACACACACCCCTAACACAAACTCCACAAAACTCACCTGGGAGAATGCATTGCCTCACACTCCAATCAAATATCCCACAAAGAACCACAACCCTGGGTCATGCTGAGTGAAGCACAGGGACACACATGGGACCTGTAGCAAAACTAACCCCAGGATAACACTGTCAGCCATCTTGTCAGCACAGGCACACAACCCCACAGGGAAGCAGAGTCAAAGGGAAGGAAGCATGGGCATGCTGGGAAGGGGGGTGGAGGCAATAGCATGATGGGAGTGGTAGTCACAGCTCAACATCCCCCACCCACATGGCCCAGCAAGCTCACACTCAAGCAAGCACACCCCACAGAGAGTGGAAAGCCCCATCAAAGATGTCTGACACTGGTGCTCTGTTGTGGGGATCACAAGGCCCTGCTGGGAACTGGCCACCAACCAACAGCAGGACACCACTGTCAGCCATCTTGCCATTGCTCTCACACTCACACACACTGAAGTCCACCCAAAAGCAAGTAAGTATGGGCATGCTGGGAAGTGGGGTGGAGGCAATAGCATGATGGGAGTGGTAGTCACAGCTCAACATCCCCCACCCACATGGCACAGCAAGCTCACACTCAAGCATGCACACCCCACAGAGAGTGGAAAGCCCCATCAAAGATGTCTGACACTAGTGCTCTGTTGTGGGGAGCACAAGGCCCTGCTGGCAACTGTGCAACAACCAACAGCAGGACACCACTGCCAGCCATCTTGCCATTGCTCTCACACTCACACACAGTGAAGTCCACCCAAAAGCAAGTAAGTATGGGCATGCTGGGAAGTGGGGTGGAGGCAATAACATGATGGGAGTGGTAGTCACAGATATTGGTCACCCCCACAACTGTCCCATCAACACCACCCTGAACCATGCGCACATCACAGGGAGTGGAAAACAACTGACAAGATGTCTGACACTGGGCACTGCTGTGGGGAGCACAAGGCCCTGCTGGCAACTGTGCAACAACCAACAGCAGGACTCCACTGACTGACATCCTGAAAGACAACTTGCACTCCCTGCAATGGAAGCACGGTCCATGGTGGGATATCTGGCTGGGTGGGAAGGAGGAGCGGATGACAACCAAATACAACCAATGCAGACCATGTACACACCCCAACATTCACATAGAAATACCCAAATAATGCAGGACAATGTGCTACACCAATATCAACCCCTGAGTGTGACAACTTAGGACAATGCATTGTACAGGCCCGCATCCAGAGGCACAGTCACAACTGTCAGGTGTGTCAACCATTGATGCCTGCAGAAACATAACATACATTGTGTGTGTCTCCCAAAAACAGGTGATGATGGGGACACAGCAGCAGATGCTGAGGAGTCCTCGTCCCAGGCTCAAGAGGATACGGAGCTCACTGGTGTGGAACAGCCTCTGCCCTCCTCGGATGAAGAAGACTTACCTGGCACCTCCGGAGCAAGTCATCATGCAGCACCAGCAGGACCACCACCTGCACCCCCTGCACCCACCCCTCCAACGACTGTCAACACACATACCACCCCTGCCGACATGGACAGACCAAGGAGCAGCACCACCACCAGCACAGGGACCCTGGACCAACGTGGGGCCATGGACACCACCACCACCAACAACCCAGGGGCACCTGTGCTTGCCACCTCAGGTACTGCACGTGTCGCCAGGGGTGGTGGGAGGGGTGGGAGACATAGGTCGCTGCTCACAGAGGGGTCTGGACTGCATGATGACCCACAACTGGCACGCATAGCCGATGCGTACCAGTCCAGCATCGGAGAGTTCAGCCAGGTAGTGGGGCTCCTCAGGGACATTAAACAGCAGCAGGCTGCCCATCATGCCCGCTTGGACTCACACATGTCCCGCGTGGAGTCCAAGTGGGACACACTGCAAGAGATGACGGCGGTGCATAGGGATATATTACAATGCCTCCGCCAGATGAGCAGCAACCAGTCAACACCTCCCTGTGTGCCCACAACATCTGGTGCTGAAACAACTGCAACTGCCACAGGGAGGCAGGATGACTCTGGCGGAGAGTCCCATGCACCGCAGCAGCCTGCACTTGAGGATCCCCCCCCAAAAGAAGAGGGGCCGTCCAAGGAGGGGCAAGTGAGAGGCCGATGGCCATGTGCAACCCCCAGGAAGCCAAAACCTGTTCTGGAGAATAACCTTTGTGCGCAAACTGTTCACCCTGTTGACTGCAACACAACTCTCCCACATGACATGGGGAGCTTAAGTTGGACCAATGTCTCTGATTACTGTGGACTTTACTCTGGACATTTCTGCTACCAGGACTTCCAAATTATCTAGGAACTTTGGATCACAATCACAATGTACAGCACCCAACAACCTGTGCACTATACTCACACATGTATGTCAATAAACTCACTTATACACCATACTTGCCTCTGTTGTGATTCCTATGTTGTCTCAGAAGTTGCGATGATGATCGGGGAAATGACACTGTGCATGCTAACTGCTACAGCAAGTACAACACCGGCATGTGAGTCATGGCGACTTCACACATATGGGGGAGGCACACCACCAGGGCTACACAACACATACACACCATGGACATCTGACTCATCGCCTACACTGGTGTTGCCAGGAAATACGTTGCATTGCACAGACCCAACACCTATTCACAGTCTGTGTTAACTAGCCCACTGGTGCAGTAAGCAAATGTCAGTCAGATGTGTGACCACAGACAACGCACATCACAAAGTGAAGCACAGGTTTATTACACATTTGCAACATGTTGAAACCACCACAGATGCAAGGTAATCCCACCTGGCAGCGGGCACATAGTCAACAAGTGTAGAAGGAAGGAAGTCCATGGGTGTGGTGCACATCACCTGTAGGGACACAACAGCTACCACCCGGGAAGTCGAATCACGGTGTTGGGGATCACAGTTGACCAAACGACTCTGAAAGTACCCTGTGAAGGACAGAAATGACACACAGTCAAAAGTACTGAAGAACAGGACAGAACTGCAATACTCATGCACAATACATGTTACAAGATACCCACCCAGAACCAAGTTAGCATGTCAACAATGTTGGGGAGTACAGACTACCTGCAAGGACACATCGCTACACGCATACAGACATGTAGCCCATGGACACACTCAAACAGCACCAGAGCACCACCAACACATATCATGCAAACTCACATCATTGACATGCCATCTCTGGATACTCACATTCAGCTGAAGAAGTTGGTGATGAGCTGTGTGCGGACATCACCCTCAACATCATCATCATCATCACTGGCATCGTGGTCCAGGCCAGGATCCTCCACAGGTGGCGGACGTTGGTCATCGTCATCCAGGATGAGAGGCAACTCCTTCCGCACTGCCAGGTTGTGGAGCATGCAGCAGATGATGATAATCTTGCACACCTTTGCTGGGGCATATGGGAGGGACCCTCCTGTCTTGTCGAGGCAGCGGAAGCGGCTCTTCAGGAGACCAAATGTCCGCTCAATCACTCTCCTGGTCCGACCATGTAGCTCATTGTAGCGCATCTGGGCTGGTGTCACAGGGTTCCTGAGGGGCGTCAGCAACCACGGCATGTTGGGGTATCCGGAGTCACCTACAATCAGACAATTGCACATTAGCAGAGTTGGAAAAGAGGGTGGAACACTACATAGCAGAACACACACAATGGTACAAAGTCAGTACACACCTACAAGCCAGGCACGCTGGTTCCGCATCTGTGACATCATCCTCGGGATGCGACTACTCCTCATCACGTAGGCATCGTGTGCAGAACCAGGGAAACGGGCACACACGTGTGTGATGCTCATATCTGCAAGACAGACCACCAGTGCATTGACCGAGTGGTAGTGTTTGCGGTTACGGTAGGCCTGCTCTTGGGCCTATGGTGGTACCAACGCCACATGTGTCCCATCAATGGAGCCAATGGCATGCGGCATCCTCCCCAGGGCATAGAAGTCACTCTTCACGCCAGTGAGTCGTTGGAGTCTAGGGAAATAGATGTACTGGTTCAGGTATATCAACATAGCCTCTAAAACATCCCGGAGCACACGGCTGAACATGGTCTGTGACATCCCACCAGCAGTCGCCAGAGTGTGTTGAAAGGTACCAGTGGCAAAGAAGTGTAGGGCTGCCATCACCTTCACCTTGGGGGTCAGCGCTGTAGGGTACGGACGGCCAGGTTGCAAATGTGGTGCCAAGCGCACTGCCAAATCCTCAATCAGCTGCCTGGTGAAGCGGTACCGTCGGATGCTGTCACGTTCCACCATCGTTGCCAGGTCAGGGAATGGTCTATGGACAGCTGGTGCCCTGCAGTGCATAGGTGAAGAAAGCAAGATTGTCAGTCACCCCACATATGTGGCATTGAACACACTCAACATCACATGATACATCATAATGAGGCACAAGTACATGATGTGTGCAGTTCCGTACGGATATGTATGGCACATACATGGCCAATATCTAACATCACAGTCCAACAAGTGGCATCAATAAGTCCCAGGTCATGCCATTGGATACCATGAGGCCGTGTCCCAGTACCCATCTCCTGCTGCCAAATAACAAACACTCGCCACAGTGACATGTGAGGACTGATGTGCCCCAGGCATCACAGCTCAACGACAGGTAGATTCCCAGGGACCCTGTATTGCCACATGGACACCGGCATGACATGGTGTATCATGTATACACCACAGCAAAACAACCATGAGCCCCACAGGTAGTGGTCCGTGTTGCCTCGGCAGGACACACACACGCACAACATCAAAGTCCATGCACAAACAACGTGGATGTGGAGACTGCCTCCCATTGTGCACATGAAATCAGAGACATTGTAATCACAACATGCACACAGACTGTGGAGGACCATCAACATTGTGCCAATGGGTCACCCTGGGTTGAACATAACATCCCACATGGGACTCAGGGGGTATGTGACATGACATACATATACACCACTGTGAACTGTGACCATGCCACATGCTCAGATATGAACAGTTGCACATCACAGTGGTCATGTACACGAAACACCAAGGATTCTGTCCCCATAAACACGTGCACAGCCTGGGGGTGGCTGCCCCCAAGTGACACCCACAGAACAACATGTTCATCCCCATACACGGAATAGGTAATGCAGCCTTACATGCCCTAGGATACAGTTTGGACAGGCTGTGGTGTTGTAGGTGTGCCCCTCACTGCCTGGGAAGTATATGTGGCTGGCATATGTTCACCTGTGACAGGCATGGTGACATATGCCAGTGACTTGTACAGGGATGCGTTGGACAGCAAGGGACCTATCAGTGCGCACACATTGGCCATTGCATTCAATGTGCGCTGGTACGCGTTGTATTGGCAATACGCCTTGGACAGCAATGGACCGATCAGTGCGCACACATTGGCCATTGCATTCAATGTGCGCTGGTACACGTTGTATTGGCAATACGCCTTGGACAGCAATGGACCGATCAGTGCGCACACATTGGCCATTGCATTCAATGTGTGCGGGTACGCGTTGTATTGGCAATACGCCTTGGACAGCAATGGACCGATCAGTGCGCACACATTGGCCATTGCATTCAATGTGCGCTGGTACGCATTGTATTGGCAATACGCCTTGGACAGCAATGGACCGATCAGTGCGCACACATTGGCCATTGCATTCAATGTGTGCGGGTACGCGTTGTATTGGCAATACGCCTTGGACAGCAATGGACCGATCAGTGCGCACACATTGGCCATTGCACTCAATGTGCGCTGGTACGTGTTGTATCCCATGTACGCGTTGAACAGCAATGGTCCGATCGGTGTGCCCGGCCGGCCCATTGCATTCAATGTGTGCGGGTACGCGTTGTATCCCATGTACGCGTTGAACAGCAATGGTCCGATCGGTGTGCCCGGCCGGCCCATTGCATTCAATGTGTGCGGATACGCGTTGTATCCCATGTACGCGTTGAACAGCAATGGTCCGATCGGTGTGCCCGGCCGGCCCATTGCATTCAATGTGTGCGGGTACGCGTTGTATCCCATGTACGCGTTGAACAGCAATGGTCCGATCGGTGTGCCCGGCCAGCCCATTGCATTCAATGTGTGCGGGTACGCGTTGTATCCCATGTACGCGTTGAACAGCAATGGTCCGATCGGTGCGCCCCCATTGGCTATGGCCTGGCCTGGCAACGGACGCGTTTTCAAAATTTGAACGAGTCTGATGCTGTAAATTCAGTTGGTCACCCACAACAATGTTGCAATTTCATGGGTGTCACGAAGTTGAACATTTGAAGGATGCTGGGGGCGTGTGTAAGTGGTGCAATTCCATGGATTGGCCAGATTCATTTGATGCAAACGACTTGGACCTATCACTTTGGACACATGGGACAGTATCTGCCTCTGCAGCACACATATAATGCTGGCTGTTCCCCTGAGAGCTCACTTGCCTGCACTACATGCTCCAGGACGACATCTGCCACTACACTGCTGCTGTATCTGCACCCTCTGGACCCTGCAATGGCACGTACTGTGGAGAGAGCCCCAGCCTTCAGCACTGAGGAGAACCAGGCCCTGCTGGATGGCCTCCTTCCACAGTACAGCAAGCTGTATGGGAAAGCAGGGGAGCAGGTGAGTGTTCTGTCCACTGCCTTTCTAAATGTGCATGTTGTCTGACTAGCAAGGCTAACAGTCTGCACGTCACTGGCTAGCAGGCTCACTGAGTAGTTGTCACCCCCATAGTGTGTAGTTACATGCACTGGACAGGTATAGTGCAGTGACAGTGCATTTAAACTAGGTTTTACTTCCCAGGCAATGATACCATGTAGTAACTGCTGGCATACTGTCCATAGCCATCGTTGCACTGCCTGTGTACATCATGTGCCCCTGTGATTGAGACATGTATATCCAACTGTGTAATGCACAGATATGTTGCATGTGTAGTAATGGCATTCTCACTTTGTTATCCTCACAGGTTGATGCCCACCAGAAGCAGAAGATATGGCTGACCATCATCCGGGCAGTGAGATCCGTGGGGGTCTACAAGCGCCGGATCCGCAACTGCCAGAAGAGGTGGCAGGACCTTCGGGGCTGGACCCGGAGGATCGCACGGGTCCAGCTGAAGCTGTCGCCTCCTCGCAGGAGGGGCGGACACTGGACCCTGACCCCCCACATGCTGAGGATCCTGGCGGTGGTCTTCCCTGATCTGGATGGGCAGCTGAAGGCCAGAGAGCAGCAAGGAGGGGGTGAGTCCATGTCTGCATTGTGAACTATGTCTGCCATGCTATGTGCCCTCCTCTGGCCTGGTTAAACTTCCACAGTACATCAGTCTTGTGGTCCAGGACCCATGTCCCTCTATTGTGCACTGCCCACTCCTCATCTGATACCCAGGTGTGGCCCTTACAGTCAGGGTATTGTGTCACTTGGGTACTGTGTCCTTGCAGTTTGCTTGACTCAAGGTGGGGGACAGCATCTGTTTCCCTGACTCTGTGGTGGGCATCATGGGTGGGACCATTGCTTACACATTGCCTGTGTTCTGACATGTGTTCTGCGTGTCATTTTGATATGTGGTCCAATTGCTGAGCTGATCCACCACATGTGCCTGGGGTATCTGGCACACACCCATGCTGCGGGTGGGAACAATGTTTGTGCCCCAGGAGTGTGTATATAACGTGTGTCACACATACTTAGCCAGCTGCCTACTGTCCAGGGCTCATCCCTCATTCATGTGGGACAGGACAGTCATGCCTACTCCAGGCCATACAATACACTCTGTACTCCCACTGCCGTGTATCAACTGACACGTTTTGCTCAGTGATTTGTCCCCTCAGGTGTCTGCCTCTGTGTCAGTGTGCTGTGGCTTCGTTGTCAGGTCTGCTGGGGTGTTCCTCGGTTGGGGCTCCGCATGCCACCGGAGATGTGACCATAGGAGATGATACATGTGTGACACATAGGTGTTTGATCACCTGACCGTGCAGACTGGGGTATGCGAATATGAGGTTCAGGCAGCTGTTTCCCATTCACAGCAGATTGTGATGTGCTCAGGTGCAGAGGGTAGTGTTACAGGTCTCCCATATGTACAATGGGTATGACCTGGACAGATGAGGGTACAGATGATGTGGTGTGTGGGGGATGTACATGTGCACTTGTTCAGCTCCAGGACTTACATTCCCCATGATCTACTATTGTGACACAGTGCAGAGTGTTGTTGTCTGGCTGCCCTGCCCATGTGACTGGAGACAGTGATGTATGACTTAGCAGGCATGGCTGTGCCATGGCATGTGACTTCCTATTAGTGATCCTGCAGGGGAGTGACATGTGCTACATGCACACCATTGTGGCAATGGCTATCAGGACATGGGTGCATCATGGTGTCTGTCGCTGGTATGCATCACATGCATTTCCTATTTGACTCTGGGCATCCCTTTCATCCGGACACCTGCACTGACTCAGTGGCAAGAGTTGTGATGTGTGCATGTCCACATGCTTCACCGGGTTCTCTGCACTGTCCAAATACTGTGTAGGTGGTGCATGTGACCACACTGGGGTATTGCCATCCCACAGACACCAGACAGATGGGTGCAAGGCCAGGTGGGATGTGAGTGCCATGGTTGACCATCAGACTGACAATTGACTTCTCCTGTTCTGTTTGTGCAGTTTTAGCAATGTTCAACTAAGGATGCCAGGGCTTGCTCTGTAATGTGATGTACTTACTGTGGTGTGTGCATTCGGTGCAGGTGACTGATGTCTGTCTGTTTCCCTATTGATTGCAGATACATCCACGGCCACAAAGGGGACAGCTCCACGGACCAGGAGGAGCCGCAGAGCCAGACTGGGTCAGCAGCCGAGGAGTGGTCGGAGGGACCCAGTGGCACGGAGGGCGAGGGGAGCCACACCGAGGAGTCCTCAGCACCATCCACCTCAGCTGAGGACCAGAGCAACTCGGACGATGACTCCCTTATGGAGGCGGGTGTCAGCAGCCACCACACCCCAGCTAGTGTTGCTGTCCCCGCCACCACCACCACCGCCCTCCCGTTGGCTCCCATTCCCAAGGTCCGTGGAGGCTCCCATGTTCGGGAGCGTGTCTCCTTCGGGCCATGCACCGCACCCCCTGCCCCTGTGTCCCCTGCTGCCCTGAGTGAGGAGTCTGTGTACCTCCTCAGCCAGCTCCATGTAGGACAGACAGCGATGCTGAGTGTCCTCCATGCACACACCAGTCTGTTGACTCAGCTGGTGTCATTCATGGAGGGCATCTCATCGGGCATGTCTGACCTACAGAGGGGCAATAGGTCCATGGACTCCTCCCTGACGGCAGCAGTGTCCCTCCTCCGACAGTCCCTCACCCCTCCTGCCTCTGCCCCATCCACACTCCCCAGCACCTTACCCGTCTCAAGCACACACACACTGGCACAGGCACACACCAGCACAGACACATGCAGCACACGGACACACACGCCACAAACAAGACGCACACGCACGCACCGTCAGGGGACTGCAACCACACTCACAGGGGATGGGGCACCGGCACAAACACACGCATCCACAAGCACTGCGCAGTCCTCAGTTGCCTCTCCCTCCAAAGACCCCTCCCTTGCCTCACCTGCAACCTGCAACCTGCAACCCCAAACACACAGCGGCTCTTCCTCTGTGACCTTGGCCTCTTCCCCTCCGACCCAGCTGATCCAGCATTCAGGGGGAAGAGGAAGCCCACCCACACGGAGCAGAGTGCCCCTGGCCCCCGGACACCATTCCCCAGGTGCAGACCGACTGAGGCCCCCACCCGCAAGTCCCCCCGGTCCCAGAAGAGCAAGTCCCCGCCGCCGCCCTGCAGCTCAGGCACCAAGTCTCCTTCCTCCATCCCTCAGGCCCCCACTCCACAGGTGCCCCCACCACACCCTGCCCCAGGTTCCCCCACCCACAGATACACCATCCCCAGAAGGGTCAGGCCTTCTCCCCCTGCCACTTGCTCTTCCGGCCCCACCCCCCGCTGTGCTTGTCTGTACCTATGATGTGGTGAGGGTGTCCTCCCCCTCTGTCCTGCCCACCTTACCTGATCCCCATTCTCCTCCCCTGGAGGTGGGCACTGCAGTGGAGTCCACTATCACCCTGTCTGACTTGGGCGCTGCAGTGGCGGACCTGTCCACTCCATCTGCAGGGTCCACTGCAGTTGTGCCGGCACCCACAACATCTGAGTCATGCCCCCAGTTGTGCCGGCACACACCATGTCAGACACCTCCACTGCAGTTGTCAGTGGCTCTCCAGCACCCACCACCCCTTCCCTGCCTCCTCCTGGTGAGCCCTGATCCTGTCCCTGCGGTGCCTGGCCTGCCCCCGTATGCCCCTCCTAGGGATTGTCCCCGGTTGTGATCAGTGCAGGCATGCGTATGGTGACATCTGCCACTGTCACCCTGTATAGACTTCCTTGATGGGCTGGCCATTGGCCTTTGTTGATACCTTGCAGTTCTTCCAAGTTTTGAACCCACATGCTGAATAAAGCAACTTTCTGTTCTCTAGTGGTTTTGCTTCTAATGTACATGATGTTGATGATGCTAACCGTGCCCTTGCTGCAGTGATGGTGATTTTTGGACTCATGAAAATGAAGTGTTACTGTGCATGAACCCATGTGTTCCAGGGGGACAGTGTCCTATCCTGTGGTGAATCCATGTCGTCCTTAGCAGCATCTGAGGGTGTCATGTATTCAATATTTGGCAATGGGATTTCCTACTTACATTAGCAATGTCACATCTGTGGGTTCCACCCATGCACATCTGTTGTGTTTGCCATTGTTCAATTAGTCTAGTTCCCTGACCGTGTGGCCATCTCCACTGGACATGCAGGTTTGGGCATCAATGGGGAAGGACTCTTCTGTGTTGTCAGTGCAACTTGCTATACATGTGTGTTGGATCTGTGCTGTTGATTTCGTTGACATTCCCATGACCAGGCTGATGTGACGGGAGCCTTCATTTGGTGTGTGACCAAGTGTTCTGCTGACATGATGGAGCCCTACTGATGCGACATATGGCACAGCTTTCCTCACACAGGAGTGGAGTCCCCTCATGGCAGTGTGTACTCCTGTGACATCTCGTGCGCCCAAGGTGTGTGTTGTATGAGCATGTCTGTGTGTTCACTTCCATTTTGCTGTGCATGCTGGGATCCCTAGTGATGTTCCTGTTTGTGATGCTTGCTGAGTTGACCTATGTTCCCCCAAAGTCTTCTCCCTGGGTTCTCTGTGATGTGGGTGCATGGCACATTACTGGTCATCAGGGTGTCACCCATAGGTGTGTTTGCTTTCAGGGCTGAGTTTGTGGGCAGACGCTGATGTGTCACAGTCCGGATTCCCCTTTGCACTTGTTGTTTACACCTGTCATGTGATTTCTGGTTTGTGTTAGCTTTCATTGGTTGTGACACGTTGTGTGTGTGACTGCTGGCACTCCTCAGGGCTGCAATGTTGGTAGTTGTCTATGTGTGTTCTTTGTGGGTGACCTTGGCTTCTTCATAGGTGTGTGACTGTGGCTGGGATCCCATTGGTTGGTGTGGTATTGCCGTCATGTCCATGTACAGCGTAGTGTGCAGTGTGTCAGACATTCAGGAGTCTGGTAGAGTGGCCATGTGTGATGTGTTCCTGCACCTTGGTTCCCACCACCCCCTGGGATTGTCATGGGTGCATGTGCAATGTCACCAGTGCATGTGAGCTTCACTGCTGCACATTGTTGGAGGTCGAGGTGTGTGGTGTTGAGTGTGTGCAGATGAGAGTTGTTGCCCGGCTAGACCCCTGCCTCCATGTTGGCCTTGGCTGACAGGCCGTGCTGGTTGATTTGTGCTTGTGTAGGTGTGATGGTAGTTTGTTGCTCAGGACACATGACTGTGGTTCACAGTGTGAACAACATCTAGCTTTGTCATCACAGTGGGATTGTAATGCAGCCCAGGGTCACCACATTGTGGGGGCCCTGGGTGTGGTGCTGTGGTGTCTGTGTGTCTTGCTGTGTCAGTTGCTGTTCCTACATGCTTGTGTGACATGTGTGATTTGTGCTCCCTCTCATCTGACAATGCCTGATTGCCCACATAGGGGATTTGGATCCATGAGTTACCTTTGTGTGGCACTGTATGCACATCTGTGTAATTGGTATTCAGGCCTCCTCATGTGTTGTGTGGTTGCCTGGGGACACTGGTACCCCCTCACCTGTTGTGTTTGATGTGCAGTGTGGGTCTGCCTGTTTGTGTATGTGCATCGGCACCACTGCATTGGCATATCTTAGGTGTGCCATTGGCTGTATGTTGTTTGGTGTGTTTGCCCTGCTGTCCCTGGGACTCCTAGGTCATCAGTCAGCACAATGATCATTGTGTGTGTGTCCCATTGCTGCCATGGTATGGTATCTGTTCACCTCCCTTCTACAGTCTCCACTGGGTATCTGAATTTGTGTGCCCATTGGTGCAAATATGTGGGTCTGCATTCTGATGGTCACTTCTGTCATTGAGTCATTGATGAATGTTGACAATGTCAGCCCCCAAGGGGTGATGTTTGTCTGCACATGGCCAAAGGTATGTCTTGTTTGCACTGCACTGTTTGCCTCCCCCATTCTATGTTGCTATGGGACACAAGCACTACTTTGCCACTGATGTGTTTGTTGTTCTGTGACCAGGAATAATCCATGCAGTTTGGCAGTTGCAGCTTATTCTTTGTCAACACATACATTTTGGTCACTGTGATGATGGGGGTTTGGACCCCATTGCCACAATGTTCAATTTGTGCTTCAGCTATGGACCCCACACTCACATTTTGGTCACTGTGATGATGGGGGTCTGGACCCCACTGCCACAATGTTCAATATGTGCTTCAGCTATGGACCCCACACTCACATTTTGGTCACTGTGATGATGGGGGTTTGGACCCCATTGCCACAATGTTCAATATGTGCTTCAGCTATGGACCCCACACTCACATTTTGGTCACTGTGATGATGGGGGTCTGGACCCCACTGCCACAATGTTCAATATGTGCCTCAGCTATGGACCCCACACTTACATTTTGGGCACTGTGATGATGGGGGTTTGGACCCCATTGCCACAATGGTCATGGCCTGCTTGCATTGTGGGTGCCACACACATTTATGTGTGGCACTTGTGATAGGGGGTCACATTGTATGTCCACAGGCCTGTTCAGTGTTGTAGGCATTTGACACAGTCTACACACGCTTGTCATGGTGTTGGGGGATGTCTTTGTGTTGCATTCTTTCTGCTGGTGTGTGCTTCTTGTGGCATGTATTTGCCATCCTGTGAGTGGGGGTGGTAGTAGTAGGCATCCAGCCCCTCCTGGGTAGAGGTGGTAGTAGTGGTAGGCACCTGGCACCCCCTGGGTAGAGGTGGTAGTAGTGGTAGGCACCTGGCACCCCCTGGGTAGAGGTGGTAGTAGTGGTAGGCACCTGGCACCCCCTGGGTAGAGGTGGCAGTAGTGGTAGGCACCTGGCACCCCCATGGGTAGAGGTGGTAGTAGTGACAGGCATCCAGCCCCCCATGGGTAGAGGTGGTAGTAGTGACAGGCATCCAGCCCCCATGGGTAGAGGTGGTAGTAGTGACAGGCATCCAGCCCCCATGGGTAGAGGTGGCAGTAGTGGTAGGCACCTGGCACCCCTGGGTAGAGGTGGTAGTAGTGGTAGGCACCTGGCACCCCCTGGGTAGAGGTGGCAGTAGTGGTAGGCACCTGGCACCCCCCTGGGTAGAGGTGGTAGTAGTGACAGGCATCCAGCCCCCCATGGGTAGAGGTGGTAGTAGTGGTAGGCACCTGGCACCCCCCTGGGTAGAGGTGGTAGTGGTGACAGGCATCCAGCCCCCCATGGGTAGAGGTGGTAGTAGTGGTAGGCACCTGGCACCCCCTGGGTAGAGGTGGTAGTAGTGGTAGGCACCTTGCACCCCCTGGGTAGAGGTGGTAGTAGTGGTAGGCACCTGGCACCCCCTGGGTAGAGGTGGTAGTAGTGGTAGGCACCTGGCACCCCCTGGGTAGAGGTGGCAGTAGTGGTAGGCACCTGGCACCCCCATGGATAGAGGTGGTAGTAGTGACAGGCATCCAGCCCCCCATGGGTAGAGGTGGTAGTAGTGACAGGCATCCAGCCCCCCATGGGTAGAGGTGGCAGTAGTGGTAGGCACCTGGCACCCCCTGGGTAGAGGTGGTAGTAGTGGTAGGCACCTGGCACCCCCTGGGTAGAGGTGGCAATAGTGGTTGGCACCTGGCACCCCCTGGGTAGAGGTGGCAGTAGTGGTAGGCACCTGGCACCCCTGGGTAGAGGTGGCAGTAGTGGTAGGCACCTGGCACCCCCTGGGTAGAGGTGGTAGTAGTGACAGGCATCCAGCCCCCATGGGTAGAGGTGGCAGTAGTGGTAGGCACCTGGCACCCACTGGGTAGAGGTGGTAGTAGTGGTAGGCACCTGGCACCCCTGGGTAGAGGTGGCAGTAGTGGTAGGCACCTGGCACCCCCTGGGTAGAGGTGGCAGTAGTGGTAGGCACCTGGCACCCCCTGGGTAGAGGTGGCAGTAGTGGTAGGCACCTGGCACCCCCTGGGTAGAGGTTGTAGTTGTGACAGGCATCCAGCCCCCCATGGGTAGAGGTGGTAGTAGTGACAGGCATCCAGCCCCCCATGGGTAGAGGTGGTAGTAGTGGTAGGCACCTGGCACCCCCTGGGTAGAGGTGGTAGTAGTGGTAGGCATCCAGTCCCCCATGGGTAGAGGTGGTAGTAGTGACAGGCATCCAGCCCCCCATGGGTAGAGGTGGTAGTAGTGGTTGGCACCTGGCACCCCTGGGTAGAGGTGGTAGTGGTGGTAGGCACCTGGCACCCCTGGGTAGAGGTGGCAGTAGTGGTAGGCACCTGGCACCCCCTGGGTAGAGGTGGCAGTAGTGGTAGGCACCTGGCACCCCCTGGGTAGAGGTGGCAGTAGTGGTAGGCACCTGGCACCCCTGGGTAGAGGTGGCAGTAGTGGTAGGCACCTGGCACCCCCTGGGTAGAGGTGGTAGTAGTGACAGGCATCCAGCCCCCCATGGGTAGAGGTGGTAGTAGTGACAGGCATCCAGCCCCCCATGGGTAGAGGTGGTAGTAGTGGTTGGCACCTGGCACCCCCCTGGGTAGAGGTGGTAGTGGTGACAGGCATCCAGCCCCCCATGGGTAGAGGTGGTAGTAGTGGTAGGCACCTGGCACCCCCATGGGTAGAGGTGGTAGTAGTGGTAGGCACCTGGCACCCCCTGGGTAGAGGTGGTAGTAGTGGTAGGCACCTGGCACCCCTGGGTAGAGGTGGCAGTGGTGGTAGGCACCTGGCACCCCTGGGTAAGGGTGGTAGTAGTGACAGGCATCCGGGCCCCTATGTGTATATGTGGCATTGGTGATGGGCATCCCGCCCCTATGGTGCTGCTGTTTCTGGAGTAAGTAATTTCTGAATCCCTGTGTGTGTGTGTGATATGTCGGGTACGTGTAGTTTGTGTTTGTGGTTGGTGTCTGACCTACCTTCTACGCCGTACGCGTCCGTGCCTGTTCCGGTAGTAGATGTAGAATATTGGTAGGATCGGAACGATGGGATTCATTGTTGGTTCGTCTCGTTCGTCTTCGTCGTTGCTTCGCCTCGTCCTTGTCGCTGGCGTGTTCGTCTCGTAGCCGTGGATCGTGTTGTGGCGCGAATCGGAGCTTATGTTCGCCTCTCCCGGATGCTTTGACGTGCCATGCGTAGCGACGGGTTCGGCGCGTACGGGAAGCGCATCGTACTTGTCCGGCCGGACGGGGCTGCTTTTTGGCTTCCGGGCGACTCGTATCTGCGTTTACGGATCCGGCTCGGTCGGGGATCAGGACCTGGATTGGGTGAGTACGACTCGGTCGGAATCTGTTCTGTTGTGCGCATCGTACTTGTTCGTTCGGATTCATGTGCGGATCGGTCGGGAAACAGGCATTCGCATGGCTTTTTTCCCGACCGAATGGCGTTGGGTGCGACTCCGACCGAGATCGGAATCGACCCCATAGTATCCAAACATATTCATACACCAAGGGGTCCACTAACTGGTGATGAAACATTATCTGTTAGAGATAAACTTCTATCTTACATCAGCTAGAAAGTTACTTTAATGCCAAATCGACAAGGTATTTCAAAAATGCCACCATCCATACAGTTCCCCAAAATGCTACATAACAGACACCAACAATTTTTTATTAGGTGTAATATGTTTGCCACTGATCTAAACAAGGAATGCTCGTATCATCCTTCACGTCCATTGCTGTAAATAAAGCATAAATTGCATCCATACTCCCAAAAACAATATTTAATACATCCCACTGTTCTACAACACACAATGTACCTGAATTTCATTCAAGTTAGTATGGCAGTTGGCATTCCATCAGACAGTAAAGACTGCCATTTCTTTGACACAGGGGCCTTTAAAGACCCATCCGCATCCTCCATTGGTTAAAAAATAGCTAGAACACCAATGCATACCAAAGATGGTACATGCATGGTTCTGCCATCTTTAAATTCCCCACTATTGTACACAACAAATAGAGAAAATATCTCCACATCGATTCCAAATAATATCGTAATCCTGGGGATTCTATTCTACATCAGTTAGGAAATAACTCAAACTCTATATCACTCAGGTGTATCAAAAAAGTTCCCCAACACGCTACATAACAGACAGCAAATGTTTTTTATTAGTGTGTAATATATTTGCCATTGATCTAAACAAGGAAGACTCATACTTTCCCTTGAGACCATTACTATAAATAAAGCATCAATCTCATCCATACTCCCAAAGGCATTATGTAATGCATCCCACTATTCCACTATTCCATTACAAACAAAATACCTGTATTTCATTTAAGTTGGTGTTTCTATCGGCCTTCCATCGGACAGCAAAGCAGCCATTTTGCAACACAAGTGAAAACATAATTTTTGAGAAATTAAATGAGTGTGTTTTTAATCAACGGCATATAAGTCTCCTTATGGGACGTTTCATATGGATGGATGACAACATCTCAGCTTTGTGGACATTTGAGAAAATGGTTTATGAAATATGTAGATCAATTTATTTTTACACATCAGTCAAAAAATATAAATAAAATAGAAAAGAAGGCTGATAAATAAAAATAATATGTTTAATAATTAATAAAAAATCAGCACATCAACAACCACAAAGCACAACATTAGAATTAAACACATTGACCCAAGTAAAACAAACACATAAAAAAGTACAATGCCACATTGTAATTACAGCAAATACACATAGACAAAATAGATAACATTTACCACCCACAAATAAATAACTAAATTAAACTTACAGTTTTGTAGCTTAGCTGTACATCCATGTCCATGTTGTCGAAATACAATCCAACAAAAAGAAAAAAGAAAGTGCAACCTCCCCAAAAATGTAGAAAGTAACAGTCCACGGTAAATCCATTGAAGTAATCCACAGTCATAAGGAACCAGAAAAACCCAGAAAAATTGAAAACGAAGAACAGCTCCAGGAAACCCTAAAAATCTAAGGGAATTAAAATTATTATTATTATTATAATACAATATTATTGGTTTACTAGAAACCAAATTAATTTCCTTAAAGGAAAACACAAAAACATCAGGTCCGTGGCATGGCTTCCAATCCATAAATAGGTAAAAAACATGCAATACCCACCATCACATAATACTATTTTCAAACACAACATAAATATAGTATTAAAATGATAATAAACACAAAACATAACATGACAATCTAAAATAACACAAGACTACTACCAAACTCTAAGTAGGCCTAACACACACCACTACTAAACAAGAAATCACAAACTATGACCAAATAACCCCCAAAATAAACACTATAGCTAACAACTAGATCTACCCACATCTCACCTACCCCAAAACCCTGTAGAAAAACGTAAAAGGGTCTTAGATTACTCAAAGATCAGCAGCAGGTAACCATGACTCGTGGAATAGACTATAACGGTACGCTTAGCATTAAAAAAAATGTCTGCTAAATGAAAAAAAGACAATCTCCCTATTATTATTATTATTAGGAAGTTTGTAAAGTGCAATGGTTACTCCCAACGGAGTGTCCCCGCGCTAGGACAACTGAGAGCCCCATACCCATGCCACAATAATCGACTACCTACATAACCTCTCAGCAAGGAAGGCAGCAGAGTTATTGACGACTGCCCCCTGAGTCACGGAAGAGCCAGGTTTTCAATTTCTTACGGAACCAAGGTTCTGACTCAGATATCCTCAAATCCACAGGAAGCTTATTCCAGGCCATTTCCCTATAGAAAATAATTGAACTTTCACCAACAATTGTTTACAAAAATATATAGCAATGTTATAAATAAGGATAAATATCAATAATGTATTAAGGAAATATAAACAAATATGTAAAGTACAATGTAAATAGTACTATAAAATCAATAATATACATAATATAGTACTATTTATAACATACATAAAAACTTATTTAAAACCTATGATAAAAATGTATTTATAACAACTGTATATAGTTAAAGCAAATTGTACCATGTTTGCAGAAATATTGAAAAATACCACTATGTGAAACAATGTGTAAAATATATAACATTTTGTAGTTAAAATAAATGTAAGAAATTTTGTAAAAAAATAACAGTAACAACTTTTTATTTTATGTTATAAAATATATATGTGTTTAAAACTTGCAATGTAAACATATACATTAAACAACATAAATTCAATAAGAACAATATAAAAATAACAACATGTGTCATTTACTGTCCTGTTAAAAAATCACCACTAATGTGAAAAATGCAATACTTAAAGTTTTACCTCCAATACTCACACTGTAATATAACATATTAGAATAACAATATTATACTCTAAAGTGCTTACATTAACTACTCCCACTTCTACTGAAATCATTTTGGGTGCAATGTTGTACACTAAAGAGGGCACAATTACTGCCCCCACTCCAATCTGAGCCATTTAGGGGAAGATGTTGGACACAAAAGAGGTGACATTTACCATTCCCACTCCAATCTAAGCCAGTTAGGGGAATGCATTGGCCACTAAAGGGTCCACATTTACTCTTCTCACTCCAATCTAAACTATTTAGGGGAAGACTTTGGATTCTAAAATGGTCACATTACATATTCCCAGTCCAATCTCAAACATTTAGGGAAAGGTGTTGGACACTGAAGAGGTGATATTTACTATTTCCACTCCAATCTAAGCCATTTAGGGGAACGTTTTGGGAAGAAACATGTTCACATTTAGGGCCCGATTCTGATGTGGTTTAGAAATCTTCCCAACAGAATGGGTTTGGGAATGGTTTCCAACCGAATCGGATCGGGAGAGTCCAAACGACCGAGTACGATGCACCGGATGCTTCCAGATAAGATTTGGTCGGACTCCCATTGACTTCAATGGGAGCCTTTGTTCCGACCGAATGCATAGGCTCCCATTGATGAAAGGGGTGGCTGGGGAAAATCGGGCACCCTGTGGCGGGCACCTCCTGGTGCCTGCCACACTGTGCATGGCTGGTAAGGAAAGACCCATGGTTACCCCCAAGGGCCCGATTGCGAAGGCTGCAGGTGCAGGGGGGCCCACTATGGGCCCCCAAAATCTGATTCTGACTGCCGATTGGAGTCGGATGGCACGATTCGGAAAGGCTGTCAAAATCCAGCATCGTACTCAGTCGTTTGGAAGCGCGGCCCGTAGAGACGTACAATTCTGCTCCGTACGGCTTGGTCATTCCAAATGCCGTCAGGTTTGGATTGGGATATTCCTGGCGCCTAACTCGCATCATACACGGTCGGTTGTAAACCTTTATGAGTTGGTTGGAAAGACACATTCCCGATCCGATTTGGACAGAGCAAATGCCGTTAGGAGGCCTTCCTAACCACATCAGAATCAGGCCCTTAGTATTTCTGCTCCAATCAAAATTATTTAGGGAAGGTTTTGGACTCTAAAGTGGACACATTTCCTATTCCCAGTCCAATCTAATATACATTTAGTAAGGTGTTTAACACTAAAGATAGAACAATATATATTTAACTCTCCATATTTTTTATAATATTATTTAAATATTACTAAACATAAAAATAATCATAAAAAGTCATCTACATTCTATATAAGCAAATTAAAGTATGGAACTCCACAAAAAATATACATACATTAATATTTAATTATGTAATAGCATAAATACAATTATCATTTATTAAATCAAATTAATATGTAATTTTTCATCACACATGTGAGGAAACTGGTAATATGCTTGGCAGTGCCATAGCAGCACCCCCAGCATATTGCGGGCCTCTGACCACTGCAAGACCACCAGCGATCACGGATCCCTGGTGGTAGCAGCGGTCCTATGGCAGTCTAGCCGCCCTACTTAGAATACAGTGGTTGGATCACCGGTGAAGTGGTAGCTGCACCGCCACCGCGGTTTGGCAGTCAATCAGACTGCCAGACTCGTAGACCCTACATTCTGGAAATGAAGATAAAAATAACTTTGAAACATTTTCCTGGCATTTTCCCAGGTGAATATGTGATATAAATATTTTAATCATACCTCGCAATCTTCATGGTAAACTTAGCATGCACAGTGAAAATAGATCAGAACATTATTCACTGTGAGGGGTCACTATTCCCAATATGTTGGGTGTCTCTTTTCGTTTTTATTGCTAGCGACTGAGTAATTTCCTAAAGACAAATCCTGTATACTTTCTTAACCTTTACCCACCTTTTTTGCAGCACTTTCTCTTCTCTTCACAGTAACCAAAGCCCAGAGCATTACAACTAAAATAGATAACCCATTCTTCCTTCTGGAGGAGTCTAGCGCTCCCTTAGCCACTCCCTTGTTTAGGCAATGCATCATCCTCTCCGTCAGTATCAAAAAACAGATTCTCCTTCCTGCTGGGAATGCAGCCAGAAGGTCTATTAGGGCACAGTACTTTTTCCCTGCTGCCCTGCTAGGGCACAGTGGTGCTCTTGGCAGCCAGACTTTTTTTTTGTCATGTATGTGGGTGAGGTAAATGCACACTGCTGGCCACATATGCCATTTAACTATCATACAATTGGTGCATTTTCTGCACTATCAACCACGTCCTTGTATGAAAGTTAATTAAGTCATTTGGGTAAACCAATTTTAACAGTGCCATTTTAGTTGCAACGCACATGCACTGTGGCACTGTTCCAAAATATCACAGCACCCCGATTCCTAATACTAGAAAAGTAGGGGGCACAAAATCTGAGATGTCCAAGTAGAATTTTTCTTCTGCTAGTTTTTGTGAACTCCTCTGAGTTACCTGGTGCTGAATGTCTTCTGTAACGGGGTTGTGTAACAATTCTTTTGCAGATGAGAGACCACTCTGACAGCCACCCACCAGATAGTATGCTCCTACAGAAGGCAATGTTACAATGGAGGAAGAGACCTTAACATCTGATCTTAAAGGACTGTGTAATCGGCAGTGGTGGCAGAAGGAGCCTCTTACAAAGTAGACTTTGCAAGGACAAAGGAAATTCTGTTGCCCATAGGTGTATCAGTTTTGCCATGCAAATAGTGGCAGCCAGCAAGATGAAACAAGGCTTTCAGTTGATAGAGGCTAACCTGTGGTGACCCAGGTGTTTTGTTCTGATAAGACAAAAAAAGATCCTAAATGTTAGAGAGAGGATAGTTCACTTGCTCCTGTCCTTCCAATCTTGCCTTTGCTGCAAACTAAAACAACTACAGTTGGGTATTAACTGCATGCTTAGCACTAAAAGATCTCTATAGGTACACGAAGATAAATGCACAGGATGGTACCCCTGAGCTGATTGAGGGAGTTTGAAGTGAATTGGTGAAAAGTGTGCCCACTGCAAAAGGGTGAACTCTCCTCAATGAGGCCACATTGATGGCTGCAGAGCTTCAAAATTTCCCCATGTCTGGTAGACTCAGGCCAAAGGAATATCCTTGATGTATATACAGTGTGTCTGAGGTTGCCTGCAACATATTTAGAAGGGTTATGAAAGTATGCAGCTTGACAATCTAGTAACTGGCTATATGCTGCTGGAGACAATACTTTGGGATGACACTGTTCCAGGGCTGACAATGTTCATATTAGTATGCAAAACAAAATAGAGCCTTCTCAGTTCCCCCAAGGTGACCAGTCAAATGCCATAACACTGCAAAGGATTTGGTGGTGAGGCTAGGGTTTTTACACTGAATTATTAGCCATTTACCTTGCTTTGTGGGTGAAGGAACACCACAAGAAAGGAGGGCAAAAGTGATGCCTTTTCACATAAGGTCAGATAGTCCTTGACATTATACTTCTCCTGAATATCTGTGAGGACATGTGATACAGTAAACCTCTGGGATCTAAAATGTGTACTTTTGTGCTCTATTACAATGCGCACATTAATTTGAGATAACACTCTCACTGAGATTTAACGGTCTTAGCTATGAGAAAGCCCAGTTTTGTACTAATTTGCACTCACCCTGATTGACCATGTTTCATTGTCATGTGAAAGAGGTGTGATGTGGTACATTTGAAGGATACAGCACTCGAATATTTGACAAATTGTGAGTAAGCCTCTGTAAATGTTTCAAAGGAGACATTTTAAACTCATACCAGTCTCCTGCTAATATCATGCATCATTAATGAACATGTTAATATCCATGAATACGATGACATTAGACATCATGATGTATGCAGGCCCGATCATAGCAATACCAATAAATGCAATGTCGATGCACGTCATAAAATTTGCTCGCATAACAATGTCGATATCAGTAGAAACAATGTCAATCCATGCCATAATCTGTGCATGCATAACAATGTTAATATCAGTAAAGACAATATCGATGTACGCTATGACAACTGTACATGCAATACTGAGGATGTCGGTAAAAATTATATCAATGACGCCATGTTAATTGTATACAATTTAGTGAACTCATATCTTTGCTGTCGGATTCACCCAAGGTGACCTCCCCATCGACCCAGAGATGCGTGGTCAGACAGGCCCTGTGACCCAAACCGGAACCTACCGATGTGACAGGTCACTGGTGGGGTTACACTTAGCCCAAAGAGAAACACCCTGATGGATCCCACAAATAGGCAGTTATACCACAAGAAGGTCAGTGGAAATTGGCCCCAATAAAACAGTTTGGCCAAAGGCGCGCACTCCCAAAATACCACAAACATAGATACTACATACAGTTAGGAACACAGAATGCACACCACGCATAGTACCCCTTATCAGATGGTTTACTTGTTCTTTATGACTAGGACAAGAATGCCAGATCGGTTTATTGTACCTCACGAATGGTATAAATGGTCGGCCGAAACCTCTGCACAATGAGAGACTTTCTTCAGACGCTACTCTGTCGATACTCTCCCGGTCGCTGCGTTTAATTAAATCAACTTGTTCCTGTTTGGCCACATGCCTCTTGTCTCTTCATTTTTTGAGGTAAACTCATGTCTGAGCAACAAACACAAAGTATGCCTTTATATTTAATTTCGATGTCACTCTCCGATGGGGAAGAAAAATGCAAACAAATATCAATTTCAGGCCTGCTGTATCTGGGGGAGGCACATGGATGGGAAATAAAAGCAGGTGAATATCCACAGGCTACTAGAATTTCTGATGGGAACATCTGTAAATATTCACGGTTCATTTTGGGGAAGTTTATCTGCTATCCGCTTCTGCCAGTCACTGAAATCTCGATGCCTCAAGCACTGTTAGGGCAATAAATAATTAGGGAGGGATCCTCCCAGTGCTTAATTTGAGCCAGTGGTTTCCAGTGCTCCACACTGGCTTTTAATTTTCAATTCCGGCGCTTATGACAGTCTGCCACAAGGTGGCACTGTGTGTCTAATTTACAGATGAACACAACAACAGTTGTATATTAATTCAATATACATTAAAAATGGCAAATACCTGCCACCCAGGCAATTCTTAAAGCTTTGGGGGCCTGGAATAGTATGAATTGACACACTTCTTGGACTATGATGCTTTGTAGTTGTGTTGGAACTGCCATTGGCAGCGCTGACAGGGTCAGTGGGCATTGCAAGTTGCAGTGGGATTCTGATGAGAGCACTGGCACTTATGTTTTTTACAAATTAAACACTGGATCCTCCTAGGTCTGGCTGAATACTCACTATGAGAGGAATATTCCTGTTTTTTTTAGGAAAGGCCTCTCATCCACATGTCGCTCTGTGGCATGCTTGTTTATTTAGTCCTCACTTGGTGCAGTTGTATGTCACTGAGTGGGCGTGGCCCCTCATTTGGGGGGAGGGCTTAGATGTAATTGAGAGTTTGGGCCAAGAATAGCTAAAATGCCCGAGGATGTTATTTTCATTTCTATTACAAAGACATTGCTGTTAGACCATCCGTACAGTGGCTTTAAAGCTGGAAGGTCTTATTCATATTGAAAAAGTGCCGGCACATAACCACTAAAACCATAGTCATCTCTCATGTTGGTGGTCTCTTTAATAGAGTTATGATCTGACTGAAGCCACGTGTTATCATCAAGATGATTTGAAGCGTTGGCCTGATTGCAAGTTGAGCAGAGCATAATTACCATGTTCAAATCCGCTCCACTCCGCTGCTTCATGAGTGGCCCATTGTTCCTGCATTCGGATTTACTGGGTGCAAGAACAGTGGACCGATTTTACTGGCCAGAAAATCCAGTCTGTAGAATTGCCTACAGTAGCTAAATATAACTGTTAATCCCCATGGAGAAAGGACTACCATGTGAAATACCATCCGGTAACATCGAGTCCACACAATTATTTCCTGTTTTGTGGGACGTGACTCAAAAATGCATGCTACTCAGCTGCGGCCGGTGCAGGTAAGAACGGTGTGGCGGGCAGGGGGGATGTCGACAGACGTTGAAACAGAATTTATTTGTTTATTTAATTTCCCCTATTTCGTCGTCTGGCGACTTCCCCCCCTACTGCCCCGCCCACCCCACCGCGCGTTACCTGCACCGGCCGGTGCTGATGCTACTCGCTGGGCGTTGCCTCACAGTATGAGGGTTTATGGTTGAGAAGTTACAATCTCATCAGTACCGTGCAACACAAACGAAGATAGAGGTGGAAGGGATTAAACAATACCACAGAACTTTGAGAGAGAAGTGCTTAATTTGAGCCGGTGGCTTCCGGTGCTCAGCACCGGCACTTTATTGCCAACACCGGCACTTATGACAGCCTGCTGTTCATCTAAATTAGAGATAAACGCAACAACAGTTGTTAAAAATAATACTATATACATTAAATTGATTAATACCTACTGCCCAAGCCTTAGGGGGCCTGGAATGGTCTGAATTGTCACACTTTTCAGGTGTGAGGGTTATTAGTTGCATTAATATTGTCATTGGCGGCACTGGCAGGGGCAATGATTGGTGCAAGCTGCAGTGACCTCCTGACGAGAGACTTGGCACTTATTTCTTTACAAATTAAGCACTGGAGAGAAGCCCTGCTTTTTTTGCTGTCTTTCAACCAGCCCACATCTACAAATCTGCAGCTGATATAACTACCTTAGGCATACCAAGTTCTCTGACACTGGCCATACCGAGCATCAACATTTGCATGTTTATCAACCGCATGGCTTTACGTGCTGTTTTTCTCACACTTCTAAAATGAAACCACCAAGTTATAAGAAAACAGGCCGATGACTGAAAACGTTTAAGCTTTAGCACTTTAGAGTGTGAATTAAGTGGTTAATGATTTGCATACATGTGGGCACAGACGTTTGTATCTGCTATTACCAGATTCAAAATTACTTCTGTCAAACCACACTGTCCTTTTGAAAGCGATGAGATGTCTCATGTTCTCTTTGAGCCCGAGCTTTGTCCTTTCTCTACATCCCCATCCTCGACCACATGCCCCCATTTAATATTTATCAGCAATCCCTCTCTAACTTGATACATTTGTTCACCACAGAAATTGATTTAAAAAAATATGTTTTGGGTTTTTCACATGCTGGCGAGGTTTGAGAAAGGCAGATTTGCATAGAAATTTTGCATGGTGAGTTACATTCTGTTGCCTGTCTAGTTTATAAATATCAGTATTTCAATATTATATTCTTAAGAGCTACTTTTATTTGCCATCCTATTTTTGAATGCTGTGCTTTCAGATGTGCACTATGTAATTATCAATATTTTTAGACGTCTTGTCCTTAGAAAATTCAGGTTTCACAAAGTGCCTCCTTTTCATAAACCTTAGTAATGGAAAATGATACAAAATATTGAGTATAGGCTAATGCCATCAAGGTTATGCTCTGGAAATAGACACAAAGATATACCTTTCACATTTCTTCCCTTCTCACTCTCTTGCTGATTGCCTTCTATTTATACCGCTTGGCTTTGATTTGGGTGTCCAACCAAGAAAAAAATCAGCATAACTATAGAAAATACATGAATACACTTATTTTTCACAATAGATTTTATTCAATGCACCATGTTTCTCTGCTTAGGCCTACATAACAAGTTGGGTCTTAATACTGATTTGGGCAAAAGCAGGGTTCCACCTCCCCATATCGCTTTTACGAGACCCGCAGTAACAATTGGCGCAGCATAATTGTGGCTCCACCCATTCATGTTTAACTAGGTCACATATATGTTTATGTGTGGCCTCATGTACTCGTGTGATGTAACATTATTAATGTAATGCAGTTCACTTAAACAGTTACAGAAAGTGCATCTACGGTGTAATCTCAGCATTTATATGAGTGTGCATGTTAACTTTTTCTTTATAGTAACGAGTTGCAGTTCTCACATATACTTGCATTTGTGTGGTTTAGATAATATTGTAATTCTTATATACTCATGTATTCATTTAAATAATACTCTGCATTTATTTTATAACTGAAAATGTATCCATTTGAATAGCATTTTACATCCATATTGTAACTGTATATGAACCTGTAATCATGCATTTAAATGTGTCTTGAGATGCTTGCTGTACTAAGGTTTACCAAAGTCCTAAAGCTCTGGGATTTCATAACGTTTTAACTTTGACGTGAATGTTTGTTTGGAAGCATGTCTTTTTCTCTCCTCTGCAGATGCAGTTGCATGAGCACATGGTTAAAAAAGGCACATTGTGTGAAAGAGATAGTGAGGCTCGAAAGGAGTATCTTTTAGCAAGGACAAGAAGTTTTAACGAATAAAGGGAGGACTACTGTTCATGCAGAATAAGGAAACGGGAGAAATTCAAGGACATTCTAATGTGTGGAACAAAGGAAAGAAATCTTGAGTGTAGTTGCCAAGATTATTGTTTGAAGATGGGAAATAATTGGATATATGTCATGGGATTCTTGGAGGGTCTCTTTGTGGGTATAATTGGGCATCACACTTTAGGTTAGTTAGATTCCTTCAGACTTTGATAGGTGTAGACTTCTTTGCGACATCTCTGTTGTGTGGCTTCATGCTATACAATATTCTTACTTTGAGAACTTCTACAGAAGTTCTGCTATGCTGACACCTTTCTCTGCTTCCCTGACTTGAGTAGGGTTTATCTGAATCCTAGTTTTGAACAGAGCTTAGTAATTTCTTTAGACAACCTCATGTATATGCAGGAGGATCAAAACTTTCAATCTACTCACCAACTTAATGTTGGCGAGCCGTGAGAGAGGAAAAACTCTGCTCCGCGTCGCGATGCAGAGTTTTTGGGAACTCCACGCTCTACACAGAACGTGGAGTGGGAAAAACTCTGCAAACTCTGGGAGAAGAGCGGAACTTTACACCCAGGCCTAATAGGCAGGTGGATCGAAACTTTCAATCTACTCACCAGACTTTGTTTCTCCTACTCTGCATTGTAGCTACAGAGTTTCTCATTTGATGTCTGTTATTGAGGATAACTTTTGTGTGACATTTCTGTTACCCATTAGTGATTCTGTATTTTTATACTTTGTTTACGAGACTGATTTATATTAGCTTGGCTTTGAATTTTTGTCCTATCTATTGACTCAGAGTTTTACTGTGTGGCCACATGGGTTACACTGTAATTGGTAAATTGTAGTTGATCCTAACTCCTTTTATTCCTCAGGCACCTATAACCTTCCATTGCAGTGGGCGAGGAAAAAGGAGCCCAAATTCTATGCGTTATCAGATGGTAGCAGAGGACGGTTGGGTCCTGAGATAGGGGATAAGGACATTTTGTGTGATAAGAGTTAAAATTCCAGTCCCATTTCTAGAGCCCATGGTTTGATTCGGAGGATTGGTGGCGTTCCAGTGGTTCGTTGTGGAGCGGAGGAGTGAGTTTTAAAGGGTTGCATGTAAGACTTATGCTTAGCTTGCGTTGTTATCACAGTTGTGTGGCAGATGTATTTTGAATGTGGTGTGAATGTGGTGTTTGATGTGAAGAGTTGTTAACAGGTTCGGCATGGCCTAACATCCCACGATGATATTAAAAGTGCAGATAACACTGTATTGCCAGCAGAAGTTTTGTGGGGTGTCTCGTGAGATGTCGTTGATAGCCCAGTTGAGATAAGGACATTTATCTTTATGTGTGAAAGTGAGGTATGAATATTTTAGTCGACCTTTTGCACAGAGGGAAACTGTACTGATCAGGGTGAATCCCCACACGTCGAGGCTTCATTTGAATGTGTGTCAGAGTAGATTGGAAAGCGTTGTTCTGAATTATTTCTTGTGTGGTTAAATTCTGTCGATTTCCTAAGTAAAGCAGACAATTGTTATTTGTAGCTATTGCATTGTATTTGCTTATGTGCCTATTGCTGAAGAGAGTGTATTTGTGAAAATTGTAAAGGAGGGTGAACCTCTGTAAGGAGTGAGACTTACTTTACAGTTTGCCTCACTGGGACTGGTCGGTTGGTGTAAAACCACGCTGTTATTGGTTGCATATGTCATTGAGTGCCGCTGTGTTATTGATTGTTTACTTGGGATGAGAATTGTGAGTTAATTATTTGATCCTGCTTGAAATAAACAATTTTAATTGTGATTATCAACATTTTACCTGAAAATGAAATATTTTAAGGTCATATGAGATTTGGTAAGGGAAGATGTGACGATACCCATTAGGGAGGAAGAAGAAGCACCACTCGAAGATATCTCAGGTCATTATATGATGATAAATGTAGGGTTTCACACTTGTATTTGGCTTAAATAACGACACAAGATCACTGAGAAAGAAGGTACACTGGCATTTCCACGCTATGGTACATTTAATGTGAGAATCATTGAAAACTTGAGGAGGATTTTATATGAAATGAAACCACAGCCTAGACCTGCACATTTTGAAGTGCTCAATGCTTTGGGGCATGTAGCTCATACTAGAGAGAAGGAAAGATATCAGGGAAGTGCTAGAAAGGCAATGCTTACTTATGGTGAAGCGAGGTGGGATGCAGAACAGAAGAAGTGGAAAACAGACATGATAGAGAGAGCTAAGTTGTATCTGGTGTTGACTGGTGGGGAATTTGAGAAGGGTAGACAGAAGAGAAAGAGAGAGCGAGGAAATGAAGCAAAGGAATCAGCCGAGGGAGGTGAAAACGATGACAGTGACAATGGTGATAGTCTTCTAGATGTGTTGTTGCCGGAGCATCCGCCTCCATACAACGAGACTCAAACAAGTGGAGGTGGAAGTACTAATACTAGTTGACATTCTGGAATTGCCACTCCACCAGTAACTGTGAGTCCTAATATAATGGGGACCACCCCAGTGAACATGAATCAACCCTCAGTGGGAGGGAGTTTGCGGATTTGTGCCTCAAGCCTGCCATAATTCCGAATGTTACAGCAGCTTCGAATGTTCCAGATGCTCTCAATGTTCCAGTCGCCATTGGCCCTTTAGTACCTGCATATAATCCTAGCTCCACAGGGAGTGTTACACATAACTTGGCTGTTCCAACTGAGTTGAGAGCCCCAGAGAAGGCTCTTACAAGTTCGACTGTAAAGTTTATTTCCTTGGTCCCAAGGAGTGCGTGTTCCCCTTGTGGTGTAAGTGCAGACCCATCTGCAAATCTGCAAATTTGGACATCTTGAGATAATTTTGGGCTTTGCCAGATTTAGGTTCACTCACTTGGGAGCCACCCCTGAATGTGCATAATAGCACCCCCAAAGAATGACCAGTACCAAAACTTCTGAGGGGCCGCATAGACTTTATGGTCAGGAGCTAAACGAATGGCTGAAGGTTCTCATTGCCACCTCGAATGGCAGTGGAAGTACAGAAATAAGTCAAGGAACGATGAAGTCATAATTAAAAGTAAATTTGGTGGATGTAGCTAAATTAAAACTTGAATTAGATGAAATGATAAGTGGAAGTAGTGATTCATTTTGTTGAATGGACACTAATCAACAAAATGAGCTTCTGCTTAGGAACAAGGATGTTACTAGGAGAGCAAGACATGCTCATGATTAATTAACTGAGATAGCTCAGAAATATGAAGTAGATTTGGAGCAGACAAAAGCTTTACAGAAGAGCCATTGTCATTGCTTCTGTGATCAGGACCTAGAAAATATGAGAATTCCAGGGTTGAAAATGCAAATTCTGGAATTAATTCAAAGCATCCAGATTTTGAGTGCGTTGGATAAATGGGAAGTCAAATGGTCAAAAAGAAAAAGTCCCAAAAGGTCATTGGAGACCCACCTCCTTCTGGAGAGGAGGGAGCGGGTGCCACAAGCTTCCCTTTATGAGAGGTACCTAGTGGAGGTTATGTTCATTTACCTCGGAGTAGGTGTCATCTTGCATCATTCACTAATGATTTCCCTAGGTCAAGAGAGAAACCTGTGGAATGGTACAAACAAGTCGATTGGTTTGTGAAAATTTCAAAGGTTTTGTAGACTGATTTGAATACTCTATTTGATATTGTGGTTCCAAGTGATTTGTGGACAGCATCTAAGTGATCTACAGAATGACCTGAGTGAGAACCAGTGAGGAATCCTTTGACTAATGGTCAGTCACCAGTACTAATGAGGAAGTACAACCAGGTGATGACATGGTTGAAGTCTAAAGTCTCACCCCAAGATATTGACTGGGTTAAGATTGATCGAACAACCCATGAGTTCAAAGAGATGATTCACGCATATTATGAGAGATTGTTGCAGGCATTCAAACAGTATAGTGGAATGGAACAGTTGGAACATACGGAAATGGGACATTTTGTATCTAGGTTTGTGACAGGATTGAGACCTGAGATTAGCATCACCATTCAATAGCAAATGATTTGTTGGCAAAATAAGTCGGTTGATGAGATTTTGCGATATGTTAAGTATTGCAATGATGAGATTGACATGAGGCAGAAGAAATTAAAGGAGACGCTCATGGCATCACAGATGAAAGCCGCTCAGAGGGGAAGTCAAGGTCCTCCCTTTGTTGGGAATGCACTCCCTATGTGTACCTGCAGGGAGCTCCTGCTATACAAATTGGAGGTGGGTTTCAATAAATAGGTAGGGGTGTCCCTATTGATCCGAGCATTGAAATTGATGTAGCCACATTGAAAAAGTCTAACCCGTGCCACTATTGTAATAGGTTGGGGTATTGAAAGTGAGAATGTTGTCTCAATCCTGCAAATCAATGTCAGAATCCAGGGTTTACACAGTCTCAAAATAATAACCCCATGCAGTCCCAAAATGTGCAAAGACCGAGGTCTCAAAATTTAATGTGTCCCAAGTCCCAGTGATGCAAGTTCCACAACCTCTGATGCCGCAAGTAGCTACCAATGGTCCCAGATTAATTTTGACTCAAGTATCGAATGTAAATCAGAATCCTTTTCAGAGTAACAGTCCTTATCAGCAATATCCCATGTTTGAGACTCTTGAGAATTTTGGTTCCGAACAGTGCACCTGACAGTGCTTGAGGAGGGAGGAAGGTTGCGTGCTTAGCGCTGTCTTGGAGGTAGACCAGAATGGCCCATATATAGATGGTGAGGTAAATGGCCACACTTATCAGTTTTGGTTGATACGGTTGCTACCCTTTCTAATATGCAAAGTGGAAGTCCCAGACCTACTCCTCTCAGAAAGAAGTATCCAAGTTGTTGGTGTTGCTAATCAATAAATGAGGAATCCCATTACTGAGGATGTCCCTGTAAAAATAGGGAATTTTGAGGATAATCACCAATTTGTGGTCTGTGATTCAAGTCCTGTGAGTTTGTTCATACGTGACTTGTTGTGCAAGCTGAATTGCACCATTTATTGTGCACTGAGAGGCATGGAGTTTCAGACAAAGATGTTGCCTTTAAAATGGTTAATCAAAATTCGGTTGTTGCACTGTATCCTATGATGACAAGTGAAAAATTACCTTTGGATCTTGGAGACACTGTGAGGTCTGGGGTTTGGGAATTTTTAGGAAAAGACAAAGGAGTTGAGCCTGTCTGTATACAGATAAAGCCAAGTGCAGAATATCCCAGAACACCCCAGTATAATCTGACCCCTGAAACGATTGCTGGAATAACTCCTTTAATTGAGACAATGATTCAACAAGGCATTTTAAAAGAAATTATGGGGAGTACATGATTTCACCCATTATGGGCCTGCAGAATCCTAATAGTAAGTACCGCATTGTGCAGAATCGTCACAAGATAAACAATATTATGATCTCTTGTCCTGTGGTACAGAATCCTGCTGTGATATTGTTTCAAATTCCATGTGAGGCTGAGTGGTTCTCTGTCATCGATTTGTGTCAAGATTTCTTCTCCATACCCTTGCATGAGGACAGTCAGTTCCTCTTTGCATTTAGGCTTGGCAGTCATGTTATGTTATGGTGCCGAGTCCCAAAATGGTATACGGAGAGTCCCTCCATTTTTAACCAGATCCTTAAAAAGAATTAGGAGTCTTTGGTTATGACCTGTAACTCTGTCCTGGTTCAGTATATCGACGACTGGCTGTTTGCGTTGAATACTCAAGGAGCCTGCAAAGTTGACACTATTGCAATGCTGAACCACTTGGCTGAGAATGGACATAAAGTGTCCCCCAGGAAGTTGCAGTACTGTTTGAAAGAAGTCTTGTATCTTGGTCATCATATTGAGAAAGGAGTCAGAAAGGTGTCACAGCAGAGAACCTCAGTGATTTTACAAATGAAACCACCAACCACCCAGAAAGAGGTCAGGATGCTTTTGGGAATGGTGGGCTACTACAGCCAGTTGATAACCAACTTTTCCATAGTGGCCATGTCTTTACAGAGGCTGACACATAAGGATGTGTCAGATCTGGTTCCTTGAGACATTGATTATTTGGTTGCCTTCCTAGATTTGAGAGACAGCCTCTGCCATGCCCCGGCATTAGGAATGTCTGATTACAACAAAACGTTTTTGATTTTTTACAGTAAGGGGGAGGGCTGTGCTCTCACAGTGCTTGCACAAACACATGGAAATGCCTGCAGACCTGTGGTGTACTTTTCAGCTACCTTAGATCCAGTAGCAGCAGCTTTGCCCAAATGTCTTAAATCTGTGGCAGCCGCGGGTGTCAATATAGAGAGATGTGAAGGCATTGCAATGGGTCATTCTTAAACAGTGTACGTGCCTCATTCTGTGGAAATACTGTAGATGTGCGTACTCACACACAGCATTTGACAAACAGCTGCCTGACCTGGTATAAGCAAAAGACACACAATTGATGACGGGAATGCAGAACAAATCAAAACATTCACCCCAGTCAAGAGATCTGGGTTAAATCCATCATTCTTTTGCTCACCATGCCACCCCAGTTTAGACCTGGCCTGATGCAAATCAGTCTTGACCCTGTGCCTCATGGGAACAGTCCAGCCCGAACTACCAAGCCAGGTCCTCCCTGGACCGGAAAAAAGCTTCCTAGGACCGGTTTCGGGGTTTCACCCCTCATCAGCCAGGATAGCTTGATTTCAGTGGCACAGTGAGCCCAGGACCCACGTCTGGGCATACCTGGCGCATTTAGGGCTAGAAGGCAAAAGACACACAATTGATGGACGGAATGCAGAACAAATCAAAACGTTCACCCCCAGTCAAGAGATCTGGGTTAAATCCATCATTCTTTTGCTCACCATACCACCCCAGTTTAGACCTGGCCTTATGCAAATCAGTCTTGACCCTGTGCCTCATGGGAACAGTCCAGCCTGAACTGCCAAGCCAGGTCCTCCCTGGACCGGAAAAAAGCTTCCTAGGACCGGTTTCGGGGTTTCACCCCTCATCAGCCAGGATAGCTTGATTTCAGTGGCACAGTGAGCCCAGGACCCACGTCTGGGCATACCTGGCGCACTTAGGGTGAGAAAACAAAAGACACACAATTGATGGATGGAATGCAGAACAAATCAAAACATTCACCCCCAGTCAAGAGATCTGGGTTAAATCCATCATTCTTTTGCTCACCATGCCACCCCAGTTTAGACCTGGCCCTATGCAAATCAGTCTTGACCCTGTGCCTCATGGGAACAGTCCAGCCCGAACTGCCAAGCCAGGTCCTCCCTGGACCGGAAACAAGCATCCTAGGACTGGTTTCGGGGTTTCACCCCTCATCAGCTGGGATAGCTTGATTCCAGTGGCACAGTCAGCTGGTATAAGCAGATCATATTGGCGGCTGAAAACGTGACTCTGAAGAAGTGTTCTTTTTTTAATCCTGCCACGCTACTGTCTCTTCCTGAGCCTGATAATGATGATAATGAAGTGGAGCATGACTGTCTCGATGTTACTGATCTGTGCACCAAGAGAAGACCAGATATACAAGATGAGCCACTGCCTGAATCTGATTTTGCATTGTTTGTGGACGGCTCGTGTTTGCAAGACCATGAGGGAAATTTACGAGCTGCTTATGCAGTCTGTACAGTTTCAGGAGTAGTAGATGCTTTGTGGCTTCAGGGAGTGTTTTCAGCACAAGTGGTTGAATTGATTGATCTTACTAGAGCATACTGTGTCTCAGACCAGCAGAGAGTGACTATTTTCACTGATAGTCAGTACGGCTATGGTGGTGTTCATGGTTTCGGACAGTTATGGTCCCAGAGGGGGTTTATGACCTCCTCAGGCTCACCCATTCAGAATAGGGAGCAAGTCTGAAAACTCCTTGAAGCATTGCAGATGCCCGCACAAATTTCCATTGTTAAATCTGCAGCGCATTGTAAGGGGGATGATTATGTGACCATGGGCAACCAATATGCTGATAAAGTTGCCAGATATTGTGCTTGCAATGCTTGTATCTTTAATGGATAGAATACAAATGGGGAACAGATGAGACCAACTACAACCTTTTGTTTACTACAACTGAAAGTTGGGAGGAAGTCAAGAGGTTGCAGGAAGAAGTATCAGAGGCAGAACAGCAGATTTGGGTGAAAGCAGGTTGTGTCAAGAGAGATGAAGATAAAATTTGTTTTTCAGAAGACATGAGACCAGGGTTACCTAACAGTCTTTTTCCCCCAATGGCCAGACATTATAATGTTCCTACTCATGAGGGAAGGGACGATGGTCCAGTGTTTTAGGCAGACTTGGTTCAATCTACAGTTTAGGTTGATGGCTGACACATTGTACCATAGATGTGTTGTGTGTCAGCAGATTAATGTGGGAAAAAGGACTGCAGTAACACTGAGTCACATAGGGAGGCTAGGAGGTATTTTTAACAAGATGCAGTTGGAATTCATTGAGATGCCTGGGTGCAGTGGGTTCAGGAATGTATTGGTTGTTGTGCGTATCTTTTCCCAATGGGTTGAGGCATATCCCACACAAAGGAATTATAGTATCACAGTAGCAAGCCTTTTGTTGAGAGAGTTAATACCCAGATTTGGCTTCCCAACTTCTTTGGAATCTGACTGAGGCACGCACTTCAATAATGAAATTTTGAGGATGTTGTGCACTCTTTTACAAGTTGAACAGAGACAGCATTGTAGTTGCAGACCTAAGGCTTCGGGTCTGGTGGACAGGTCAATGGGACTTTGAAATCCAGGCTTACAAAAGTGTGTGCTTCTATGTCTTTGAAATGGCCTGATGCTATGCCGCTTGTGTTGATGAGTCTTCGCAGCATACCCCATCGAAGGACAGGATTGTCCCCCCATGAGTTCATCATGGGCAGGGCAGTGAGGTTGCCAGTGGTGCCTGCATACGTGCTTGCAAACATTACTGATGATCTGCTACTTGATTACTGCAAAGGACTAGCTGATGTGTTGCGTCCTGGGTCTCATCAGGATGAAGCTGCCGCAGTCCCGTCTCACCAGGAGCAATCCCATGACCTAAGCCCCGGTGACTAGGTCCTGGTGAAAAAACACGTGCCAAAGAGTTGTCTGGAGCCTCATTGGCGTGAGCCGTTGCAGGAGATGCTTGTCACCACGACTGCTATTAATTTTGGAAGTCTCCCCAAATGGGTGCATGCTGCCCACACTCGCCGAGTTCCATGTCCCCTTAATGATATAACAGCACCTCTCCCAGAAGTGCCAGTGCTGGTCGACAGTCCATGGGAGTGGGTTAGTCAAGCTGTTGTGGAGCAGCAAGAATCTGAATCAGCACTTGTTCGGCCTGAGGGGGGGGTTCTGGGGAGTTGGTTGTCGAAGCTTAAAACAAAGGGGCTATTCCTGTGGCTGTGACTGAGCCGGACTCAGACCCGTCGAAAGGCCTAGTGCTCTAGAACCACGAGTGGCTGCAGGAGAACGTTGGCCAATAAGGCAGGAGAGGGGGAGACTGGTCCCACAGGGAGAAGGTGACCTCCATGGCATCCCAGAGGATTCTGAAAATACTGATCTGACTGACGGAGAAGGAGAGAGGAATATTCTCAGAAGGTCAAAGCGAGCAAGAGTGCCTTGTTGAACGTACTCTTCCCCTGAATGGACTTACTTCCTTGCAAATGACAGAGAGAACGAGTTTTGGGAATTCTGGAATCATTGTGAAAATCCAACTGAAACATTGGGAACTAGATCTTCAGTTTTCTTTTACATTTGAACTTCCTTTGTTAGTGAAATTGAGTGCCTTGAGACATCTTATTCTCGGTGTGGCAGAGTTTCATTTTTTGGATGCTAATCAGTTCCCTGTGCTAGTTGATGAACTGAAACACTTCATTCTGGAACTGATTGCCAGTGAACTTGAGCCATTTAATATTAGAGACATTTTAATAGACTTTGTAGGGAAGAAAGAAGAGTCACAAAGACATTGTGCATAATTTAATTTCCTATCATTTGAACTTGGTTGCTGCTTGCACAGGTGGAAGCTGACAGAGAAGTCTCTGCAGCTGCTACGTTCCACCCAGCGGTTTAGATTCTAATGAAGAAATGGAAGCCAATTCTAATACTAATTGGCATAGCTACATTATAGCAGGTACATTAATAGCTTTAGTTATCGTATTAATTATCGTGCTTTTAGGATTATATCCAGTTACTTATAAGTAGAAGTTAAGCCTACTGTTGCTCCTACTACACCTCATCCTGCTGATAGTATCCTACAGTTGTGGAGGGTTAAGAAACTGCACACAGATCTATCACAGGGAGATAATGCTTCAAACGCTTATTATAGATTGCTTTATGAATGCAGTGATACTATGAATGCGAGAGATTGCTACATGTGCACTCAGTTGCCTGCGTCTGTTGCAGACGGTATAACGTACCATCATATCCCTTTGACGCATGGAATATCTTGTAGCCTTCTACTGAGTTTATTATATAGACAGGGTAGTTTGCGATAATATTTTTTGAACTATGTTTTAGTCCTTTCAGAAGTCCCTAGGTCCAATCATTTGAACAAGAATCCTTATTTCAAAGGTGCAGAGATTGCAGGCAAATATTTTGCGTCTTTTAAGTCACTAGACACTGCATATGCACACAGGCATAATTTGACTTGTTCAATGTCTGATGTGGAGAATACGTTTTTGAATTTAGTGGAAGATAGGAGGAGAGTACTAGAGTCCAATTCTGAAACTGATAAAGATATTATAAAACATCACAGGTGGAGTAGTGAAGAAATTTGAACAGCAGGTGAAGGTAAATTTTCCCACCTTGACTTCAGATTGGCAACATAAAGGGAAAGTTATGTATACACGTTGATCAGAGTTATATAGACCTGTTATTTTTAGGGCAGTGTGAATGTGAACATGTTTTCGATATGAGGGGGAAGAATGATCTTTTCTTGGAGGGACAGGATCCTATAATTTCAGGAGTGCACTTTCTTTGTTGACAGTATGCCTATTTTTAATTGCCCCATGGATGACATGGTGCATATTATCTTGGTATAGTTTTCCCGAAGATTTACCATGTGAAACATTTCAATGATCCTGTATGGGAAGCAAAATCTAGAACTAGATGGGGTTTTAGTGCCACGGAAGTAGTAGGAGATATGTTTGGAGCTATAATCCCGTCTGTAGGTGTGATTCTGAATGATCCGAAAATTAAAAATCAGTCTACAATAGTAGAGCAACTGGCTACTAGTACTGCAAATTCTTTATCGCTTGTAAATACTGAGATGGTTGCAATAAGGTCTATGGTTTGGTGTAGAGACTAAGGGGCCCATTACGATACCCGGCGTAAAAGAATCCGCCAGGCATGGAAGCGGCAAAAATCCGCCCGCACACACCGTCTGAACACCGACCACGCCATTACGATTACACAAACCGAAAACCGCCATCGGCGGAAAAATCACACAAAATACCACCCGCCATCGTCCGAGTCGGAGTCAAACCGCCCGCCACGGATGGAAACACGCACGACAACACAAAACCGCCCGCCCTCACGGCCGACACACCGCATGTGAGATTACGATCGCACCGCCATGAGCGCGGGAAAACTACAAATATACCGCCCGCCTGCGCAAACAACGCCGATGAGAATCGACACGGCAGAAGCCATGGCGCCCACGTCCCTGCACAGAAACCATCCGCTGACAAAAACAATCGCACACAACATGGCCAACAAGTCCACACAGCAAGGCACGCACAAATACACAAGCACAGTACACATCCCGAAAACACCCCCCCTGGACAAACAAAAACTACAAAGGCCAGAACCCCAGACACAACACACCTGAAAACAACAGACCATGAGGACACACCCACATAGGTAAGTACAAAAGCAGCACTCCCACAGACCACAACCCCTTGCAACATTGCAAACTAGAGAGGAGAGGAGAGGAGAGGACACAGTGACACAGCAAGGACAGCAGCACACCACAGAAACTCACACATCACAACCACCACCACCACCACCACCAAACACCGGCACCACAAACCCCCTGCACATTACACAACACACACCGCACCAGCACCACAAACACCATGGCACCACAAAGAATGCCCAAGTTCACGCCCATTGAGCTGACGGTCATGGTCGACGAGATCATCAAGGTGCACCCACAAATCTATGGGAACCTGGTCCAGCACACACCACTAGCCACCAGAAACAGAATGTGGAACCGGATCGTAGACCAGGTCAATGCAGTCGGGACCCTGCCCAGGAACAGAGTCGAAATAAACAAACGGTGGAATGACGTCAAGAGCCTGGTCAAGAAGAAGGAGACCAAGAACAGAGAGCTGGCAGCCGTCACTGGCGGAGGGAATCCCGCGCTCTTCAAGACCTTCAAAGCGTGGGAGGAGAAGGTGCGAGTCATCATACATCCCGAGATCCTCGCCGGATTAGCAGGGGGAGTGGAGGCTGGTAAGTACAAACTAATGTATACCAGCACACCGCTATGTACTCACATGCACTACCACCATGCCACAGCTCCCAGGGACAAACACCCCCATGTCCAGCACACAATACACAACACATCACACACACATGCAACAGACACCACCACACACAGCCCAAACCGAACAACTGTAAGATGCGTGGGGACATGTGTACACTCAGCCAGCCACGTAACCACCAACAGGTCCCCAAATATGCCAGAAGCGCCACAACGAGCACCCACCACACCCATGTGTCCACCACAGCTGCACTAACCGACAAGTAACAGGTAAGTGGCAGGAACACAAAGTGCAGTGGGTGGGAGGGTGGACAGCCCAAGTACAACACACACCAGGCCCCTAGTCCCACAGCACAGCAAGGAGGAGCATCCCCCACACCCCACAGCCACGTGTCAGCCACCGCAGTGCACAACGACAGCCGAAAGGTAGACATCACGGTCCACAGCAATCGGTGTCAGTGGGTGTCCAGCCACCACCACGACCCACAACACCCCCCACCCCCACAGACCTGCAACATGGAGCACCCCCGCTTAGAACCATGTGGCATCCAGTACAGTGCACGCCCGAACAACCTGCAGGTGGGAAACTGGACAGGGCTGGATTACTGGAGGCATGAGGACCGTAACACGACCAACACATGGGACATGTCACGTAGCAGACGAACACGCGGCACCGCCCACCGTCACGAACAAGTGAACAATGTGCACACGGACATGAACCACAGACTCACACCTCACATGACCCATCACAGACACAGCAACACCCAAGGAGCCACGTCTGCATGCACAAGCCACACTGAATATAGTACCACACAGCAGCCACTGTGCAACTCATCACACACAACCGAAACACCATTGAAGTCCTGTCCATGTAGCCCCTACTGCCTGTCAACCACACACCCCACAACTACGCCTATGTAAGACAAACAACACTAGACGCAACAGAGCGGAACAACATAAATGCACACGAACACCACTGAACCCATCAAACACACAGACACACCATGCACATACAACATACCATCCATCCCATCCGTCAGCCCCAGTCTCATGAAAGGCATGTCATCCGCACAGCTGCCACACATACAGCAGTCACGCTAAGATACATGCCCATGACCAACCATGTGCCAGAAGTCAATGAAGCGCACGCCACACTGTGAGCAACAACACACAACATGGGCCACACCCCCCCACGAGCACTGCAGTGATGCACATGGCACAGGGCAGCACGCACACCAAGGAGATGGGACAACTGCAATACGTTGGCTGGCACACAACCATCACTCACTCATAACGATGCGTCCAATGCCATGTCCAGTAATCACAACAGACAGCAAATATGCAGGCCATGTCAGGCATGCACACACCTCAGACCATGCACTGTCATGCTGCCACAACACATGTCACGTTCGGCACCCATGGCTCACAGCATGTACCCCAAAAGCATATTCCCTCCCAAATGCGAATCTGGGGCATGGCCCCCATGTTGCCATATGCGTTCCTAAGCGTTCCATCTGAACCCCAAAAGCATATTCCCTCCCAAATGCGAATCTGGGGCATGGCCCCCATGTTGCCATATGCGTTCCTAAGCGTTCCATTTGAACCCCAAAAGCATATTCCCTCCCAAATGCGAATCTGGGGCATGGCCCCCATGTTGCCATATGCGTTCCTAAGCGTCCCATTTGAACACCAAAAGCAAAGTACAAACCAGACCCAGGATGGGCCAGGAGCCCGCATACACCAGAGTCACAATAAGTAGGGGCACAGCAACACACCCATCGGCATGGCCAATCCGTCCCATGCCACATGTGCACAGCACACAGTCCCATTGCCAAGCACACACAACTACAAATGGTACAGCCACACACACGCCTCCGGGAAACCCATGTACGAGAGTGCACGAACTGTGAATGTCAGACGACAAATACAAACTTCGCCAGGTGCAACACAATAACAAATCTCATTCTCTCCACAGGTGACGAACTGCTGGATGCTGGGGATGGAGACAGCAGCCAGCACAGCCAGCCTACAAGCCCCCAACGAGGACACACGGATGTGGAGGATCTGTCCACCTCTTCGGACATGGACCACCAAGCAGGCCCATCTGGTGTGGCAGGGCCCAGCCGCTCCCCAGGACCCCTCCTACCCACCAACCCATCATCCAGGGCTGCTGAACATTCCCAGCCCCCTGCTGCCACGGTCATTGCGGCCACACCCACGGTCATTGCGGCCACACCCACGGTCATTGCGGCCACTACCACTGCCGCAACCGCCACCATCGCCGCACCGACCACCACCGCCGCCACCACCACCACGTCTTCGCTGGCACCAGCCCCAGCGCAGGTGGTGGCCCGGCCGACTGGATCCACCCTGGGAGCCACAGCGAGGACCGTGGTGAGCAATGTGGCGAGTGGGCAGGCCGGTGGCAGCAGGACTGGTAGGAGGAGCAGGGTCAGGGAAACGCCAGCCTCCCCTGGGAGCCATGCCCTGCCTCAAATGGCCAGAGTCCTTGGGGCCTATGAAGAGGCCCAAGGACAATGGGCCAGGTCAGCTACAGACACGCGTGAGGTGCTGGGGGTGCTGAGGTCCATGGACGCCCGTATGGGCCAACTCGTGGACCTCATGGGCCAGCTGGTGGTGGCGGTGAGGTCACAGCCAGGGACAGCAGCTCCCCCTCCGCCACCACCTGCCGGGGCGCAGGGTCGAGCAGCAGTGTCCAGTTCCCCTGCGTCCACAGCCAGTGAGCACACCTCAACCACCAGCATGTCGCAAGCAGGCACCCCCCTCGCAAACGTGGAAGGGGCCGTCCGAAGTGGAAACAGATCTCCCGGGAGGACTTCGCACGCTCCAGACGCAAGTGAGGCAGCCAGCCAGCCTTCCTTGACCACCCACTGCATTGACTTGGACTACGATCCCACTCCACACAGCCATCTGGATGGCATGTGTGTGTTGGACTATGGACATAGAACCAGTGGGTACACCCTGAGCATCACGCAGCCATGACCGACAGCTCATTGTCACTGCACGCACCACTTTTGTCATCACCTTACACACAATCACATGTCACAGTTTGAAATAAATGCACCTCTTACACAAACTGCTGTTTGTGCCCTGTGTTTTATTTATACGGAATACAACGGCCACCTTGGGCGGAAAGGCACCTGATGCGTGGCATGGCAATGGAACCGGAGGGCCTGTAGGGACCTAGGGGTGGGAGACAGAACAGGAGCACATTCAATGAGTGTGTCACACACCCATCACACAGTACATGTCAACAACTACAAGCAATGTACACACATCGCACAGAGCAATAGGGCACAATGCCACAGCCACCAACAGTGGCATACAACCCTGGCCATGGAGCGTTGACACACAGCACGCAGTGAACAAACGGCCACCCTGACACAGCACACACACACCTGCACAGATACAGCCACATCAGCCGTCGTACATGGACACTCACCGTCAAGTGAAGTAGTGGGCGATGAGCTGCTGCCGCACATTACCAGCTTCCTCCTCTCCGCTGTCCTCCTCACTCGAGCTGTCCTGGTCTGCGGGCTGGGGCCCTGGTTGATCTCCGTCATCCACGATGAGGGGGATCTGCTTCCGAATGGCCAGATTGTGCAGCATGCAGCACGCCACCACTATCTGGCACACCTTCTGTGGGGAGTACGCCAGCGCACTCCCGGTGCGGTCCAGGCACCTGAACCTGGACTTGAGGAGGCCAAAGGTACGCTCGACCACACGTCTGGTCCTCCCATGTGCCTCATTGTAGCGATCGTCTGCTGGGGTGCGAGGATTCCTCAATGGACTGAGCAGCCATGCCCCATTCGGGTACGCAGAGTCACCTGGGTGTGAGGGACACAGAGAACCGTTGCTATTCCAACTGGACAGGGGACAGCATCGCACAACCAGCACGCTACACCACTCCACATACTCACCGACAATACAGCCACGATCCTGTTGCAGATTGGACATCAGTCGTGGCAAGATGCTGTTGCGCATTATGTGTGCGTCATGGGCCGAGCCTGGGAACTTTGCACACACGTGGGTGATCACCATGTCCGCAAGGCACACCACTTGCACATTCAGGGAGTGCGTGTGCTTCCTGTTGCGGTACAGGTGCTCAGTGGCCTGTGGTGGAACAAGGCCAACATGTGTGCAGTCAATGGCTCCAACGACGTGTGGGATTCTGCCAAGGGCATAGAATGCACCCTTCACTGCCGCCAATTCACGAGTCCTGGGGAAGCGGATGTACCTGTTTCGGTACAGCATCATGGCTGCCAGTACATCCCTCAGCACCTTGCTGAACATGGGCTGGGACATCCCTCCTCCACTGCCCACTGTGTGCTGGAATGACCCAGTGGCGAAGAAATGCATGGCGGCCATCACCTTAGCCGTGGGGGTGACAGCTGTCGGATACACCCTGCGGGGACGGAGATGGGGTTCCAACATGGCACACAGTCGATGCAGGGTTGGCCTGTCCAGCCGAAACTTCCTAATGACCTCTGTATTGTCCATGTCCGCCAGCAATTGGTATGGGCGGTCAATGTTCGGTCTCCGCCTAGGGAAATTGGCAGTGGACACATGTCAAAGCAACACAACACATAGCAATTTCGCATACACATCACTGACATGACTGAGCAAGCACATGAGCCACAGCCCAGCTGTCAAGCTGGGACGGCACGGCCACAATACACTTACACAGGTCTCCCAACAATGGCAATGGCTAGTGATACAAACCACTGCCATGTGCATGCACATGGGGATCTAGGCCCCAATGACTTGCGGGGCGTGCTGATGGGGACTGACTGCATATTCGTCAAGCGGCAACGCCACGGCAACATGAATGTCTGCTGAGCATGGAACTGCTTCCGAGGCTGGATGAGTATGGCACACGACGACGACGATGTGGGCACAGGCTGAGCGGCCAAAACAAGTGGGACCTGTGGCACGAGGGGATATGAGACAGTAGTAGGTGTCAGCACTGCACCCTATGTACAGCACTGTACGGATCACACCTCCCGAAACATTGACAGGTGTCCACATTGACAGCCCCATGCCAAGACGGCTGTGTGCTTGCAGTCACACGTCACAGGTGAGAGGTTACATTGCACGTGCCAGGTGGCAGACGTACATAGTGGGAGCTGGCATGTGTGTGCATGTGTCTCCTGTTCAGGATCCACCAGATGGGCGCTGACTCTGTACTGACCATTGGACACAGCATGTTCCGTGGAAGGCTTGTGTGTGTGGGATGGTGGCACTGGATGTGCCTCCGTTGGGTGGGGGCCATGCACAGGGCGGGTACGTCGATGATTGCGCATTGTTGGTCACGGTGGGTGCACCCACTAAGATGTGTTGCCCTGTGTTCAATTCCTATGTCCGCATGATGATGGACTGTAGTTGTGGGCAGACTACACATTGGTCGATGTGCTGTCTATATGCATGTGCCTTCACACCAGGCACAGCTGCCCCTGCACATGTGACCCCTGCTGGACTCGCTGCTGGGTCTGTGGAGCTGATGCACCTTCTGTGCGTGGGGCGGACAGCTCTCCTCACTTCCCTCATTGCGCATGTCATGACTTTGCCGCAGGTGACATGGATCATGGAGGGCCCACATGTACGCGTGGGTAGGCTACACATGATTGTTCACTGGTCGCCACCCCCAGTCAGTGTTTCGAATGGGAAGGTTGTCGTGCTGGTGGTATGTTCGATGTGGCGGATGGGCGGGCCTAGGTGCGGGCTTACATTCCGGACATGGGGGGTAGTTGGATTGGCGACTAGTTGCAGTACACACGGGACACGTCTCTTCCTTTCCACATCTGGGTCATCCCTTGTACTCACTGACAGTGATACAGTCATCTTCGCCCCAGCCCTCATGTCCTCCCCTCGCTCCCCCAATATGCATGTGCACCTGCGAGGCTAGCGCTTGCACAGGCAGCCCCAAGCTCGCACCAGAGAGGGCAAGGAGTGTATGTGTGGGTCCAGTTGCACGAGTGGGCTGTCTCAGGGTATGATGTGTTGCGGGACGCCGTCCACCTGCGTGGTGCCCCAAATGGAGACCCGGCCTGCATGGACTATGCATCACAGTCTTCGCCTTCCGGATCCGCCACCTGCGACACCCAGTGGCTGTGGCTGCCCTTGCGGCCAGGCCGCGTCCGTCTGTGACTGATGGCCCACACATTCACTCTTTGGCCTCTCTGGGGAGGGCTCGGGGGTGGTGGCGCACGCGCTTGCACTTAGTCGCAATGGCATGTGGCGTGGTTGGTATAATGGGCAATGGATGGGATGGTGCGAGCCACCTCCCGTGACGTCAGTGCTGCTCGTGCTGTGGTGCGTCCCCCCTACACTTCCATTTGACTTGTGCCATGCTAGACGTTGAGGTTCTATTGCCTGCGTGATATGACCAGGAGGAGCGCGAGGAGACCTCTCACACACCATGCTCCACTGCCATCCCGTGCCCTGTATCGCCTGTGTGGATTGACTATGTTGGGGTTACACCTGGTCGACTGGGGCTGTGTGTGCCTTGTCAAGGGGCATGGCGGGCGCACAACAGGATCCAGCTTGTCCACAGAGGGTGGGCTGAGGTGCGCCTGGTACCGCTTTGTACGTGTGCCCGGCTGCTGTGCACACACGTGTTCACTCCCCCCGACAGGTGTCCTCTCACAATGCCCAGGGAAGCGGTGGTGTACTGTTCATGACCCCTCCCAACACGGCGTGCTCCAACTTGGCATGTGCGCATCTACCCGTCACACCCACCCACCTGAGCACTGCGTCCATACGACTTCACACGACACATGTGTGTCTTCCACAGTTGTGCTACTCATTTGCGTTGACATCCAATACCAGTGGACTACATGGTCATGTCACGACTGCCGTGTACTTCACATACTCTCATCCTCTCTCATTCGTACTTGTGAAATGAGTCAGCGGAGACAGTTTTGGTTTCAAACATTATATTGAGTCTTCTGTCCTCTGTGATGCAGTATAGTGGACACTACTGGCAGCGGAATACATGTTGAGGATATACTGAGCATGATTGCAAATGGGATAGGGTGTGGGGTTACATGTGATTGGCTGTTGCATGTGGGATGTGGGCTTCAGAGTTACATCTGCTTGGCCAAGGCTGTGCTAATGTACATTTACGTATAGCTGCGGAGCTGCGGACTTTGACACAGACGGTATACATGTAGCCTACCAGACCGCTTGGCATCATGGGCACAGTCCATCTCAGTTCCATGTGACAGGTTTGCTGCGGTTGTTCCTCATGCACGCGTGCATGTGAGATGACATCAGGGCATGTGCTTGCGTGCATGCAGCGGCGTGCCACTTGTTGTTGCACTGTGGTGGTTACTGGACATGTCACAGTCACTGGGGTCGTGTTGTTGTTGTATGCACTTGTCGTCCATGCAAAGGTCCTGGTATGGGATTCCCGGGGCGGGGGTGGGAGGGGTGCAGCACCCACAGACTCCAGGCGACCTATTCATGTCCACTGAGCGGTGTGTGTGTCCATGGGCGCTGGATCCATGTCGTGTCCTGGTTGTTCGTGCAGTTCCGTCCATGTGGGTGCGATACACAGACCCCATGCCACTGCCTCCCACGATGCATGCGGTGTTCCTGGATGTGATGGGGAACAGTGTGCATGTCCCGGTCATATCCGATGTCATGGCGATGTCGTTGATGGTGTGGTTACAGTTGCCGGTCGTTTGGTATGGCTGTTGTGGTGGTGACTGGCCAGTCCGTGCGGAAGCTAAGCATGGGTGCGGGGTTGGACATCATAGGTCAATCGGGGAACCTGCGTTGTGGTCCGACGAATTTACAGGTTGTCAGGTATGCGATGCCGTCCAGCAGGGCTTCCATGTCATTGGTGGTGTACATGTTTGCCAGCCAATGTAGCGGATGGTGGCTGTCAAGGTGTTGTTCGTAAGTTGTCCCTTGGAGGACCATGATGGGGCATGCTGGGTGACATTCGATGTAGCTGTTCTCGATGATCCGTCGTGTGGAGGCACAGTGGTCCCATTTCAGTGCGGGTGCGATGTTGGCCACATACGCCATGCCCCCATAGGCAGAGCAGGCCCTGTCGTGTGCGTCCAGAGGGAGGAGTAGTGGTAGCAGGTCCGCCTTTAGACATGCCGGGTTGGAGAGGCATATCTCCACGGGATGCTGGTAGGGACACCTCCGACAGTAGAAGACGGGCATGACGCAGCTGAACAATGTGATGCGGTAAGTCAGTCGGTAACTTACGTTCAGCAGGGACAGGAGATCGCATCCCAATATATGTAACAGGTTGGTTTTGTACAGCTTGAGCTGTCCGGCGTAGTTGGGTAGGTGTGTTGCGGTTGCCATTTCGCAGCGGTGCGTTGTGGTGGCGTGCTCCGGCTGTGTGTGCAGTCTGCAATGTGCATGCTCCGAGGTTGCTGTGAGCTCTGTGTAGTCGTAGGGAGACAGGACTTGTGTTCTGTTGGCTTGTTTGGAGGACACGGGCCCTCATCCCACATGCTTCTCAGACAGTTCAAGGTCAGTGATGTGTGACTCCTTCCAATTAACTTGCATGTGGCCGACATGGGGGAGTGTTTTCTTCTTTCTTCCCCGTCCGTTGTGTGCTTCTGTGATATGCGCTATCTGCCCTGTGGTCGGTCTCCTCGGCATGCCTGTGTTGGTCTATTCTTGGACAATGGCTGTATTCACCGGCTTCTGTCGTAGGGCTGTGGTTTCGGAGTTGGAATGGAAGGTCATTCAGTGCTGTCTGCTCTCCCTTGTGTGGGCGGCAGGCTGCCTTTCCGCTCTGCGTTGGGCCTTGTGTGTAAATGTTATTCTTGGGCCACCTGTTGTCGGTCCCCGGGCTCTTTGGTGTTCCGTTTTATATGTCTTGTTCATATGTGCAGGGTGGTATGGGTGTTTCAGTGTGGTACTGGCGTTCCTCTTCCCGAAGGGGCCCTGCTTCTCCTAGTTGGTGTTGCCGCCGCTGTGTGCTACGCCATGTTTGTTACACTGGGGTGTGTCCTGCTGTTGCGTGACTTCACTGACATGTGTGCGTCGGTTGTGTGGCGTTGGGTGTTGTCCGTGAATTGGGCGTTGGGGACATGTCTGTGGCAGGCCTGTCACGTGTCATGTGCGTTCGGGGTGGGGCTGATGTGTGTGCTGCTTGGTTGTGTCCCTGTGTCTGTGTGCGACGCATGCATGGCGCTGCGGTTGGCCTCTGCGTTGTGCGCATGTGTGGCGGCGTCATCGCCGCTTTGGGGCCGTGACGGGGTCGTTGGTTCCTAGTCCCAGGTGGTGTGTACACATGTGTTACGCGATGTTACGATTTGGCCTGTGTGGCATATGTGGATGCAATGGTGGATGTGTAGTGTACACGCGCTGGTGGGGGGTTGTCTGCTTTTTCCGCCCTTGCACTGTGTGCGCTGTTTGCGTGCACTTGTTGTGTGTGTGCCTACCTGCGTCTCCGCGGTACGTTGCGTCCTTGGTGGTGCATCAGCAGGAGCATGGGGAGGGCCTGCAGTGCTGGATTCATGCTCGGGGGAGCCGCTTCTTCGTTGTCCGTGCTCGGCGTCCGTGTTACCGCTTCGGTTTGTCGTACGGTATCTCTTGGCCGTGGGAGCCGTTTGTTTGCGGCATCGTAATTTATACGCCGGGCGGGACGTGTTTCGTCGGACGGTGTGTGTCAATTGGGCTGCGCCGCTACGTGTACGGGCGCACTTTGATGGCGGACGGTGTTGCTGGCTTGCCGGCGGTGTTTGGCCTACTTTTCGCATCGTAATTGGGCGGGCGTGTGGACTGCTGCGTGCCGGCGGTAACTGGTGGTTTTTGCATCCGCCAGCACGGCGGTTGTGCTTCCGCCCGCCATCGTAATGACCCCCTAAATATCGAATTTTTATATCGAAAGGACAAAATATCGAGTACAAAATATCGAGAGGACAAAGTATAGAAAAGACAATATAGTTGGAAAAAATATCGACATATAGGTAAGTAATATCGAATGTCATTATATTGAATTTTATTATATCAATTTTTTTTTAATTGTTTTATATGTTACTATATGTGTTAAAAATATATAATATTTTTTTAATGTATGTTACAATTTTTTTAAGGTAATGGATTTTATGTGAATTAATTTTTGCGTATATCAGTTCCGTAGCGGGTTGTGGGTTTATAGGGGAATAGGGTGGGAAGTAATTTAATTTACATTATAAAAATTAATAATTTATTAATTAATAATTTAGTGTTTAATAATTATGATTGTTTAATAATTTTTGCGTATATTAGTTCCGTAGCGGGTTGTGGGTTTATAGGGGAATAGGGTGGGAAGTAATTTAATTTACATTATAAAAATTAATAATTTATTAATTAATAATTTAGTGTTTTATAATAACTATTGTTTAATATTTTTTGCGTATATTAGTTCCGTAGCGGGTTGTGGGTTTGTAGGGGAATAGGGTGGGAAGTAATTTAATTTAAATTATAAAAATTAATAATTAATTAATTAATAATTTATTGTTTAATAATTACTATTGTTAATTAAGTTAATTAATTTATTATTAAATATATAAAAAGTGAATAATAATCTTTTTTAATTGATAATTATGTAAATTGTTTACTTTTTTATTAATTAGTAATTAACTACATATTAATTATTAAAAATGAATTTATTAATATGTTAATTATGTACATTTTTTTAGTAGTGTGTTGAGTGTTGATAGGGGAGTAGGGTGGGAATTAAGTTAAATTTAATTCAAATTTTAATAATTTTTAAATATTATTTATTCAAAGTTATTTTATAGTGTTAATTGTGTTAATTAATTTAGATATGATGGTTATTAATTTGATTGTTAATTGTAATTAGCTAATTAATTAAATGTTAATTAATTATGTTGATTCATTAATATTTTGCACTATTGGAGGTAACGTTTATAGGGGAAAATGTTGGAAGGTAAATATATTTTTATTAATTAATTATTTGTTAATTAATTTTAATTATATTGTAGGAGTGGGTCTACTCAATTATTCCCCTACGCTACCCAACACTTTCCCTACTGTTGCACTCACTGGAGTGGGAATAGTTATTTTTACACTCCTGCTATCCAACACTTTCCCTACTGTTCCACTCACTGGAGTGGGAATAGTAATTTTTAGACTCCCTCTATCCAACACTTTTCCTACTGTTCCATTCACTGGAGTGGGAATAGTAATTTTTACCCTCCCGCTATCCAACACTTTCCCTACTGTTCCACTCACTGGAGTGGGAATAGTAATTTTTACCCTCCCGCTATCCAACACTTTCCCTACTGTTCCACTCGCTGGAGTGGGAATAGTAATTTTTAGACTCCCGCTATCCAACACTTTCCCTACTGTTCCACTCACTGGAGTGGGAATAGTAATTTTTACACTCCCGCTATCCAACACTTTCCCTACTGTTCCACTCACTGGAGTGGGAATAGTAATTTTTACACTCCCGCTATCCAACACTTTCCCTACTGTTCCACTCACTGGAGTGGGAATAGTAATTTTTACCCTCCCGCGGTCCAACACTTTCCCTACTGTTCCACTCACTGGAGTGGGAATAGTAATTTTTACCGTCCCGCTATCCAACACTTTTCCTACTGTTCCACTTACTGGAGTGGGAATAGTAATTTTTACCCTCCAGCTATTCAACACTTTCCCTACTGTTCCACTCGCTGGAGTAGGAATAGTGATTTTTACCCACCCGCTATCCAACACTTTCCCTTCTGTTCCACTCGCTGGAGTCAGAATAGCTGCCCGGTTTTCCTGTTTGCTGCTACGTATTCCAGCGTTCCCGTTGACCGTTACAGCTTCACTTTGGTTTAGCGGTGTCTTTTCCTGTACAAGTCCACCTCTCATCAAGTGGTGTCATCCTTTTCACCTCTAGACCTTCGTTTGATATTTTGAAGAAACAAATCGGACGGGAAACATTTTGTTAGCAGGGAATTCTATGACCTTTAACGCTATGGCAATGTTGGATCCTACCATCATCTTGTGCCCTGAAGAAGTCCTGGATTAGGACGAAACGCGTCGGCTGTACTGTTTGTTGAGTCACTTGAGCTGGACTCTGTGTTTTTATCTACGTTACATGAAAATGGAATAAAAGAAAGAAAAAACTGAAGAACTTTGTGTCTGGATACAGACTCTTTTTATTGATTAACTTGTGCTGTATGGTGCACCTGTGCTTTTGTTTTGATTTGAGGAGTCAGAATAGTAATTTGTACCCACCCGCTATCCAACACTTTCCCTACTGTTCCACTCGCTGGAGTAGGAATAGTAATTTTTACCCACCCGCTATCCCACACTTTCCCTACTGTTCCACTCACTTGAGTGGGAATAGTAATTTGTACCCACCCGCTATCCAACAAATTCCCTACTTTTGCAGTTGTTGGAGTGTGAATACTAATTTTATTCCCTTAGCTATGCAACGTTTTTAATTTTGTTATATTTAATGTAGTGTAAATTATTAATTAACATAAAAAAATTACTTTAATTATTTAAATTATTATATATTATTTATTTTTATATTTATATAATATGTTTATTTATATATATATATGTAAATATATTTTTAATAATGTTTTCAATATTTTATAATTAAGATTAATAATTACTTTATAATATTATTAAGTAGATATATATGTTAAAAAATAATTAATATGTTTTTTACATTACATATATTATTTTTACATTTTAAGCTTTTTTACATTATTTTAACTATGTTTTATTTCATTGTGTTTATTATTTAATTACTTTTATATTATTTTTAATACATTTAAAAAATTCGATATTTTAGTTAACTATATTTTAAACATCGATATTTTGTACTCGATATTTTAGTACTTACCTGTTTGTAGATAGGGACTCAATATTCTGTCCCTCGATATTTTGGCATCGATATTCTGGACAGTCGATATTCTGTCCCTCGATATTTAGTCACTGATACCTATGGTTTTACAAAACCAACTTTCGTTAGACCGTTTACTCGCAAAGGAGGGCGAAGTCTGTAGGATGCTTAAAGTTTAGCAATGCTGTACTTATATCCCAGATGAAAGTCAGGATCTGGGGAAAATTATTCGGAACATAACTGGACTGAAAAAAGAATACAAAAGTGATAGAAGTGACAGGAGCTCAGGAAGCCATTGGGAATAGATTGTCTGCTGTAGGAAATCATTTGGAAATCTGGGAAGTGGAATTTTGGGTGGCATCTTGAAACCCCTTTTGATAATTGCTCTTTGTGTAATATTCCTATTCATAATCTTTAAGGGATACAAGTATGCACAAGTTAAATGGGGAGTGAAGAGGAAGAGAGCAGATGTGGAGTTAGAGGAGAGTCAGAGTATATACTGCAACAACATGAAATGTTTAGAGCATTCTAGGCAAAAGATGTTAAAAACTATACAGTTTTAGATGGTTAGTCTGATATTATCAGATTGTAATCTGTGATGGCTTGATTCACCGTAAAAGGGGGTACTGGGGCAGTGTAGTTTTGACTCCAGCCTTTCATGTTTAACTAGGCCACATATATGTTTACGTGTGGTCTCATGTACTCATGTGATGTAACATTATTAATGTAATGCAGTGCACTTCAAGAGTTACAGAAAGTTCATCTATGGTGTAATCTCAGCATTTATATGTGTGTGCATATTAACGTTTTCTTTATAGTAACAACAAGTTGCAATTCTCACATATATTTGCATTTGTGTGGTTTGGATAATATTGTAGTTCTTATATAATCACGTGTTCATTGAAATAGTACTTTGCATTTATTTTATAACTCAAAATGTATCAATTTGAATAGTGTTTTACATCCATATTGTAACCGTATATGTACCTGTAATTATGCATTTAAATGTGTATTGAGATGCTGCACTAAAGTTGACCAAAGGTCTCAAGCCCTTGGATTTCTTAACGTTTTAAATTTAATGTGAATGTTTGCTATGGATGCAGTGTTTTTCCCTCCTCTGCAGGTGCAGTTGCATGAGTTCATGGTTAAAGAGAGGCACATTGGGTGAAAGAGATAGTGAGGCTTGAAAGGAGTATCTCTTGACATGGATAGGAAGTTTTAACAAATGAAGGGAGGATTACAGGTTGTGTGGAATATGGACACAGGAGAAATTCAAGGGCATTCTAATGTGTGGGCCAAAGGAAAGAAATCTTGAATGTAGTTGCCAAGATTATTGTTTGAATTCGGGAAATAATTGGACATGTGACATGGGATTCTCGAATGTTCTCTTGGTGGGCATATTTGGACATCACAGTAGGTTAGTTACATTCCTTTAAGTTTGAGAGGTGCAGACCTCTTTGCTACCTATCTGTTGTGTGACTTCATGCTATACAATATTCTTACTTTGAGAACTTCTACAGACGTTCTGCTATGCTGACACCTTTCTTCTTTCCTGACTTGAGTAGGGTTTTCCTGAATCCTAATTTAAAACAGAGCTTAATAGTTTCCTTAGACAAACTCATGTATAGGCAGTAGGCCTGGGCAGAGTACGCCGAACTCCACGAAGTGCTGAAAAATTTCACTTTACTCTGAGGAGTTCTGCAAACGGCGGAGTGAGGCAAGTCGCGCTGCTCACGGTGATTTTTAGTGCCAAGAGTTTGTCCCACACTGTAAGATCAGTGTGAACGGCCCCATGTGCAGTGCAAGAGGGCGCAGCTTCTTTTTGCTGCTCGAGTAGATGTTCTACTAGAGCTGCAGCTTCCTCAACGCGAGCGGTAGGTTTCTCAATGTGGGCGGTTGCGGCAGGTCGCTATCGCTCGCATTGAGAAGCCTGCCACTCCCATTGTGGAATCTGCTGCTCGAGTAGATGTTCTACTTGAGCGGCAGCTTCCTCAACACGAGCAGCAGGTTTGTCAATGTGAGCAGTAGCGAACGTAACCACCCATGTTGAGAAATCTCACCGGGAGGTGGTCTAGCGTGCGATTTTCCTTGCTTGCACTCGCCAACTTAACGTTGCCGAGCCATGAGAGGGGAAAAACTCTGCTCCATGCCTCTATGTGGAGTTTTTCGGAACTCTGCTTTCTACACGGAGCGTGGAGTGGGAAAAACTCTGCAAACTCTGTGAACAGAATTTTACACACAGGCCTAATAGGCAGGAGGATCAAACCTTTCAATCTACTCACCAGACGTTGTTTATCCTACTCTGCATTGTAGCTACAGAGTTTCTCCTTTGCTTTCTGTTATTGAGGATAAATTTTGTGCAACGTCAGTTACCCATTATTGATTCTGTATTTTTATAATTTGTTTATGAGACTGATTTAGATCGGCTTGGCTTTGAATCTGTAATCAATCCATACTTAATCCTATCTCATGACTCAGAGTTTTACTGGGTGGAAAAATGGGTTACACTGTAATTGGTAAATTGTAGTTGATTCTAACCCCTTTTATTCTTCAGGCACCGAGAACTTTCCATTGCATTAGTGCCTTGACACCTTTGGACATTGTTGTGCTCAACAAATCAATATCATATCTTCTCATATCATTGCAGGGGGCAAGGAATAAGGAGTCCAAATTCTATGTGTTGTCACAACATAAGACTATCTATTTGTTTCCAAGAATTAATCCTCAATGGTCAAATGTGGAGGAATTTGTCCCTAAACAGTGGCAAGAATTATGGCTAATATTTCGAAAAAGATCTGATAGCACCGATACCAGCTTTTTATTCCCCAGTCCATAGGGTTCTAGAAAGGATGAGATTGAATCCTCTGTTAAAACGGCACCTCAGAATTACTGACACTCGTGGTCTTGGTAATACTGAGAGAAGTAGCACCCCCAGTCCACAGGAGGTGTAATGGAGGCCTAAGAAGGAGGACTCCCGGGCTGTATTATGTGAAAAGGCACATTGACCCTGTCTAGTTTGAGGCTAATCTTTCATTGCAGAGGGACCAACAAGATGTTGAGGAGGGGGCAGGGCAAGCCCTGCAAGTGGATGCTGGGTGTGTGACTGCACCTGCCTGGGAGGGTGTGGTGGCAATAACTGATGGGATCCTTGAGAATCCTGTATCCTCCTCCGAAGGGACACCCTGGGGAGATAGGTGCACTGACTGTGTGACACTTTGCATGTGGTGAACAATAAGTGCACCTCCCACAGCCCCTTTTCTTTTGTGCCCACATCTTTACCATGGCAAAGATGCTTGGATAAAGGCATTCCCTCTTTTGTTTGGGGCCACACCCCCATTCAAAATAGAAAACTCTTCCTTGTGATCTGGCTGGAGTATATATTGTAAAATAACATGAGTCTGTTCTCTTCTGTAATAATTAAGCTCTGAGGGTTCGCAGAAGGGGCACACATGCCCACTGTGCCCATGAGGCTCTTTCTGTAATATGAACCCTGGTGCCCTTGCTATGTTTTTTGTTAAGTTTTGAATGTATTCTATAGCTCATGTTTGTAACTTTTACCAAAGAGTTTCAAAATTAGCACTATCAGGACACAGCAGAATTGCAAATTTGCAGTGAAAGGTTTTTCCCTAATTGAGATGTCCTGATGAAAGCATCACCTACTCAAAATCAGATTGAGAGATTATCCAAAGACTGTGGTCTATAGTGGTATTTATAATAGACGGTATCCTCCAAATAAAAATAAATTAATGGGCAGCAACCTATAAACCAGGCATAACATTTTAAAAGTGTCTCTAGATAGTACAACTAACAATTAAATATTCTCAGAGAAATGCAGAAACCAGTGTCCTTAAACAAAATTTCAAATAGCTGACTACATTTGGACCCTTTAGCAATGATATATCTGGCAAAATAGTATTCATCAAGCTCCCTGTCCTACAGCAGGACAGCCATAGAAAAATGCAGAGGAGGAGCGTCTTCAGCCCAGGTCTTTTCTGAGTATGTATAATAAACACTGCATCCTAGTTAACACCATGCATTACATGCCATTAACAGTAACCATTCCATGTAAATAGAATCTCTCCATTGCCCGAAACCCTGATCACACCTCAGTATCACATATCCAATTTCACAAAGCTTCAATGTCCTTGACTGGTTCTAAACATTGTAACAGAAAGTCCTTCCATCTTATAGTTCACCACCTTTGGTAAACGTTTTCTGAAATTGCAGTCAAATATTGCCTTCCTTAGGTCAACATTTGAGTCTTGAAAGTAATAAAATATGTTAATTAAAAGGACACTAAAGGGATGACACTTGCTATTCCCATGAGAGATACCAGACCACCAAGGCCCTTTCTATATGTAGTAATACTTATTAAAATGTTATATTGAGATATAATAGCTCATTAGGGAAACCTGCCCCTGAATAAAATGAAATGGAAACAAGGTTGCCAAAGAGAGCACTTTAACTGTGATTGTGAGTGTTTGACTTTGGGCATTGGATTGATAGTTTTGGTATTACCAGTGCTCATTGGTTTGAGTCAAACTGGTAAAGCAAGGCCCAGATGAAGTATGGAATTATCAGAATGTGCTTCCCTAGAAACTTGTGAGTTAGTTCAGAGAATTTATATTTTAGACTTGTGCTCAAACTGAATGTCACAGATTCAAATTTAGATGACCTCAGAAACTCTAATATTCTCCCAATGTTAGGCTCTACAAACATTACTTTTATGGTAATACCTAATGACAATGCCATATTATAAATCATTTTCTTAAGCAATAAGTCATATTGTTAAGGCACGTAATTTCATTAGGGTATCATGCATCTGCCACATGCAGTGTTAGAATGAAATATATTCCTTCATGGCCTGTTTAATTCTTGCTTTGATGGTCATTTTCATTCGAAAAGTGGGGCCTGATGTGTTACATTCTGGATATTGTCATCAAGAAGAAAGTTTATATTTTTTCGTCAATGGATTTACTACTTTTCGCCTCTAATTCCTAAGCTTTTAAATTAGATTTGTCACTCAAGTGTGAGAGAGAATCAATATTCATCCTCAAATCCTCAGTCTTACACAATAACCAAATTACTTGCTCTGATAGGTGCTTAATAGTCTGGGGACCATGTAATTTGCTCTTTAAGTACACCAATTAAGGTGGATTTGAACCTGCAGGTTCAAATCCACCTTAATTTGGTCATTGTGGAGGACTGAGGATTTGAAGATGAATATTCATTCTCTCTCACACTTGAGTGACAAATCTCATTTAAAATTGGAAAGGAAATACCTGTAGGAGTTGTAGAAGGCATAATAAAAAATCTTTAGACATTGGTTGAAAGGAATTCAACCACAATTATCAAGTGATATACACATTCAGATTTCAATGCTTTAGCACCGGTATTGTTAACATCATGATGTCTCTACAACCCCCAATCACTAGAGTGGGATCAGGAGGTCTTTCCACTCTGAGAAAATGGAAGACGTTGTTCATCCATATTTCAAGATTAGCATTGTCCTTATACAATGGACTTCCCGCACCAATGAATTAGGAGTTAAAGGACACTCTATGTAATCTTGGTAGTACAACATAGAGGGTAATACTTTATGGGTGTATGCTAATCCTCTGACATTTGTGTATAATTGAACTGACATCACTATTAAAAAAGGGTAAAGTCCAGCACTTTTAGGAAGGCAATAAACAACAGTTTTCTGATAAAGTTTTATATTACATTAAGAAAGTCCAATTCTTTAGGTTGTCTTTTCTTTATATTTGTGTGGAGTCTCTGGAACTGTCCCTTGGGGCAAGTCAGTATTGAACTCACATGAAGCCAAATTCAAAGAATCTCATAAAAACCAAACTAAACATAAATACATTCTCTTCTTGCCTACATGCACGCATTCATTTATTCTTTGATATGTTATTAGCTAGTAGTGGCAAAACCCATGTTGTGCTACAGGATAAAGATTTCCATGGTTTGTACTTGGATATGACTTGCAAGAGAATTTCTCCTATCTGGCATCAAAACCCTGGAACTCTCTGCCTGCCCATGTGACACTTCAGGATCATGTCCTTCCTTTTCACAAAGCCTCGAAGACCTGGCTCTTCCTGTCTGAGCTCTCTTCAATGTTTCCCCACTCTTCTCTATGTTTGACTTACCACAAGGACACCATTTGGTATTTGTTCAGCTTTACAAATGAATTTACATGCCATATAGTGTGATCAAGGCGTCTAATATAATTGTCTTTTTCCAGTTGCCCAATTTTGGTTAATAAGAATTGGCTGGCTAATTTGAGAAATGTGATCTGATTTTAAGGGATCCAAACCAGAATCACAAATTATAGACCTAATTTAGAGGGTCAAATGTACATACTGTAGCAGGGAGAGAGGAACCTGTGAACCATATTATGCAGCAGTTGCATGCTGATGCTCACAACCACATGACCTACTTTACACTTTAGAACATTATGGCATTCTAAAACACAATCACAGCAGACTAGAAGTGACCTACAAATACTAAGCTATTTTCTATTATCTGGAACTGGCCTGACGCACTTACTATCTAGGGCATATTTGGCACTGTTCACTGTTTCAGAGTTATCAGAGTAAATAGCATAACAAGAATATGTTGAGAAAGTCTATCTTAAACTGTGCTTCATCTATAATTGAAATTACCAATGCAGTTACTGCAATCCGTACATGCAATATCAACAAATTGGACCGAGAGAGTTTGTTATATTACATTTATCATTTTAAAGACTTGAAAAAGGCTGTGTTAAAAGCTTTGTGCTGGTATCTGAAGAATCAAAATCAATAAAAAGACTATGCATGAAAAGACTTAGGGGCCTATTACGATGGCGGGCGGATCGCCCCTGCAGGGCCGGCGGTAGCCACCGCCGGCCTGATGGGGGCGATCCGCCCGCCATCCATGCTTCAGTGACCCCCCGCCATATTAGGATGGCTGGGGGGTCCGCGGTGGACGGAAAGACCGTCCGCCGGCTTCTCGCCTGATCGACTCGTCGACCGGGTGTAAAGGGCCATAATATGGTGGCGGTGTCTGCAAGACACTGCCAACCATATCATGATGTAGGCGGTGATCAGCCTTTCCATGGCGGCAATGCCGCCATGAAAAGGCATACGGTGTCTGCTTTGGGGGGTCCGTTGCGGGCACCCAGGATGTTGGGGGGTGCACATGGGGGGTACCTATGGTACCCCCCTGCATTTGCATGCACAAGGTGGCAGGCACCGCGCGGTCAACACACACTAACCCCAGCAATGTTGCTGAGGGTGGGAACCAGAGGCACGGGGCCAAAGGGCGAGCCAGCCTCCACTATCTCATGAATACACAAAAGTGGGCTGCCCCTTGAATCAATTCCTATGTTTATCTACAGAGTTCTATAGAGATGCACTACCAGTGGGGGCATCTCATAAAAAGTTACGGACTGGCCTCACACACCGCCCGGTGTCATGCTTCATCATCGGCTGTCCTCGCCCTCTAAAAACTTGGTTTGATAGAGGGCGGGCATACACCTGCAGACAGGGATGCACTTCTAAATCTAAGTGATGGCCGTGGGGGAGTGATAAGTGATTTAAAAACCATTACATTAGTCCATGTGCTATGCTTTATTCAAATGGTAAATGTATGGTGGTTAAAAACTAAGTGAACGGTGGTATGGGATATTATTCTCCCTTCACCTTATAAAATGCGGTCGACATGATTCTGCTGAGGTGTCCCCGAAGGGTACGTAGCATTCTTCAGGACCTAAAAAAAGGGGTGGGAAAAAGAGGGGGGTTATATACCCTATGTGTTCACTTCCTTTTAACTAGTGAAAAATGGAAGGAAAATCCTGTCGCTAGATCAGGGGAGGGGTTAAAAAAACACTATGTAGGTGGATACTTCCCTCTTGGTATAGTACCACTGAGAGTAACTCTGTAGAGAAAGGAAAAACAAAAACAAAACATACAAACCAAACCGTGTGAGTATGTAAACAAATAGTTTATAAACATCATCCATCCCGCGTCATACCTATAGCACGCGTGGTGGTGTGAAGTGCTCTTTATGAGACACGTGGCAGGTGCAACGTGTACTCACACCGTTAAAAAGTGGTTGTAAACCAACTCTTACCCTGTATTTCTACCCTAAACGCTCCATGGGAGGGCTGAGGTGGAAGGACCTACTTAGACTTTCTGTAGGGAAAAAACACATAAAATCACTGCTGGTAGTTAAGGGTTAGTCACCAGTATTCAGAAAGAACTAGGACCAAGGTTCCTAGTTAAAGCAAACATAACAAGGTGAAATCCAGAACTAATGGACCACCTATTCATTCAAGTTCACACCAGCATTCCTTCAGGCATACTCTTACTGTCTAGTTTCAGTGCTTCCAGCCGTTCTTCCCGGAGGCGTCCTCTCTGTCTCCCCGCTGATGGTAAATGGTGAGATTCAGAGGGTTTTTATACTAAAGAGCTGTGACTAATTAGTGAGCTAATCAGTGTTAATTGGGCTCGTTAAGTGAGTTTCCTGTGTCCCTCTACGGGACTGCCTGACCGCCTGGTGGGAGGCGAAACTGTAAATCGCCCCACCCGATTGGTCAAAACATGCCTCCAACACTACCAAGGCCATTAAGATAGTAAACAATGGGCTTGTGAGGTTTGTTTCCTGTGTCCCTCTTGCGTGAGCCTGACCGCCTGGTTGAGGGTGTGTATTCAATGAAGGTTTCGTTCGGCATTGGTCAAAACATGCCTCCAACACTATCAAGGCCATTTTAGATAGTTAAAAATGGGCTTGTGAGGTTTGTTTCCTATGTCCCTCTTGCGTGAGCCTGACCGCCTGGTAGAGGGTGTGTATTCAAAAAAGGTTATGTTCGGCATTGGTCAAACGGCGCTGATACCGATGTTATGGTCCTTCCCCTTCCTGCAGGAAAACAAATGCAGTTACGAGGTCATTAGCTCCCATGTTTGTGAGGACGCCCATGTTCATTACCGGGTCTGATCAGTCTCCCGGTATTTGAGCATGCGCTGAAGTAGTGGGAAACCCGCTACCGCGCATGCGCCTAGGTGTATTCCGTGAGACGCTTGCCCTGCTATGGCTCCTATGCTTGCGCACTGATAACTACCAGCGTGGATTACAGCAGGGGCCGCTCGAGATCCCCGTAAAGTGAGGGGATACCCCAAGAGTTCTAAACACTGTGAGAAAAATAAAGCAACATTACTCTGTTCATAATGGGATTACGGGCCAATGGTACCTCACTTGTTATATGTGTGAAGTACACACTAATGATAGTCAGTGGTGGTAATTGCTACAGCTGGTATCTATGTTTGATAACATGGGTTTACACAAACCAATGTGTTCCCCATGCCAGCTTGATCTGTTTGAATTTGCGAGCATAACAATGGGCCCACTCTTAGTGAACTACTTAAAATAAAGTAGAGGGGTAGCAGTAGAGAATAGTCCCTACTCTATTAGGCCAGCTTTCTTGGAGTTGGTTGTTGACTAAAGAAGGTGTGCATGGTCAATTCTATACATTTTCTATTTCGCAAGTTGCAGCCATGGTATCTCATCATTTAAGCCTTTATCATCGCTGCGAAGCCTGTATACCCAGCGCTGTTCTCGGATATGGAGTTGTCTAGAGATATCAGTCTTTTGTTTATTCATAACCTCAAGCACCACCCATCTGAGATCCAGGTCGTTGTGGCCTTTCTCCGTGAAATGTTTCGTCAGTTTGGTGTTGGTCTTCCTGCACCTAATCGTACTCCGGTGTTCGCTGATCCACGTCTTCACCTTCCTGGTGGTCATCCCGACATACTTCAGGTTACATGGACAGGATAGGAGGTACACCACACCTTCTGTATTGCAGTTGCTGAAATGTTTTAGCTTCCAGGGTCTCTCTGTACCTATGTCGACTTTTTTTGTTGTGGTGGTCAGCCGGCAGCACACACAGTTGCCGCATGGGTAGTGGCCTGTTGGTCTCGGTTGGCTCCACAGAGTCATCTGATTCTCAATTTGATCATTGGGAGTTTTGGAGTTTACCAAGGTGTCCCTCAATTTCCTACTCCGTTTGTATGCGAATAGTGGGGGTTCCCACTTCTTGTTCCCGCTGTTTAAGATGGCCCATTTTTTCTTTATAATGTTCTGGATTCTGTTCGACACGGGCGTGTATGTTGTAACGCAGACCAGGCGGTCTTTCTTTTCTTTATGTGTTGTCTCCAAAAGGGCATCCCGGTTATTATTCCTCACCCTTTTCCTTGCCCGTTTAACCATCTTCTTGGGGTACTGTCTCTACAGGAGTTTTGTCTCTAGTTGTTCTGCCTGTATCTGGAATGTATCTATCTCAGAACAGTTCCTTCGAATCCTCAGGAATTGGCCTACAGGAAGGTTCTCACGGAGGACCCTCGGGTGGTAGCTGTCATACATTAATAAACTGTTCTTGTCTGTTGGTTTAGTGTGGACTTTTGTGGATATTCCTTCTGATGTTAAGGTTATATCCAGATCCAAGAAAACAGCCTGATTTTTGTCGATGGTATGTGTGAACCTGAGGTGGGGGTCAATGCCATTGGCCCACTCCACGAAGCGTGTTGCCTCATCCTTGGTACCTCGCCAGATGACAAAAATGTAATCTATGTACCGTTTCCATGTCTTCATTCGAGGTGTGAAGGGGTTTGAGGGGTTAAAGATGTGGTCCTCCTCAAAGCGGTGTACGTACAGACACGCCATGCTCGGCGCAAAGGTGCTGCCCATGGATGTGCCGCCCACTTGATGGTACAGGGTGTCCTCAAACTCGAAGAAATTCTCCGTAAGTGCTAGTTCCGCACACTCCATGATGAAATGCGTGGGTGTCACATATGTCCAATCCTGGTCCAGTAGAATCTGTTCCACCACCTCCAGAGTAGGCCTCTCGGGGATGCTCGTATAGAGCGCTTCAATGTCCATGGTTATGAACATGTCTTCGCTCGCATCTATGTCCAGGTCTCGAAGATGGCAAAGTACATCTTTGGTGTCTCTAAGGTAAGATCGAGATTTCTGTACAATCGGCTTCAAGAACCAGTCGCGGTGCCTGTCACGTTGTGCATGCACAACATGCATTTTTTACATTGCGGCGGGTGCTGCTTACAGCCTGCCGCAATGTGAACAATGCAGGATGCGCCCGCCAGTGTGGCGGGCGCATCCTAATTTGAATGGCGGGACCGCCGCACCTATGGCAAGCGGTCCCTTTTGCCGTTGCGGTGGCGGGCGGACTTTGTCCGCCCGCCATCGTAATAGACCCCTTAGTGTAGGTTTTTTTTTCATTTAGTCTGACATATGTGTGGAAAATCACATCATTTTTTAATTAAAATTTCATATATTTTTTTTAAATGTGCAAACTACACTTTTATCATGAAATAAGGCAGTATGTTTAAGACATACTTCGTCCAGCAAGACATTTTGTGCATGAATTAGTCCCCTGTGATAAAAAGAAATTGCACAAAATTGTGTACTGCAAAATGTTGAGAAATTTCTTGAATTTTACATTGCGAATTTATACATTTCACTGGTACACTACAAAATTCCACACAAGCCTAATACTATTTAAACATATATAAGTTCAAGCAATTAAGCCTTGAGTTCACCTTCTGACAACACGGCGACTACCAGGTTGCACCCGAAATACCAGATTTGTGATCATTCAAGATTAATATATATTGCATGATTGTGGTGTGTGCAAGGATATATATCGGTTGCCTTGCTCTTCTTTTGTTTAAAGTTTAAAACAGAGAAGAAACGACTGCTGCAATTGTCAATATGGCAGCAAACATGTTTTACAGGAATGACAGCATCAGGGCAAATTTATTTAAAATATGCTGTGATCATTTTACAAGTGATTTCAGAGTTAGGTTATCAAAGATCTCATCCTTACTACCTCAAAGTGCTGATTGCTTTCACTTCTGTTGGCTGATAACATTGGAATGGCAAGCAATGAGTGGGGTTTCCAGGCATTATAGTCAAATTTAGTGGGTCCCTGCATGGCTGAAATGCAGTGGGGCTGACAGATCCATGGTGGCAGCATTTCAGTTGTGGGTGTCCTTGCACCCATACAAGTCTGGCAAATAAAAAGGGCAGATGATTTTAGTGCAAGGAGAGAGTATCAAAGTGTATTTTTGTTTATGTCTGCTGGTCAAATTAGTAGAGCAGACAATCAGTAAAGAGTGTAGTGGCCATGTTAAGGGTGAAGAATTGCTGTGCATCTGACGCTCACTGAGGCATTCATATCCTTGGTGAAAGACCTTCATGTGTGATTGTAGTGTTCTGTAGACTAAAATTTGGAACCATAGACTTCTGTAGCTCATATACAATATCACTTTTAAATGGGGACAGTGCATCAGATATTTTGCCTGTGGCTGTCATGCGTGTCACTAGTGTGGGGATATCCAAGGAAGTATCTTTGATATTCAGTATGGCGTCTTCAAATTAATTACTGAAGTAATAGAAAATGTAAGTGACTGAATTGTTTCACTGCTCAGTGAACATCAGAGTGATTAGCATAGAACGTAAGAGAATATGGATATTATGGTGTCAAAGAGAAACAACTCTACAGAACTGGATACATTTAAATGGGTTGCGTAAATGTTTGAAGCTATCAGGACCAAGGCTACCTTCCATCTATTTTATTTTTTTGTAACTGCAGTAGATTGTGTCAACAGTAATTATAAGAAGTTTGAATTAATGTAAGCATTTATAGTCATTGTTGCTTGGTGGTTGTTTGTACAATGTACACACTAGAGCACATTCTTGGATCCAACAACTTGAAAAGAAGAGTTGAAAGAGACCCCAGACATATCATTAGAGGTACAGCAAAATATTAAGAGTGCATTGTTATTTTATGGTTAATGGAAACTCAGCTTTACATTAAGATATTTTTTGCTGCCCGTACTGTAGGCTCACCACTCATTCTGATGCCATGCTGCAATTGGGCAGAGGTTGTGTGTATCTCTACTTTAGGTCATGTCTTGCTTTTTTCTCTGGGTGCAAACCCCAACAGTTCTTGGTTGCATGCTGACCAGTCTCTCTTTGGGATTAGGCCTGTCCTTTAATTTTGTACTGCCCCTCAGAGAATGGAGGTAGGTTAGGTATTTTGGCTTTGCTTTTAATAAAGAAGTTCTTCAATTGTATTCATCAATTTTAAAAGTAAGGGCCTGATTCAGAGTTTGGTGGAGAAGGTATACCATCACAATGTTGACAGAGTAGCCTCTCTGCCAACTCTTGGTCCACATACCAGATTTAGAAGTGGGAGGACCACCAGGTTTATGCTGATGAAATAAAATATACTCCATCCTTGCAAAACTTCCTGGAATGGCCTGAGGGAGTAGGGGCCATTGGAAGCAAACAATCTCACAGTCCGCCCTATTTACAGTGGGTGAACATTGTATCCTAGCAGTGACAGTAAAAAAAAGAAAAATTACCCCACACCATGGGAAAAAAATTCCATGATGTGGGAGTCATAAGTTTTTCCTTTTTTAAAAACAAACTCCTGCTTTAGGAGTTTGCCTATGAAAAAATTAAAAAAACTTTGGAAAAGTTAATTGGACGGCTGTGATGTTTTTCTACATTGACAGGAACCGTAATAACAGCGGTACCTGGCAGTGTATAGTCATATCCATGGGCCGGTGACTATCTCTAAATTTAGTAGGAGGAGTAAACACAGGACTGCAGATGTAAAGCCCTATGTCACCGTCTCTGTCTTTACTTCATCTGCCAAACCCTAAATCAGGCCCTATGTAACGGAATGTTAAGAGGCACTTTTATTACTCCTCTTTTTCTATTTAGTCACTTATATTTTTCTGCATACTCCTGTCTTTAGTTGTACTGTTAGGGCAACAGAGTGTTCTGTGAATGCTGGAAATGTAAATTTGCTATTCCTGCTAACTCCTGTCCTAGAATATTTTGGGGAAAAGCAACTTTTCTCAAAGTAGTCATGAAGGTTTATTTTCTATTGGAAAACCCCTGTTCTGGAAAATTATGGGGAAATTTAAAATTCTCCAAAACATTTCCTTTTTTAAAAGCTTGGAAAGCTTTAATTATTAATTTTGTCCAGGTGCTGCCGTGAAGGTGCCATTCGAGAGGAAAAACAAGGAATACAACATCGGGACAGTACAAGAATTCGGGACATGTTGCAGAGCATGACCATTTCTCTTTCCTAAATGAAAAAGGGTGACATACACCAGTGCTGTACAACGGGTTACACATGGGATGATTCAGGCTATGGTTTACCTGAAAAGGCCCAACTGGCTCAGACTGAGTCAGAATTAGCTCCTGATATATCATTGACAGCAGTGTGAATGGTATGGTACACGTATTTAATGTGGGATACCACGGAAACGCTTAGAGGCCAGTGGGCAATATCCCTATAGCACCACTGCTCAAAACAAGCAATGTCCTTATGCTATTGCAGCCTATTGCTTTCGGCACAGGAGATGGCCAATCTTCCTAGAAATGCTGCCAAAAGTGATACAATATTGTTAAAAGGCAGCCCCACTTTCACAATTGTAAAATAGCAGCTATGTGCTGGTAGATGGCAAGAGAAAGCTGAGTGTCGCAAATGATCTCTTAATAATCTACACTAATGCAGTACAAACTGAGACCAAATGGTCAGATGCCGGGGCTGGCAGTGCCACTGTCACTATCCGATGCAGCAAGGGTCACGTTCGTTGGAAATATTGTTTAAGTCCTCTATCCTGCTAATGATTTCTCAGATACAGAGCTACAAAAAAAATTATTCTTGTCAAATGCCCTTTTTATTTCCCACCTATCTGGCTAACTTTCCACATTGTCATATTCACTTTTTCTTAAATTAGTAACTTTTTCTGCACTTCATGTTGTAACAAACAATTTGCCGATATTAGCATCACATAATATGTACCATCCAATCCTTACTAATCTATCCGTATTATGTTGATAAATGACTGGAAAAATACTGTAACTCCTTATGTTACATGGAGCAGAATAATGGCAATCCAATATATTGATGAATATTTTCACCCACAACCCTTACCTACCCTAGGATCCATGTCAAGAATCACTGTCTTGCTTATGATGATTCTAAGTGTAAAATCATCCCACTTTAGTGAAACACCAGTAAATTATAACTTAAAAAAGGTACTCTGCCAGAATATTAATTCCAAAATATTGAGTGACCATAATATCATGGTCAAAATATCATGACTACAATAATATCTTAGACAAAAATACTCATGGTAAGTAGATTGTTTTTTAGTTTGTTACACTAATATCAATCTTAAAAATATCATTTAATATAGTATACTTTTTTATTATAAGGTTTTAGTATGTTGTATTAAGTTTTTAGTTTAGTTTATTTAAATGGGACATATACCTTTAATATTTTTAAATACAATCATAGCAAACCATACCTTATTTTTTCAGGTCGTTGGTTTTATTGTTTATTGGTTTTATTGTTGGGAACAGTAGATACATACATATTTATATAATTTGAGATGTCATGAGTGATATCATCAGTGATGTTACTGACCATGTCATGAGTGATGTATTAAGTGATGTCATAAGCAGTGCCTTGGAGGGGCATAAGTTATAGTTAGCACAGGTACTATAACTGCTGAATTTCTATGGTTTTGTGCATCTACAATCTGAGTCTAACTATAACATCCCTGTAACCTTTGATTTTTTCAGTGAATTTCCATGATTTTTTAATGTTATTTCTCAACTATAACGTACCAGTAACCTTTGTTTTTTTGGTGAATTATAAAGTTTTTTTTATTTTTATTTCCTAACTGTTACCTGTAACCTTTGAGAGTGGGTGTGTGAGTGGCTGTATAGGTCAGTATGTGGGTATGTGAGTGGACATATGGGTATCTGAGTGGGTGTGGGAGTGGCTGTATGGGTCTGTGAGTGGCTGTATCGGTCAGTGAGTGGCTGTGTGAGTGGCTGTATGGGTCTGTGAGAGGGTGTCTGAGTGGCTGTATGGGTCTGTGAGTGGGTGTGTGAGTAGCTGTTTGTGTCAGTGACTGGGTGTGTGAGTGGATGCATTGGTCTATGAGTGGGTGTATGAGTGTCTATATGGGTGTATGAGTGGGTGTGTGAGTGGATTTGTGAGTCAGTGAGTGGGTGTGTGAGTAAGTGGCTGTATGGGTCTGTGAGTGGGTATGTAAGTAGCTATGTGGGTGCGAGTGTGTTTGTGAGTGGCTATATGGGTCTGTGAGTATGTGTGTGAATGGCTGTATGGGTATGTGAGTGGCTATATGGATCTGTATGTGGGTGTGTGAGTGGCTGTATGGGTGTGTGACTGGTTTTGTGGGTGTGTGAGTGAGTGAGTGACTGTATGGGTCTGTGAGTAGGTGTGTGAGTGGTTATATAGGTCTGTAAGTGTGTTTGTGAGTAACTTATGTGTATATGAGTGGGTGTGTGAATGGTTTTGTGGGTATGTGAGTGACTGTATGGGTGTGTGAGTGGGCATGTGAGTGGCTGTGTTGGTCTGTGAGTGGAAGTGAGATTGTCTGAATGGGTGTGTGAGTGGATGTCTGAGTGTCTGTGTGGGTGTGTCAATTGCTGTGTGAGTGATTGTGCCAAAACGGATCCTCACCTGCCCCTTTATCCAACAAAAGTCGATAGTTTTACACAATATGTCTACCCAACTGGAGTACTTTCTACTGGTTAATTAGTAAGTGCTAACTCATTGGGTAAATGTCTATTGCATATTCTACACTACAGCTCTGTAATGGACTGGAGGAAATGTCTCCAGTGACCTTCTGTGCATTTAATTTTGGAAATGTGATTATTCCTTGTGTGTCTTCTTCTAAAAATCTGTGATAACATGAATATCCCTCAAGAGAAGATGACGAGGCTACAAAGGGGTGAATCTCCACCAAAGAAGGGCACTTCCTCTTATTAAGAAAGTGCTTAGTTCTTTGGTGGAGATGTCCTCATATTCATTGCATCAACAAGTTGTTACCAAAATCAGTGGGAAACGCAGTGGGGGACCTTTTGGAAAGCTGTCCATTATCCTCGCTAAAGGCAGGAAGACCTTTGCATACTACTAAGATGGATGAGGCGGGGCCAATGGGCGAGGCTTCCAGGTGATTTTGCACATTCGCCTACTCATGGTAATTTAAAGGGAGAACCATGGACTCTGCTCTCACCAGGAGAGGACAAGAATGAACCCATTCGTCACAGTCAGTACAGATTGTGCTCCAATAGATCAACAATGCATTCAACTCCGCAAAGGATTTGAGATAATTTTTTAATGTAGAATGCAGAGAAAACACACTTGCTTTGGCTTTACCAAGCCCAGGAACTTTCTTTGAAAAGAGGGAGGAGGTGCTGATTTTGACCTCTGGGGACCCCATCCCCCAGGGCCCACCACTTGATGCTGGGTGCCCTAGAGCCCACCCAGTGTGCATTGTTGGGGACTGTGGGGTGGACACCAATGTCTCTGTGGTCCCTGCCGGCTACCCTCCAGCCTTAGCCTTCGGGAGCCGGCATTGCTCCTGCACGTAGGGAGCAACAAAAACATGCTGCTCCCAGAGTGTGGGAGATTTTTTTGAATATTTTTCCTGCCTGCTGTCAAAACAGATGGGAAGTCTACTTCCAGGAGAAGTTTTCCTGCTCCCGCCCTTTGGGAGTGGACTTACTGTTTGCTCTTGCTTGGCAGGAGCTGTTACAGCTCCCGGCAAGCGAAAGGAAACATCCATGTCCCGAGGGTGGGGACCACAGGAAATAGGGAACTGGCCCTGGAGGGTGGCAGTCCCCAGGGCAATTAATGGCTCCAGGAGGGGGGGTCGCGTGGACCCCTCCTTTCTTATTGCAGGGCCTGCCCCGGGGCCTAAAACAGCCCAGGAGGGTAGCTGTGTGGCCCCCTCCCCCTTTTTGCAATTGGTGTTGGTCCCGGTGTGGTAGTCCCCAGGGCCGTAATAGGCCTAAGAAAGGGGTCTGTGCGGCCCCCCTCCCATTCTAAACTTTGGCCTTACCCCAAGGAGGTGGTGGTCCCTGGGGCTGTAAACAGCCTGGGGAAGGAGGCTGCACCCCTCCCCCTTTTTTTACACTGGCCTGCCCCGGGGAGGTGGCATCCCGGAGGCTGAAATCGGCCATGGGGAGGAGGGCCAAGTGTGCCCCCTCTTCCCCAATATATTCATTTCATTTTGTCCCCTCGACCTGGCCCACCCGGGGGGCTGAGGTACAAACAAGCATGGGAGACTGTGCTTGTTTTTTTCAATTTTGCCTCAAATTTGTGGATCCACCCACAATTTTGGGGCCGATTCCGATCTCGGCCGGTAGGGCTCCGAATCGGATTCGGCTTTACCGGATCCGATTCGGAGCCCTGTTTCCCGACCGATCCGTACGCGCGTCCGGACGAGCGAGTACGATGCGAAATCGCCGACCGACTCGTCCGGGCATCCCGACCGCTCCGACCGACTCGTTCCCGGCTCGAACCGCACCGACCGACTCGCTCGGACTCGACTCGCACCGCGCAATGGAGACGTTCCCGGCCGGGTGAGTACGATGCGCGCCGCGAGCAGATCCGACCGAGCCGCGCACTCCGGCTCGAAAGAGCTGTCGGAGCCGTGCTTTGGGGGTCCGTGTCGGACCCCCTGTACTGCGTAGCCGCGCGAGTCGCACACAGGGGGGACCCATGGGTCCCCCTACCTGTGCGTGTACGGCGCGAATCGCTCGCCGCGTACCCGCTGTAGGGGCGCACTTGTCCGACTCGCACCCATTGAGTCAATGGGAGCCCGCGTACGCGTTGCGCGACCGGCTCCCATTGACTTCAATGGGAGTCCGACCGACTCGGGTCCGATGGCATACGTGCGCATCGTACTCGTTCGGTCGGACTGCACGGGTCCGATTCGGTCGGAAATCTCTCCGGGTCCGGCTCGGTCGGATAAATTTCCGGCCCGAATCGGAATCGACCCCTTTGTGTCAAAATTGTGAAAAAAAGACTTTTTGGCCCTGGTGAGGTCCTTGGGGGACCCCATCAGCAGGTCTAGGGGGGTCAGGGTATTCCTACCCTGCCCCCTGCTTTTTTTTCATACTTTTCTTTGGAGCTCAGCTGAATCCGAGTCCCAAAATAGCTGCCAGCACTTCCTGGTTTAAGTGTTGGCAGTCAATCAGATCTCAGCATGAGAGCTATTGGATCCACGGACAGTCCGTGCCCCTAGATATCTATATTTCTTTTCTTTTTAATAATTCTAAAAATACTGAAGGGATTTAAACCAAATCACAAAAAGGGCTCTTTCTAGACCAAGAGCTACCTCTCTGCCAAATTTGGTGTAATTCCGTCCAGAAGTTCGGGCTGCAGTCATGTTCAAAATCACTATGGAAAATTGCATGCGAAATGCACATTTTTTTACCCCTCTTTTTCTCGGCCCCTGCTTGAAGTATCACTCCAAAACTATTGAAGCAAAACTAGACGTACCAGGCCACTTTGTTTGGAAAAGTTTGTAAAGATTTGTCAAACGTCATCAAAGTTATAAGCAAGTCAAAAAATGCTGCCAGTGGGTTATATATATGAAGCCCCAAACGCATACATTTTTTCCAGTGTTTGTAGAACTGGAGTGAGACTAGTAATTCTGAACCCCGGATTTTATGCCATAGGTTATGGTTTTTAATGCTTGTCGGCGTACAGTTAGAAAGCTACATTTGAAATGTTTTTAATTTTTATATAGTTTTTAATATAGATTTTGATTTGTAGTTAGATTAATAAATTCAACATCAGTGCTTAGTTTGCGCTCGTGTTTGCCTGTGGGGACCACCAGCCCTAATTGTTGGGGGCTGGCACATATTTTCCCTTATTGGACATTTCCAGAGACGAAGAGAAAGAAAAACACACAAGGGGGAAAGAAGGATGAAGGGAAAGACTAGAAAAATGTCACAAAAGGAGAAAGCAGGAACCTGTAAGAATGAGATAAAGGGAAAGGAGGTGCCCGGTAGTGGATGACAGAGGCATGATGAGGACTGAAGACTATGCACCCTTGGCAATCGGTTTGCCGGCATTTAATAGTGCTGGCAGTGGGCTTCTAAGTACTCATTTTTTAACAAATCAAGCACTGTGTAACAGCCTCCAGAATCTTTTCTTTAGAAAAAGTGAGCATCTGAATCTTAAAAGAATATTTTTATACTAGTTTGTTTTAATTTTATTATTTTACTATGCTTTTTTATTTATTATTATTCAATTCAATTCAATTCAATATAGCTTTATTTCGACATAAATGTCATAAAAGCTGCAATTTACACTAAAAACACAAATTTTCGACCACGATAAATTACATAAGTAATAATACAAGCAAAATACAATCAAGTTCATAGTGAAAAGCCAGTGTCATATTTACAAGGTTAAAGAAAAAAATTTAAGATTAAGGACACGGAAGCAATTAATATATGCACAAGTTAATTTAAATAGTTGAGTACGTGTCAACATTAAAACTAAGATAAAATTACGTAAAATGTCGTTAAAATACATTGTTTTCACTATGACTGTTTGCATATGTTTCAGCAGGCAAAGTGCTTGTGCAGAATAGATCCAACGGCTTATATATGGAACTTTGGGCTCCCCGTTAGTCTGCTTTCTGGTAAGGCTGTATCTTTCCTGCGAGCACCTTAGACCTTATAAGCCATACTTGTCCGAGAAACTTTGCTACACAGCATGCATGAAACGGCCTACAATCAGATCTTAGGATGCGTATTGCTGTGTGATAATCACGTGTGCCCAATTGTTGGCAGAGTGGTTTCAGCCATTTTGCCCGTGGTAATTTATACACCGGGCAAGCAAACATCAAATGGGCAATAGATTCAATCAGGGCCTTACAGCATGGGCAATTTTTCTCCTTGCTTGGGCTCCACTTTGCTGTCACCTCACAGACAGGGAGAGATCCAAGCCTGAAATGGATATAGAGCATTCTGTCTCTTGGGGCTTTGATTGTGTCGAGGAAGGGCTCAAAATGCCCAGTTTGTTTGTGGGAATGGAATTCTAGTGTAAGTTTACCTACATTGGAATTACAATTATCTCGTTGATCCACCCATTCCCAATATAGGCGTTTGAGTTCCTCTCTCCTCAGGGGAACCTGGCCAGCCCAACAACCTTGGAGTCCCATTGCTGACAGCATTTTTTTGATGTTGCCAAGCCAGCCTATTTTCCCACCAGTATCCAGGCTAATAATCTCGGTCATGGCTTCTGCGTAGGGAGAAAGCTCAGGGGTCCGCCTAATGCGTGCCCAGAAGAGTAAAGGCCGTAACTTAGCTATGTCACTCAGTGGCCGCCTTATTATTATTACATTTTGTAATATTTTAAGTAAATTAACTTTTTGAATATATATTTTTTTAAAAGGTGTTTCATAAGATTTGAATCTGCAACTATTTTTTCATAAAATGACTAATATGTGTATATGTATATATTGCTGTGAATTTGTTTAATAAATTAGTTATGTTATATTTGATTTTAAAATAACTTGAATTTGTACAAAAAATGTAATATGATTTACATATTAAGATATATTATGAAATATTAAGATCATGTGTTTATAATTTTTAATGCTATTTTAATTTGTTAGAATTTAAAGAGTAAAAATGTATCAAGTTATTTTGGAATTATTACATGTGTATATTATTTTTAAATATATTGCATTTTTTTAATTATTTGACTTGCAATTGTTTTAAGCAATAATATATTTTTTTACATTTTTTAACTTTCATTTTAATGTTATTTAGAAATTAATGTATATGTTTACTAATCTTTTATTAATATTTTTGGCCACAATATAATTGTAGTCAATGTTATTCAAACTACCTAATCAAATTTTCAAATGAGATGTTATATTTGTTTTGCCATGACCTTAATCTTGTGAACTGTCCTATTTCAAGTTATGTCCTACATAATTTTAAAATATTCCAACAAACCTTCCTCAGGATTATTTTAGCAAACTCATCTCAATTAAGGCCACGCTTACTGATATATAGGCTCGTATTTATTAAGATTTCACTCCACACTGTGCAGCAAGGGATACTAAGATATGGCACAGTTAAGTGCTCTACTTGGGTTGGGGAACTTTGGGCTACCTACCACCAACACAGGCACCCTTGCGCTATAGTGCAAGGTGTTCGTGTTAAGCTCAGGGCAGTTTTTGTGCAGGAAAGCAAACCTTCTTGCACAAAAACTATCCTTTGGGACTTATTCGTCATTGAATGCAGAACACATGCAAAGCGGACGTAACAAGGGAAAATAATGATATTTCTCCTTATTACATTAGCCTCGCGTGGGCACACTATTTTCGCACAAACCTATGTTCACAAGTCTTTGTAAATATGGATTTGTATTCAAAATAATCAAAATACATAGTTGGATGCAGGGGAACACCCATGCTCCACCCATGTAACACCCAAATGACGCAAGGTAATGCAAGGCAGCACTATGTGTTGCGCTGCATTACTTTTTTTTTTACCAATCCACAAAAATTTGATTTTGCGTGGCTTTGTAAATCCCAAAATAGATTTTGTGTGGATACCATGCAAAAACAGTGACGTAGCCCCAACGCAAAATCTTAGTAAATGTGGGCCATCATTTCCACACTCTTCCATATTTTCACCTGTGAAGAACTCTTCAAGTAGGTCTACATATTCCACAAATCATCACTATCATAGTGTATATTTAAGAAGATTGTAAAATGTACTGCTATATGCAAGTAATGCTACATTTACATTTTCTATTTTCTAGATAATATTCTTTAAGACTGTGCTACTTTATTTACTTTTAGATTTCTAGTTTCAGCCATAATTTTCTCTATTGATACAATTATGTCATTTTTCTGGGGTGGTTTGCAAGTTTGGCTGATGAGTAAACATGTCAGATGTCATGTCTACCATATTTAGTGTGTAATAATGTCTATGCACTCTAAATACGGGTGGATGGAACATCCACCATGTTTTGGCAGATGCCCTGCATCCACCAAACTCTAAATCATGCCTTTTTTGTCTTATTTGCAATTAGTCTTGAAATTTCCTGCTGTCTTCAACTCACTCTTCTGATTGACATCTTTGAATACTTGCTGGTCAAAGATGGAAATAATGGTTGATGGTCTGTGGTTTTATTTCTCCTGATTGAATGTTTAGCTTTCCATTTTGTCAACACTGCACAATTCATTTTTTTATATGCACCTCCCTAATCTCTTCTTTCTGGGGGTTTTCCCTTGGTTCTTAAATATTAAGCATTTTTATTAACATTATGTTATAAAAATACAGTAACAAATAGTAGTAACAAATAGTATCTTGTTTAACGTTTATTTGCACATATTAAAGTTACAAACCAGAGGCTCAAAAATCATGGCAGCTTGATTTTATATTAATCTGGAGACCTCAGACAATCTCACACTACCTCAAATAACTCAATTGGTTCCTGCATGATAAGAACTTAACACTTAAAGGTTATTGCACAACATAAGACATTTGGACGAAACACTCATGAATGTTTGAGGATATTGGCAGTCGTTTTATTTATCCATATAAGTAACAAAGATCAAGAAGTGCAAAACCAATCAAATTTGCAGATAATAAAAGTCAGGAATATAGTGAAAAGATCTGACAGCATAGTAGTTAGGTATACTTTGGACCCTCCCCAGAGTTCCATGCCCAGCCTAGTATTATTCTATAAGCCCTCATGACAACCTTGTTAACTGAACAAACATGAGCGATAGGTGTGCTACATATGCTTGAGTATAGTGCCAAATGTTCACTTGTAGTCTCATACTCTCAAAGCAGCCTTAAAGTTCCACCTCCAAGAATCATTCCTATTCTTCCAGCCCCTGGGCAAGTCCAAGAGGCACTGTAGAGGCTTTGAACCACCGCTTTGCTGCTTTGCCATGGAACAGAATGTAGGAGAGTGGGAAGACCACTGCACCTGAGGGAAAGAACCACCTCAGTTGGGCATCCATTCCCCTGGCAAGGTTGTGTAACCAGACATCATCAAGAGAAAGAGGTACTGCTCAGGTGGCCTGCCACATCGTGCTGGTAGCATGCCCACCTTACCATGCTTTCACTTTTTTACTTTCACATTTTTTTGGGCCTGGGCTCCTGCAGCCACATAGTAAGAAAATCCAGCCAGGTATAATGATATCCACAATGAATATGCATAAAAATAATGACTGTTCAATTGGTTGCATTGCAGATTATTTGCATATGTGTTAGTTATTCTCAATTCAATTCAATATGTTTATTAAGAATTTGGATCTCTAATGAGGTCCACTTAAGGCATACATGAATAGACATGCTAAAAATACCAACAATAATTGCAATAAAATCACTTCATTAAAAACCATTGTATCTGCGTCACTACAACAGTTTTGTACAGATTAGTCCATCTTAAAGATATCAAAATTCTTCAAAGTCAGCACTGGAGGCTCCATTAGACAGCAACTGGAGACCCACAATAAGGAAATACCAATAGTGGCACGGAAGGAGCAGAATACAAAATAGAATAATATAGTTATTGTAACAGAGAGCAAAGTTGCGATAATTTGATTAATATTTTTACCCGAGCAGATGACTCAAATCAGGGCTTATAAAATCTAATAGGTATTCTACTATAGAAGCCTCACATTAAATCCTAAAATGAATAAGATCAGTCAAGTGACAGCAGTGAGGTTATGAGCCAGGTAAAAATTCTAAGAAACTTATCACCTACTGAACCGACTGCACATTTTCCCTGATGACAAAGATTTAAAACAAATTTTACAAGGGCAATTAAGTAACAGTGAACGCGTAAATAAGACCGTTACCATAACAAATCAGTCAAAGTAAAAACATGTGCAATTTGAGAGAATAACAAAAAATAGCACTTCATATAGAAATATTTTTTAAATAAAGTGCATCATATAGCAGCAACAAAATAGCAGCAATCGTACCTATACTGCAGCAAAAAAAAAGATCATGTTAAATACAAGTACAATTCAGAAAAGTCACATACCATAGTAGCATCATATTGAAACATGTTTTATATAAAGTGCATCATAAAGCAGCAAAGTCTTTTCCCTTAACAACGTATATAAAAACAGGTAAAAAACCCAATTATGTGCAAACAGCAATGAGATAGCAGCAGTCACAAATGCAAACTTTCCGCAGGTGAGAAATACACTCAAATAACCAAGGAGAGCATGGAAACACGGGACTTTAGAGGCTATATTATAAAAAGCTAAATAAATGCAGAGCCAACCATACTCTAGGAGGAATTATGAGAATTTAAAATATGTTCATAAACTCCCTAAAAAAGTAAAAAGTTTTGTACACACAATTTCATTTTTTGGAAAAAGCAAAAATTCTCGAGCAGATGATACATTTGTAATGCCATTCTGTAAAAACATTGGACGAAGCCACCGGAATCGAAATGAAGACAAAGCTGGGCATACAAACAAGATATGATTAAGATTCTGGGTGCCCTGGTTACAGAAGTTACAGTTTTTTCCAACTTTCATGTTAAGTGGCTGTAGGAAGGTGGAATCTGACTATATGGTTGCCCCCACTTTTTTCCTGGTGTTTTGCTGGTTTATGACTTAGTTGGACTGGGACCCTGCTATTCAGGGCCCCAGTCTATCTGCTCTCTCTAACGACATGGAGTGCACTCTAGGTGCACTAGTGATTGGATACTGTGGTGCCTTATGAGTCCCTAGTATATGGTACCTTAGGTGCCAAGGGCATAGGTACTTCACAGGCCTACCAGGGGCTGCAGCATGTATTATGCCACCCCTGGGAAGCAGTCTAAATCTGACACCGCAGGCCTGCTACTGCAGCCTGGGTGAGGTGGTGCTAGCACCCCTCACTGAGATATAGGTTTCCTATATCTCTCCTGCACACACATATAAACCTATCAGTCACCCCTAAGGCAGGCCCTATCAATCCTGAGGGCAGGGTGCTTGGCTTCTATGTGAGGGGGTGCCTCTGCCTGAGCAGGGCCCCTCTGCAGCTCTCAGAGTCTATTCTCTGGTGCTGTTTGTGGATGCGGTTAAACCATATACTATTAAGTGCATTATATCCTCGCGGTAAATGCTAACTTTGGAATGGCTGCATCAAAACATGTCGTGTTTGGTGTCAAACATCTTGGAATACTACCCCCCGCCAATGTTGGTGGCGGGGTAGCATTCCACCCTTCTAGAGGGATAAGACATGTACCTGCTGTGGAAACGCGGTAGAATCCTAAAGAGCCCTGGCATCACAAAATGGATGCCACCAGTCACAGACACTGGGCTGCCCTCCTGCTGATGACCGAAACTCACAGTGGAGGAAGCCCAACAATAGGCATCCTGTCACAGGGAGGTGTAACCACCTCCCAGACAGGGTTTAGTGTATTGGGGCTGGGTGGGTGCACTCTTAGAGTGCTTTGAAGTCCTGCACTGGGGGAGCAGAAGGCTCCTCTGTGCATATGCCAGTTCAAACCAGCTCAGGGGCTACCTGCCCCTGCTCTGGCGCGAAACTGGACAAAGGGAAGTGGGTGTAGCCACCCCCTCCCTTGACCCTCCCATAGGTGGGGTCATAGAGTTAGTCCATCCCCTCTTTTTAGTATAAGTTGGGGAACCTTGCCATTACAAAGCAGATAACCCCTGGATGACGCTCTACAAGAAGAATCCTGGCCCTTCGACGTTCCACTACCTTTGGAAGACAGAAGAATCTCCCTTGGAGTCAAGGAGTGACTCCCCTGCTTGGCAGGCACCAAAAACGACAACGAAGGTCGCAAACTACGCCGCTCCCGCCGGAGTCCGAAGTCCCTGCAGCCCAAGAAGTGGATTTCCTGACCTCTCCCAGGCCATCGTGAGTCCCCAGCGAAGCTGAGGCAAGTGGACCCCACGAGTAACGAGGAACCGCGACCCTGGGTACCGTGCACTATTGTCGAGTGCAACCCCTTCACAACGTTCTACGAACCTGTGCTTTGGACCACGTGTGGTCCCGACCTCCAGCAGGAATCCCTCCGAAGATCAGAGGCCTACACCGTCCCGAGTGACCGTGGGCCCCTGTTGAGTGATTCCGCCCGAGGTGTCTTTGCGATCCCTTGCCCGCTGGCTTGTGGGTCCCCAGAAGACTTCTTAAAGAAACCAAAGGGCTCCCTGGTTGCTCCAGGCCTGCCCTGACTTACCCTCGCTGGGTGAGTTCCACAGACCTTGCTGGTCTGCGCCATCAACTTTTCTTCATCTCCCCGAGACTTGCGGCTGCCAAGGCTTGTTGGCTCCGATCGAGTTGCCGACACCGCAGTCAGCTGCAGACGTCGAGGGACACACCGAATCCAGCTCCTGGTTGTCGTCGACGCCTCCTGGACCACGTGGCTGAAGAGTCAAGGCACCCGCAACCGACCTGAAGCGACCGACGACGGTGGGCATCCATCTTCCTTGCCCCGGGTCACTGCCAAGTGACTTTGAACACTGTCCCCTCTGCTTTCAGGTCATCCTTCTTCAGAATCCAGGCTTGGATTCCACCGGACACTTCTTCAGCTCCCGCAAGCAGCAAGTCTTCTTTGTTCGCCATTGAAAACGACGCCGCGACCCGACACCAAAGGACACCTATGCACCCGGCTTCCCTGGGTGAGGTAACTCCAGCACTACGGTGCTCCTGTGGGTGTGGGCCCTAGAACTACTTACCCTGTAAGTGACTTGCTTGTAGGTTCTCCCGAAGTATCCTAAAACTCTTTATTTCCAACCGCGACTTGCCCCATTGAAGTTAACGGCGATCCGCGCCTGTGTATCCACACTGCACGCGTCCCCGTGGGTCCTTTACTTACCTGCCTTGGGTGGTTTCGTGAGGCCCCTGCACTTCTGAAGGCCCTAGGCCTTGTCTCCCTGCAAGTCGTTGTCCCTAAGTCTCTTACTTAGTATATGGTCTGAGTACGCCCCTAGGGCCCCAGCCATATTTTGTGCTTAACTTATTGTGAAACGTTGATTTGTGCATATGTTTGTCTTCTAATCTCATAAAGAGATTAGTAGAGAGTTATTTAGAAATAAATACATATATATTTGATATATATACCTGTGTGGTGTCTTTTCATTTGGTGATTCAAGAGATTAAATGGTAAAACAAGCTGCTTTACATTCCTCCGAGACTTAGCCTGAAGGCTGCTCTCCACAGCTACCACTAGGATAGCTTTCTTTAAAAGGTTGTCTTAAACCTATCTACCATAAGAGTCGATTTGCCCTGGTGCAAGGTGTCCACTTTAATTAGTGAACAGCATATACCAGGCCAACTTCTCACAGTGGCCAATTTGCCGTTAAGTCATTTAATGGTAAAAGATTCATATGACAAAGAATAAGCCAACGGTGAATAGCGTGGTTTAGATTCCAGGAAAGGTACATCTGAGGAACTCTCAGGGAAGTAGCCTTGGCAATTGTCTCCAGTCTGACCCTTGTTCTACAAAATGTAACATCTCTCTGGTGACTAACTATGCCACTTGACATTTTTAAGAAAGATTTCAATTCTGAGAGAGAGAAAGACAGCACTAAATCCTCTTGCACACTGAAATAATTCAGTGCCAAGAAAAAATCACTATAAAAAGAATATTTATACATTTGTCCTACAAAAATGTCCTGGCACATAAAACTCCTTAATGTGTAAGGCTCACTATTCTTTACCTGGTAACCCCAGCGAACTACCCTAGCTAAACGTTGTATAAATGAACTTACCAAGCCAAATTCAAGCCTAATTAAGGCTATTGGAACAAGAGTATTAAAATTGCATAGCTTGCGTAAAATCTGGCCTTCAATCTTATCCAGAAAACTCCATTCTCTTTTTTTTTTGTGTCCTCATTTGTCGAAAGCAATTAAAGTATGGAGATGAAAATGGATTTTCGTCTTTTTTTCGGGCATACAATGTATGAGGAGTCCGATCACTCCTTTACGGAGGAGATGTATAACATCTCGGGCCCTCTATTGGCCTAGCCGCTTTCCTTTTTTCTCCAATACTACAGGCGCATTCGGATTTACCGGCCCAGGGCTGCCAATCCATCTTGGACAGTCCCTGACAACCTGCATTACTGTTTCTTAATCATAGGACTAAATAATACGCTTTTAAAAGAATGAAAAGGAAAATAACATAGATGAAGAAAAAACTTAACAACAAAAAAAGAGAAGAATGCTACAAAAGATTCCTCTTAAGGAGATGTATTCTTACACCAATTATCCCATATACTCCAAAATGTTGTTCTTTTCGTGTTATATGTTGCCCTGTCTAATTTTGCAATTCTATGTATAGAATTGAGCCATTCGCATTCTAAAGATGAGACAGGTAAAATCCATTTAATACACAGCTCTCTACGCGCCAATAAAATTAACAAAAAAATAAGGGTTTTATATTGTTTAGTTATAATAGTTGTGGAGTCTTCATCTGGGATTACTCAGAAAATAACCAGCGCTAGACTCACCTTAATTTCATGCCCCATTCTCTTACTGGAATAGATTCTATAGCATATAACAAGGTGGGAGGGATTTTAGCTTTAAAAACTAAGAGCTAATGTGAGAAATGTCTTTGACCCATAGCGCTATAGAATATGCGTAGGCCATTTGCATGCGATGCTGCTTTGCAGGAGCTGTGTTCAGTATGGGGAATGATCTTTGTACTACTTGAAATTACTTTCCCCAAATAGAGGTAGGAATCTACAATATTAAGTTTTTCAGAACCAATTCCCCAATTAAAATTATAAACTTTTCTGATTTTGCCTCGGTTCATAATCAGAACCTTGCTTTTTGAAACATTTATCTTAAGAAATTGTGCAGTCGTATATTTCTGTAGTAGTGACAATTGTTTTTGCAAACCAATAGGGGTCAGGTCCATAATTATGATATCATCTGTGTACATAAGGCAGGGGAATGAACGGCCACCTATCTTTGGAGCATCTCCTTCCTTTGGGGAAAAACAATTGGTAAATCTCTTACATATAAAGAGAACAGGAGAGGTGCTAATAGGCAACCTTGCTTCAAGCCATTTTCTGTAGGAATTACTGATGAAAGGCCCTGAGTTCCCCCCATCAGTACCTGACACCATGTTTGCGAGTGTAGGGCAATAATTAAGGATAACAAAGTTGTGGGCACCCCCATTTTCTGAGCTTTTTCCAAAAAAGTGGCCGGTCTACCTTATCGAAAGCAGTAGAAAAGTCTATGAATGCCACATAGACATTAGTTATTCTCAAAACCAGATTGTATTTTATTGTTCAGTGTCTCAAGTAGTCCAGTGTTACTTTTTCTCTTTCGGCAATGTCCTGGTGGCGTCGAGGGGAGGGAATGTGCCATTCTTTGTTTTATTACGAGTCCCTCCACAGCAAAGAGGAGGTTTCTGTGCAGGTAGGGAGGGGTCAAGGAATGGCAGTCATTTTGTGTTTTGCAGGGGTGGATAAAGAAGTAGAAAAAGAAACCTGACTTCTATAGAGCCATGATTAGAGTCTGTCTTTCTGATGCATTTTGATCTCTGATCCCAAGGTCTCAGTGTGGTAGAGGGAGGAGAGGGTGTGAGATGTCAAAGAGAGATCTGGTTTCAGAAGGTCACTTGCACTGGTGACTTTTAATTGATGTCCCTGTTGTGGAAATCTAGTGCTCTTTAATGTCCAGAACCATAATTTGGGAAGGAACGGTTTTGGTCACAGGTAACCTATCCCCTGGGGCCCTGGAACTTTTTCAGTGTAGGGGGAATGTGGCTCCCCTCTTTGGCTGTTTATGAATCTGGGGGCCCCATCCCCTAGGGCCACAACTGGATTTATCGGGGAGGGGTCACGCATCTCCTGGGGCTCGGCCATATTGTAAACAAGGAGGGGGGCTTGCAGCCCACCTCCCTGGGCTGAATTTGGGCCCAGGGACCCAATCTTTTGGGGGCTAGCAGCTTTTGCAAATGGGGAGGGGACACACAGCCCCTTCCCCAGGCCGATTTTGGCCCAGGGGGACCCTATCCCCAGGAGACCAATCAATTACTAAATTGGGGGGGCATGCAGCTCTGTACCTGGGCTGATATTGGCCCTGTGGACCCCATTGCCCGGGGGCCCAGCCAATCATTAAAGAGGTAGGGGACATGCAGCCCCCCTTCTCAGGCCTATTTTGGCCCCAGGGACCCCATCTTCCGGGGCCTGGCCAACTAAGGATGGGTGCCCTGCTGCCTACCCAGGGCATCCACCATCTCATTGTTGGAGGCTGCAGGGGCAGTCCCAAGGCCCATGCGGCCCGAGCCTGCTCCCTGCATCCAGCAGGAGCTGGCATTGCTCCCAGCTACAAATTCTGCTCCTTGCGGGAGCAATATTCAGATCTGTTTTTCTGCCCGCATCACTGCGGGCAGAGAAACAGATCTTAAGTCCACTCCAAGCTGGCGGGAGCATTTTTAAACCTCCCGCCAGCTGGGAGCAGACTTAGTGTTTGCCCTTGCTTGGCAATAGCTTTGAAATTTCTACTGCTAAGTAAGAACAAGCATAGGTTTCCCTGCCCATGCCAGTTTGGTGGGCACCCCGGGACATAGCTGGAGCCAGTCCTGGAGTATGGGTTCCCGAGAGCTATTAATGGCTCTGAGAGGGGGGCCCCGTTCCTCTCTCCCTTTTCCAACTGCAGCAGGCCCAGGGGGATGGATCCCAGGGGCCAAAATAAGCCTGGGGCTGCGTGCCCCCCTCCTCCTTTTTTCCACTTCAGCCAAGCCCCTGAAATGGTGTCCCCAGGGCCAAAATAGGCCCAGGAGAGGGGCCACATGCCCCCTTCCCAATATATAATAAAGTCAGACCCAAGGGCTGGGTTCCCCTGGCCAAAATTGGCTCGGATAGGGTGGCCACACAGCTCCCTCCCCTTATCAATATCAGCTGGGCCCTGGAGGCTGGGGTCTCCGGGCCAAAATCAGCCTGGGGAGCAGGGCCATGTAGGTCCCTCTCCCCCATAATAATAATATAGATTCCCCAAGGGACCTGGCCCACCTGGGGGGGGGGAAGCACGAGTAGTGCGCTTGTTTTTTTTAAATGTCTTAGGATCCTCTGTGAATCTGCAGCAAAATTAAAAAGGAAAGTGTTTTTAGTTCCTGGGGATCCTGGTGCAGTAACGGCCCATGGTGGGAGTGCTGGCAGGTGGTGACGTGGGGCCGGGGAGGGGCAGGGTGGGGGGTAGTAAAGTACGGAATACGGCCAAATAGAGGTAAGTAAACATATAAATAAATAAAACAAATTTCGTTGAGCGCGCTGCATCGCCAAATGCGATGCAGCGCACGCAACGAAATTCGTTTTATTTATTTATATGTTTACTTGCCTCTATTCGGCCGTATTCTGTACTTTACTACCCCCCACCCTTCCCCTCTCCACGTCACCGCCTGGCAGCACTCCCACCACGGGCCGCTACTGTCCTGGTGAGACCTCACCACCAGGCCTAGGGGGCCAGGGTCTTCATGCCCTGCCTCCTTGTTTTATTTCTATGTTTTTCTTGGGACTCTGGCTGAGTCCTGAGTCCAGAGTCCCAAGATGACTGCCACCATTTCCTGGTTGAAGTGGTGGCAGCCAATCAGATCTCACCATGAGATCTGTCAGGTCTGCAGACCATCTTCATTTCTAGAGATACATACATTTTTTTTCTTTAAAAACTCCAAAAGTACTGAAAGCATTGACACCAGATTACAAAAAGCACTCTTTCTGGACCAAGATCTAGCTTTCTGCCAAATTTTGTGTAATTCCGTTCAGCGGTTTAGGCTGTAGTCGCGCTTAAAATCCCTAAGGTAAATTGCATGGGAAAAACTCATTTTGGGACCTCCCCACTTGACAAATCACCTGAAAACTTTCCAAACAGCAGCTGAAGTAAGTGGCAAACTAGTTTTGAAAATTGAATCAAGATTCATCAAACTGTGCTAAGGTTATTAGCAAAACAAAAAACTATTTTCCTATGAAAACTAGGTTGTAACTGTAACTACCTTCTGGTGACCACCAGTAGGTGATACATAGCAGTCCGCTCTCCCTTGCCACGTTTCATTATCCAACAGGAATGTAGCAGGAAGGGTTTAAAATGAGGCAACTGACACTCTGTTTACGAACCAGCATTGAGAAAGGCTAATTGCTGAAACGCGTGTGCCTGATCTTAATTAATTACAGCTTTTAACCCGAAGAATGCTCCGACTTTTGTTTAAAAAATACTCATGTAAAGACCGCATTCACCACGGAGGCACCCGCCCGCAAGATGTTCGGTTGCCAAATAGTGGCATTTGGATGTTGTATTAATTGGACTGCCAGAACCGCCGCTAACTGGAGCAATAGCACGCCTGCCATCATGAAGTTGGACATTGCTAAATTGTTGGACGATGGTTATAAAACCAGCGCCTGCAGGTATGTCACTAGAGACAGTGACATTTGCGGCTAGACAAGAGGCACAGAACTTCTAATTTAGCCTGCATTTTTAAATGGGAGAAGACGGGCTGCAACTATACAGTGTACAATGCCAAAGCAATGTATTGATGTGCTGTGTGTTTAGTTCTACAAGAGATACAGAACAACTACTATAATAGTGATGTGAGCACAGGCACAATTACTGGAATCGTCATTGCTAATAATGAACGTTGTGACTATAAGTGTAAAATTTATTCCAAGCATGGTAAAACAAGCAGTCCACTCTCACATGCCACGTTTCTTTATCCAATAGGAATGTGGCAGGAAGGGTGTAAAATGTGACAACTGTTTATGAACCGGCATTGAGAAAGGCTAATTGCTGAAATGCATCTGCCTGGTCATAATAAATTATAGTCCAGCAAGACCAGTGTAGAGTTACTTTTGTTAAAGTCGTACTGAGCAGGAGCGAAAGAGGAATGCCAAGCACCCATCTCTGTGGACACAGATTCTGCACCCTGTAGAGCATACTAAGGATGTTTGATAGGACAAAGGAGATGTGAAATGTCACAGAGGTCACAGCTTTCCACAATTTTGTAGCCAGAATTGAAAAAGCACTATGAGCAAATTTGGTGCAGGGACAGAAAGAAGGAGCCTCCCAGGGGCGCGCAGTGGTAGCATAGACGGAATCATCGGTCCTGAAATGTTGCCCCCTCGCCCAACATGCCTCTGTGCGGAGGGCTCTATGAACAAAACACAGCACTTTGAATGGCGCTCTCTGTGCAGCCACACAGGTGGGTGTCGTATCGTTCCCCGTTTCCACAGTTCGCACTATAGTGGACATATCACTTCATGACTACTAGTAAACGTAATTCATCCCAAGAAAAAAACAGGGACCCCATATTTTCTCCATGTGAACACACATCGCAGGAGGAACGCGCACCCTTAGTCTCAGCTCCCAAGTCACACAGGTAGCATGTGCACTCAGGAACCACCCATGCCCCAGAAAGAACATATGCACATCAAAAACCTGCACCCTGGAATTGCAGCACATGAACAACATGAGAGAGGCATGTGAATTTAAGCATGTGTGCGGTTGTAGGTAGAGCATGAACTGCTGAGGGCTATACAACCACAGACATGAGAGAGGCACATGAAGTAAATGTGAGAGAAGGGAGTGTGAGGGTGCAAGGGTATGTGGAGAGAATATGAACTGCTGAGAGCTGCATAACCACAGACCTGTGGGAGAATCAGAATTCTCTGAAGCTGAGGCATGTGAATATGAGATGTGTGTGTGGAGAGAGCAGGGACTGCTGGGGGCTGAGGGGGATATCACTAGGTACAGACATGAGAGGAAGACACATTGAGTGAAAGAGAAATGAGTGTTAGGGTGTGGGTGCGGGGGCAGAGAGCAGAGGGCAGCAGTTGGGGTGAGGAGAAGGAACCAAGGACTGCTAAAGAGAGAGACAGAGAGCTGCATGGATAAGAGAAGAGGAAGCAGGAGCTGTGGGGTACCTGAGTGAGCACCCACCCACTCTCAAAGGTTGCAGGTTACAGTTAGGAAATAACATTTTAAAAAACGTAGAAATTCACTGAAAAAAACCAAAGGTTACAGGGATGTTATAGTTAGGAAATAGAATTAAAAAAGACCTTAGAAATTCACTGAAAAAATCAATGGTTACAGGGACGTTATAGTTAGGCTCAGTTTTCAGTTGTACAAAACCATTGAAATTCATCAGTTATACTTACCTGAGCTAACTATAACTTATGTCTCTAAAATGCACTGCTTATGACCTCACATACTAAATCTCTGTCATGACATGGTCAGTGACATCACTGATGACATAATTGATGATATCTCAAACAGTAGCGGTCCGTGGTAGGAGTGGCGGCCGGGCGGTGACGTGGGGCGGGGAGGGGCAGGGTGGGGGGTAGTAAACCACGGATTACGGCCGAATACAGGTAAGTAAACATTTAAATAAATAAAACGAATTTTGTTGCGCGCACTGCATCGCATTTGGCGATGCAGCGCTCACAACGAAATTAGTTTTATTTATTTAAATGTTTACTTACCTGTATTCGGCCGTAATCCGTGGTTTACTACCCCCCACCCTGCCCCTCCCCCACCCCACGTCACCGCCCGGCCGGCACTCCTACCACAGACCGCTACTGATCTCAAATGACATCACTGATTACATCTTCCACAGAAACACTCACACACCCATACAACCTCTCATGCACCCACTCACACACCCCCACACCCAGTCACAGACCCATACAACTCCTGACACACACACTCACTCACTCATACAGCTACTCACACAACCACTAACTCACCCATATAGCCACTCACACAGCCACTCACAGACTCATATAGCCACTCACACACTTACTCACACACCCATGCAACCACTCATATACCCATTCACACACTCACACAGCCACTCATACAACTACTTACTCACCCATACAGCCACTCACTCACCCATACAGGTACTAACAGAGCTACTCACTCACCCATACAGCCACTCTTACATGCATTCACTCATCCACAAAACCACTTACATACCCATTTACACACAGACGCAGCCAGCACAGGTAACAGCGGTGGGCGGTGGGGCAGGGCGGGGGGAAGTCGACAGATGACGAAATAGTTAAAATAAAATAAAAAAATAAATAAAATCACTTACTTATTTTTTTTTTAATTTTATTTTACCTATCCTGTCGTCTGTTGACTTCCCCTCCGCTCTGCCCCCACCCCACCCCTTTTACATGTGTTGGCCGTGTCTGTTTACACATCAATGCAATCAATCACGAGCCCACTCACTCATTTATACAGCCACTCACTCAAATACTTAGGGGCATATTCTCAAGGCGATATCGCCGCGTTAGCGGCACTTTCCTGCCGCTAAAGCAGCGATATTTTTATCGCCGTATTCACAAGCAGTCGCTAACAGCCGTTAGTGACAGCTTTCTGGCGATAGCGGGTGCTAATAACATAGCCAACGATGTTAGTGACAACTAACGCTAATCATATGCAATGTAGGCGTTCCCGTGTTAAAACGCACGCTAACCCCACTTCGCGATATTCTCAACGATCGCCCGGACCGGCGATGTGCTAAAAAACACACGCTAAGGCCCGTTAGCTGCTGGAACTTAAGACCAGAAAAAGGAGGTCTTAAAAATGGTGATAAATAGCAGTACATAAGGGAGACTAGCCCAGAGCCTCATCTGAAGACCCACTGATGCCATGGAGGTACTAATCATGCAGCTTGGAGCACCAAGAAGGCCACAGCAACCACCGCCACTGCCACCTCCCCCAGGACCACCACTGAGGCTGCGCCGAATAAGACAGCGGGTCCATCGCCGACGCCTCAGCATCACAGACCTAACGCCAGAGGATGTCATTGCCCACTACAGGCTCAAAAGGACATCCATCCTCCGCATCCTGACCCAGATAGCCCACAGGCTGACAGCACCAAAACAGTGGATAACCAACATCCATCCACAAACAAAGCTGCTGGCTGTGCTGCACATGTTGGCCTCTGGTACCTTCCAACCAACAACTGCCCGAGTCGGAGGAGTCTCACAGCCAGCCCTATCAAAGTTCCTCACAACTGTCTTGGATGCCATCATCAGCCTGATACCCCAGCACCTTCACTTCCCCAACACTGTGCAGGAACAGCTGGAGACCAAGCAAGGGTTCTACGCCATAGCTGGCTTCCTGCATGTGTTGGGGCAATTGACTGCACACATGTCCTACTTGTGCCTCCTGCCGACACTGCACACATATACCGCAACAGAAAGCACACGCATTCCATCAATGTGCAGGCAATAGTGGACCACCTGGGCCTGTTCACCAATGTCGTAGCCAAGTTCCCAGGCAGTGTGCATGATTCCTACATCTTCCGCCAGTCCATCATCAACCAGCGCTTTCAGGATGGCACATATGGAAATGCACTGTTCGTTGGTAAGTACTAACTGAACACTCCACACACCTCAACTCCCCAATCATGGAACTCACAACTGTGAGAATGCACATGTTCCAAACTCTCATACAACATGCCAATCAACATGCCCACCTACAAGACACCACAACACAAGTAACTGTGGCAACTGGGGCCAGCCATGTAGACAAACCATCCCCAAAGGCATAGCCCCTCTGCCACACAATTGCAAATGTGGGGAGAGGTGGGAACCAAGTATGTGCGATGGAGGTACTCGACCTACGAAGGAAGAATGTACACAAGGCCGAGCGAGTGTGGCGGTGGTGTGCTGGACAGTCTTGAGTGTGCAGAGCACAGACATGTCCATGTGGGCATATAGTGCATTTCCGTTGTCCAGCCTGATGGCAATGACAGCGTTGCTGACTGTCCTACCTGACGGGGGGTGGGAACCATGTGAAGGTAGCATGGAGGATGCAGAGGCTGTTGAAGCAGCTGCAGGCCACTGCATAGACCTGTTTGTACATGGAGAGGGAGGAGTCGAGTACGATGCCTAGGTACCTAGAGTTGTCGTGTGGGGGCTGCCGAAGGCAGTGGCCCACCAGGTGTTGCCACATGCTGATGGGGTGGTCACGAGGATGAGGACTAATGTCTCTCCTTTGTAGAGCACCCCCCAGCTGTTGAACATCCATGTTGCAACTTGCTGCAATCCTCCCTGGAACCCCAGCCTGGTGTGTGTTTGCGCCTTGTTGAGGGAGAGTATGAGCTAGGTGTCCTTGTAGGTGGTGATGACCAATGGTTCCCTCCATGTAGCTCCAGTACTACTCCAGGCATCTGCAGATGCATCTGTCATCTTGGATGTTGTTGGTGACCGTTTTGGCATTCATTGCACGCTGTATGTTGGAGTAGCATATTGGGGCAAGTGTGTATGCGCATTTGGAGATACATGTGTGGTAATTCCGACCAGTGCTGTTGGCGTTGCCTGCAGCGGTGTGGGTGTTGCTGTTGATGGTGGAGTGTACCAGAACCTCGGTGACTCAGCTCCAGTAACTCTGTGTGGCGCCGGCTGTGGGTTTGGGTGTCATGGGGTTACACGACGAGGAAGTGTACGCTGTGCTGGTCACACCATGGGTGTTAAGTGGTGTTGATGAAGTGGACGCAGTTTCCATTTGTGAAGATGGGGTCAAAGGTGTGCCCTGCCTTGTGGCTCAGTGTTGAGAAGAGTTGGCTCAGTTCGATGTTAGCAAGCATCTGCCAGAGGGTAATGGATTTGGAGTTCCTGTGGTATGTGAGGTGGAGGCTCTGCTCATGGATGAGTACGTAGTCCATGGAGTAGATGACATGGCGTGTGATGATGTTGACGGTGATTACGAAGCGTTCCCGCCCTCTGTGGGCCCTGCAGGTGAGGGTGCCACTGACTGTTGCTTTGTGGCAGGTCTGGATTGGAAACTGCAGGTGTTGGGCGGTGGGGAAGGTCTAGTGGCAGTGGCAGCAGCTGAACAGAACGTGAGCCGTGTCTGGTGTGGCCCATTGGCATCTAAACGTTCTCCTGGCGTTGACTGCGAGGAGTGCGGATGAGTGGTAGCGCTAGACGTAAGGAGAGCCAGGGACCCTGCTGGTGTAGGTGTCAGGCATGCGGACATGTGCAGACAGGCCTGACATTGGTGCACTGTTGGAGTGCTAGTGATGCAACCGCCAGCGCACACAAGTAAATAGGCTCGGGGGAGGGGCGAGCAGCTGTGAGGCAATGAAATTCGCATTGATGCTGGTCATTTTGTCAGAAGCCACATATGGCAAACATGAATCCCAAAGTAGCACCATCACACACCACAACACTATTTACACTGTCCACACAGCATGCATAACTAATAATGGACACATCTCGCCATTACATGTTACAGGTGATCAAGGATATGCACTCACCCCATGGATGATGACACCCCTCTGAGCCACCAACAACCAGGCTCAGAGGCAGTATAATTTGGCTCTTGGACGCACCAGGGGCATTGTGGAGCGCACATTTGGCGTGCTAAAGTCACGTTTCCGGTGCCTTGACATCACAGGTGGAAGACTGCTGTACAGCCCAGAAATAGTGTGCAAGATTATCATAGCATGTTGTGTATTGCACAATATATGTGTACGCACCAATGCCCCATGAATCCAAGTGCCAGATGCACCGGACGATGCTCAGGATGATGAGGAAGATGAGGCAGGTGGAGCACACCCCACAGCTTCTGCTGCAGGAACAGCCCGAAGGAACAGAATCATAAACAATTTCTTCACCTGAGCACGTCACATTGTGACTGTCCTTAACAATCCTATATCAGTTCAAAATGCCCCCAAGCACAGTATATGTAAACAAAAACACTACACACATACCCTGTGTGCATGCTTCTCCTCCGCATGAGTACATCACCCTGACAAGTGTAAGTGTAACATTAAGTGGTAATAATATCACAATTTTAAACTGATGGTGGATATGTCACCTCTAAACAGAGATGCTGTTTAGGGTGACATTTGTTCTAAACTAGACATGTTAGGGTGTCAAATGTGGTACGAAATTCTACTGTTCAGCGTGTCATATGTGGATAAAAATTACATATAGGGCGTCAACAGTGGTAAACTGTGAATATCAGGGTGTCATTTGGGGACAAATATGAAATTAAGGGTGTCATTTGGGGTCAATTATGAAATTAAGGGTGTTATTTGGGGTCAGTCAGTCAGTCATAAAAGCTTTATTCAACTAATATTTTAACAGTCATAAAAGCACATAAAAAGACAGAATACATATTAAACAACAATATACACAATATAAAACACCAGTCATATAAAAAGATTTTTTTTTTAAATATCAGGTGATATTAAAACAGCAGCAGTGAAACCATAAAAATATCAAAAACCCATTATGCTATACATCAGTTATTATGAACAATTTCCTTTGGAGGAGTACCTTCTTAAGAAACATGACTAAACACCAGGTAGTTTGTTCATCCTTCAAGAACTGTAATCTAATTAATGCAGGGCAGCATTGTCGCAATCCCTGTTGTTTTAAAAAACGGTAAAATCCACGCTTTCCTCAAGTCTACATAAAAATTACAGAATAAAACCAGGTGGATGGTGGACTGGGTAGAGTGATTGTCACATGGACACTTAGGCAAATCTCGTGTCCAGTCGCTAACTTTTGGAAAGGTCACGAGTCTATGGACAATATTCAGTCTAAACCATGTTAATAAACGTCTATCAAAACTACAAATGTAAGATAAGGTTCCATAAGAGCAGCGGTTATGATTGTCTGATGTTGCCTCACGATAGGTTTTGAAATTTCTCCTGTCATTCTTACTATGGTCAATAACTCAAAGCACTTCTGTCTTAAGGCCTTTCTAGAAATTGCCTGTAGAGTGCTGGGGTCGGTAAAGTATTCTGGATGCCTGATATCCTTCATAAAATCACAGATATACTTCACCCAGGGGATCTTTCAGGCCCCTTCCAGTCTTAGGCAATACTGTATAATCTCCCTATTTAGCTTTGGCTGGTCCTTTGAGCAGATCCTATGCCACAGGAGAACTGGTTCTAGTTTAATGAGGTCTGAGATAAAAGGAAGTCCTAGCTCATCATGACAGGCATAAGAAGATGTGCTAGCTGGCACAGATAAAATATATCTAAAAAAAGAGTTTTCAACAATTTGTATGGGGAGGGTATTAGCAAAACCCCATACTCCCCCCCCAAACATTGCATTAGAGGTGCATTTGGCCTTATAAATTTGGATAAGCTCACCTGGCGGCTTCCTACCTAGCTTTCTTGAAAAAGACACCAAGGTGGCTGTTGTCTTAATAAATGCCAGTTTTTTTGCAAGAATAGCTTGTGACCACAAGTCGCCTTGATTAAATAAGATACCTAGGTAGGAAAAGCTCTTTGTCTGAACCAATTTTTGTCTCTCCACAAACAGGATTTTCATTTTCTGAGGCCCACGTCCACAACTCAGTATAAAAGTCTTAGAAATGTTAGTGGTTAGGCCGAGGTCCTTCATAAAGACCATAAAACTATCTAATACCCTCTGGAGTCCTATTTGAGTTCTTGACATTAAAACTGCGTCATCCGCATAAAGGAGAGCAGGTATAGGGCGTCCATTCACAGTGGGGAAATCTTGATTATTCATGAGGAGGGCTTGGCACAATCCGTTAGTATTCAAGTTAAAAAGAAAGGGGGCCAGCACACAACCTTGCCTCACCCCCCTCTTAACGGGAAAAGCAGGTGTGAGCTCGCCGGCCAAACCGAAGCGCACACTTGCCAATGCACCACTGTACAGGCGCCTTAAAAAAGTATAATATGGTGGTCAACCCCAACTGCAACAAGAACCTCCCACAGCCTATCATGTCTTACTGAGTCAAAGGCCGCGGTGAGATCGACAAATGCCAGGTAAAAACAACCTTTCTTAACCCTCATATATTTACCAACCAGTAAGGCCAAATTTAAACTTTGCTCAGTAGTACCCAGTCCTTCTCTAAATCCATATTGTATATCCAATAGGAATGAGTTCTCTTCTGCCCAGACTTGCAGACGTTCCAGGATAACCCGGCCCGCTACCTTGACCATAGAATCTATTAAAGAGATAGGTCTGTAACACCCAGGGTCATCTCGGTCTCCTTTTTAAAAAATTGGGACTATAACGGATTCCGCCCATGTTTTTGGCATAGGGGCCGTACAACTGGCATTGATAACTTGTGTTATAATAGGCCACCAAAGGGGGATGTTTGATTTGAACAAAACCACAGGAACTCCATCAGGGCCGGGCGCCTTACCGCTCTTGCTCGCTGATAGGGCTCTTTCTACTTCCTCCAGGGTGAACTGTAGGTCTGCATAGTCAATGGGCTCTACTGGTATAACACTAACTTGGGGGTGTGGATTCACCTGTCCATTATAAACCTTTGAGAAGTGTTTAATCCATGACTCCTTTGGTATAACGATTTCTATTGTGGGGCCACCCGTGGATTGTAAAAACGGGGTTTTCACCGCTCTCCAAAAGGCGGCACTATCTTTCAATTGTGCCGCACTATGAAGGGACTCCCAAGCTTCCCTTCTCTGGGTGCATCTTCTCTCCTTAAGGGCCAATCTGTACTCTAATCTTGCCTGTCTGACCTCTTAAGATTTCTAGGTTGCCTGTGCAGCTCCTGTTTTAGTTTAGCTAGTCCGCGTGTACATTTTGAGGTGAACCACCCCTGCTTTTTAGCCTTGTTTTTAAAATACACAAATAATAACTCCCTGACCCCAGACGCAATTTGTTGGAAAGACAGTAGAATAACATCTTGTGTAGCTAATTCACTCAGGGAATTTTCAATGGCTGTTTTACATTTTGTTACTAATTGTTTTGTGACAGCTTCGGGATCTACCTTTGACCACCGCAAGGTATACCCCTTGATTCTATTAAGTGTTACATTTCCTGCCATTCTTACAACATTTTCAACTTTAACAGGCCTATGTGATGGCAGGTTAGCCTCTAGGCATAACGGGAAGTGATCACTCATAGGGTTATCACCCACCATAAAAGAGTGCAGCCTGGATGCGTGGTTAAGTGAGACCAATATAAAATCTATTGTTGAGGATAGACCTCTTCCATTAAAAGTATAAGGCATAGGAAAGGGTCTAGACAATAGGTCATTCGCAAAACCAAGCTCAGTACTCACAACCAACTCATTAAACATCTCCCCCATCATGGTGTGACAAAAATGGGTGCTACCTATGCTCTCTTCATCAATATTACCACACAACCTACTATCCTCATGCGGACATAGAGCACAATTGAAATCACCCCCAAAGATTATCATAGTTTCTTTTCCACTGCCGTTAATAAATGAGTTGAGGTCGCTACCAAAATTTCGTACGACATTACCAAAGTTATCCGGCGAGATATTATTGTAAAAGTTAACCAGAATAGTACAATGAGTCATATTATGATGTAATTTTACCAACTGATAGTAGCTGTTCCCCAACATTTTGATCTGTTTTGACCAGTGATAGGTTATCCGATATATACACACAAAGTCCACCCTTCGCTCTGCCCCCTCTTTCCTTCACAGCAGGTGTATGGAGAGTTTTAAATCCATTTATGTAGTTTGGTTCTCTAACCCAAGTTTCCTGGAAACATAATATATCCTGAGTTGAGATAAATTTATACCATGTTTATCTTATTACGCAGCCCTGCAATGTTCCAGGAGATGGTCTTACATGGGGAGCAATCACCGCAAGGCATGATTCTCGGGGGGGGGGGCAAATTCAGAGGAGACGAGCTCCCAGTGCGAGGTAAAACTTGGGCCAAGGTTGGTAATTCACATAGTTCCAGGTGGTTGGCTAATGTGCTACTCGTGATGCTTCTCTCGAAGGGTTCCCCTACAATTGACGTATGAGGCGACCTGAGAGCTGCGACCTCTTGTACTGCAATGCAGTCTGTGGATGGTACTACAACCTCGTTGTCCCTAGGACAACCCACATCAACATTTAGACCCCTGTTTAATGACTTCAGTCAGTCGTTGTCCTCTAAGGTATTTAGGACATCAAAATAGTTACTAACAGGAATAGCATACCTAGGTTGTCTCAGCCCCCAGCCTCTATCCACCCCTGGTAGGAGCTGGGGAGGACCATGTGGTTTGTAGAAAAAACCCAGGGGTAAAACTTTAATCCCCATATGTCCGACTGGCCAATTGCCCGCCCTGTCAAATATCTTTTGAACCAGGTCAGGTGACCCAAATGTCAATACCACGCAATTGCCCTCTAATGACTTTTTGGATCTTCCTATCCAGCCAATTCGCCGTACCATCTTAAACTCTGCGTAAAGCGGGTTCAATAATCCCGTCCTGACTCTCAACAGATGCAGCGATTTATTTCTCAGTGTTCCATGGCTCCATATGGCAGCGAAGGGACACTGGCCAACACAATGGTATAAGGCGTTGCCTCTGGGGGAAGGTGTAATATATTTGAGCTGGGCAGGTCACTCAAGGGCTGTTTTTGCTGTCTTGGAGCATTTGATGTCTGGGCTCCCTCTCTATGCGGGTAGTTGCGCCTATCAGGGAGAGGTTCTTTTTGAATGTTCAACAGCCACTCTTGAATAGTGGATAGCCCCTGTACTGTGCCTACTTGATTGCTATTGACAGATGCGTCACCTATAAACGGCCATCTCGGACCAGCCATATTATGATGAATGGGCACAGGGTCCAATAAAGCAGTTTGAGGTGCTTTCCCAGTTCCCGGTCCCGGAGTGTCAGGTTGAGTTATTTGGGGTCAAATATGAAATTAAAGGGTGTCATTTGGAGTCAATTATGAAATTAAGGGTGTCATTTGGGGTCAATTATGAAATTAAGGGTGTCATTTGGGGTCAAATCAAGCTTTTCATGGGGTTCTTTGGGACAAGAAATGAAATTTCATCTAAGACTGTTTATCAGTGTAAGAACTTGCACTTAGCGTGCAAAAATGCCTGCATTTCCGAAAATGCGATGTATTTTTCATACTAGTGATGGACAATACATCGCTAAACACATTGAACTATACGAAATGTTACCCCAAAGCCTTTTTGCGTGCAGATTTTCATCGATACATCAAAAAACGGGCCGCAAACACACAGGAAGTGATGTCTGCATGCTTCCTGTTTACTGGAGTAGTGCTGTGCACTTTCACTTTCTCTTTTGAGCACATTGCTGGTGATTGTGGAGAGTGCTGGAGGTGTTTGGTGGTGTGTGCTGCAAATTGTTGAATTGGAGAGTGTTGCTGTGTCCTGTGTCCTGTCGATAGTGTCCCTGTGAAGTGTGGTGTACCTGTTTTTACGTGTTTAATTGTCTCTTGTCCTCAATCTTGTCGGGTGTTTGTCTTGGTGTAGTTAACTTATTGGGTAGTTGTTGGGTCTGTTATATTGGGTTTTGATTTGTGGCAGTGGGTTTAGGTGTGTGCAGGGAGATGGTGGGTGTGGGCAGGTTGGGCAGAATGTCCGAGGGGGCGTTGGGGGGCTACTTCTGGCTGATTAATTTCTACCTGCCCTGGATGGTGGAGATGGGAGACCGTATCCTCTCCGGATATGATGTCAAGGTGGGAAGGTCAGGTGGGAGCGTGTGCGGGCGCAGATGCTGCGTGTCTTTGGGGTGGACCGGACTGTGCACCAATGGAAGCACCGCTGGCAGGATTGCCTGGCCCGTGAGGGTGACCTGCTGGACCACCTGGGAGTCATCGTTGGCCTACAGTGTGGTAAGTTGAAACTCCAAATTTAATTATGAACACTGTAATGTAAAGCCAGAATTTACGTGTGTGACACACTGGTGTCCAAGTGCTAAAATGTGGCAGAGTGAGGCGGAAGACATCATGCGCTCACGCCTAACGTTGGCACATCAGAAACACAACGCTGCATCATATTGACAAGCATAGGGTGCAGGTTGGTGTTATCCACTGCGCTGGCGCAACACTTAGCACTGTAGTGCCAAGGCTGGCACCATTGTGCAATACTGCGTGCAGGACAAAGATTGTTTGTGCACAGGAAGGGTGACTGTACCTGAATAATCCAAGGCATTGTTTCTGGGACCTGTGTGCTGCACAAAATGAAGTGTACAAATGCTGTGCACATGAATATTTGTACGTTTGCTACGCTTCCGTTGTACATATGCTCCGTGTGAGAATCTTTGAAACATGTACAATAGCTCATAGGTAATAGGACATCCCCAGAGTGTCATACACCACCAACACCTGTGAAACAGCCTTGTGCGATCGGCAGCAATGCAATCGTACACAGAGCATGTATAACATCATGTTGCGTGTAGAAATGGGGCCTTGTGAATGTGTCACACAAATAGAATGCGCAAGTTTGCTAGCATTGTTGTCTTGTCTGGCCCGACTCAGCATTCACAGGTCTTGTGTGAATGGCAGGCAAAGTAGACCCAATCATTTAGCAAACATGTTACGCAACAGTACAGTTACGGAGCATTGTCTGTAATGGTGATGATATGTAAGAAGAATATGACACGTGTGATTTCATGTCAGATACCAACACATATTGGGTTTTATGTCTCACATCTGGACGACCTCTCATCACGCAGGGGGACATCGACAAGTTCAAGGACCCACACGCCACTGGTGAGTTTGGATATCATATATTCGCATAGTACGGTGTCATGAATGGCTGGCTAAAACAAGTGATGGCGTAGTATGCAGTATGGGTGTGTATCACATGTACCTTGCCTACAGTGTGATGATGTTTTGTTGAAGTCATAAGTGTGTATGAATCAGTAGGTTAAGGTCCCCAGTCAGTGATACACATGTAAATGAGGTCTATGGGTTCTGTCACTACAGCACATGCATGTGGATGACAGAGCCCACTGATAGGATAGGAGACATGTAAGTGGTGTAGCTGATGAGTATCAGCAGACAAGGAATGCATGTTCATCCTTGACTAAGATGACTGTGCAAGTGTGACCGATCATGCACAAGGAGGCTGTGGTTTTCAGGCCGTGTGTGCTCAGACACAGGTCGTCAAAGTTATTTCGCAGGTATGCTGCATACCAGCTTCACAGAAGTAGCAGTGCATAGTTCTGAGCCAAGCAAATCAATGGCACGTTCCACAAACACCTAGCAAAGATGGCCCAAAGAATCACATAGGCATGTTTGGCCACTGCAATGGTGTTGTCATGCTTCCTCCTTGGGGTAATTCCCTGCTCGGCTCTGGCTCAGGCGAATGAGCCCCTCTGTACAATTTGGTGACATCACTCCGCATGCATTTACCACGCATGCTTTAGTCCTGCAATTATTGCCGTGCCATATATTTAACAATGCAGGCCTCCACAACGCTATCTGTGAGAATGCATTTCCCATTATAACACATTAACCATTATGACTCCAGGTTGACATTACAATGGGGAATGCCTTGTAAATGTTTGCGTTGTGAAGGACTGCGTAGTGACATTTACTACAGAGTGACAATAGTGGATCCAAGACATGCATGATTGACAATTCATATGAAACGATGTTTCCCCCTATGGGCAGCAACGCGTCACCTATTGTGAAGTAGTGGTGGAGAGAGTCCCAGCGCCTCATGTACAAGTCAGTGTTCAGCCACCTGATGTGTTTCCATGTGTGCTGCATGATGCAGCACAGATGAAAGTGTGAGTGGGGCTGTCCCAGTATTGCTCCTGTGCCGGTAGGGTAACCTTCCTACACATTAACAACCCCCCCTGCACACAGACACCCTTGCACTCTTGTACAAGAGTGCCTGTGTTATCGCAGACTTGATGCACTGCACACAGTCACTGGGGGACATGCAGGGCTGCACATGAGCATCGTACATATGATGCTGCACTGTGTTGCAGGAGAGGATGAGGGTGGCGCTACACACGGAGGGAGAATGCCTCCCTCCTCCGATTCCTTGTACATATCACCCTCAGTCAGGGTATGTCACAGCACCATCATTTTACACTGATAGTCTCATTTGGTTGTGACTGTATATGTCCCATGCCATGCACTGGCATGTCAGTCTCCCCAGCATGTAGTCACTGATCCTGGATTCAACATTTTGTTGTGCAGGTCACTCTCTGAATACACATAGTTAGGCCAGAGTGTAGGCTCCCATTTTTAAGTGATCTTGTATGCCATATTTGAATGGAGAACATTGACATAGTCCAAAGGACTCACAATTTTCCATTGTTCATATTTTACAGACAACATGACGCCAGAGGAGTCCCATGCCTTCCAGGTAAGGAAGGACCGGTACCTCCACATAAAGAAGGTTGCGAAAAGGTACCGTAACATGGAACGGAGGTACCAGGAAGACCAGGAAGCTGGCACTTGGAAGTCGGCGCCCGAGGTAGCAACACGTGGGAGAAAAAGTGGCACACAGGCCATCCCAGGACCCTCTGGCGTCAGTGGTGGGTCCCAGCATGGACAGGCAGTGTCCCATCCCCCTACAACCTCACACACACAGGGGACAATGCCACCTGCACCTGCCGATCAGGTTGTGACTTTGCGGGACAGGAGGACTCTGATGGACAACAATGTGATGCTGGCAGAGATTAGGAGGGAGATGTCCGAGCAGACCAGGCTAATGGAGGACATGAGGAAAGCCCTGGGACTACCATGATGCCTGCCCATGTAGAGCCCCATCCCCCTCTTCTCCCTTCCCCCAATGTTTAATCTAGTATTTTAGGTAGTGTTAGGTAGGTATTTTAAGTGTTAGGTAGTGTAGTTTTAGTGTAGGCATAGGTAGTGTTAGATTTTAAGGTAGTTTTAGGTTATTATTGTTATATAGTATTTGGGGATAAGTTTCCTTTTCCTTTGGGTGGGGGGTTGATGTCTTTGTTGTTTAAAAAAATTTCAAAACAATATATGTTTGTGTAGGTTAAGTGTGTAGTTAGTTTGTGTATAGCTTAGATGTCTTTGTCCTGTCTCATGATGTGCCTTAAGGGTGGGAGGGGGGGTTGATGTATTAGATATGTTGTTGCATGTTTAGGATTAGTTAGGGTAGAGAGTTCAGGTACCATTTCACTTTATTCTAGTTAGTTTAGTTTAGATTAGTAGTAGTTATGATTATTGGTAGTTTAGGAAAGATACATTTTGTAATTTTATAATAAATGGTTACTAGTTTTGATTTTTGCTTGCACTTATGTCAGGGGTGATGTGGTGGAGTGTGGCTTTTCACTTTGTATGCATCTCATATCATCACTGGACACTCCATTGAATGTGTAAGTGCGGTCATGACATGTTACTTAGCAGGATGGATTGTGTCAGGATACCTTAGCTGTGAGCACAGTAAATTTGCATGGATAACAGGGTGGCAAGTAGGATTTACGGCCTAGTCTAGGGGCAGTCGTTTGTGAAGTTATACATCTTAAGTGTGACTCACAGAGTTAGACAGCACATTGTTGCACATTTACAACACAACGTAGGGACATGGCATTGAGAGGATATCGTAGTAGCTACTGTTATCCATCATGAAGATAGATGTATGCGCCGGGTACCACAGATTGCGTCATAGCCCTGCATCTCACATGCTCCTGGCGCTGAGTCCATCTACATTGCACAGACCTTGTCACACTTGCTGCGTAGTGCAAGTGTGTCAGATTCATTTGAATTATATGTTCCTGTGCATGGAGGCTGAACCTCCGGGCCATGCGAGTAGTAGTCTTTCTGTGGGTCCATTGTGAACTGCATATGGCAGAACAGTGGGTCTGATTCACATGAGTCATCTGAGAGTAAGTCATGCGTTTACGTTTCCCGGTATTCACAACTGGCATTTAGGAGTAGTACAATTAGATGTACTGACTTCACTTCTCCTAAATGCCTTTTGTGAATCACTAAAGTTGGAAAGTCATGGTTTTGTCACCTTTAACGTTTTTGTGCGTGCACACAGTTCTGCTGCACACAAGAGGTGAAATGTTGCATTGCGCCCTGTAGTGCCAGTGTCATGGCCACTTCTCCCAGCTGTTACCTTTTAGCATTGGCTCATAGTGATGCCACCCTTGAAATGGTATAACAAAAAATGGGGATTAGGCCCGAAGAACAGGAGCCAGGTAGGGCCGTAATAAGTAATGCAAAAAATGGGACCTGACTACTTTTTTATTTTCGTGCTATCTACTTTAAGCAAAGATCAAATGTAAAAGTTTTTTATTTGATCTGGTTATTTATTTAACCTTTTGATATATATATTTTTTTCTTTATATCTTTTTCTTTCTTTTGTAGATGTATGAAAAGAGACAAACACTTCTTCATTCTAGAAACATATACAGTACAGAAAATCAAACAACATGCATATGCTTATAACATAACTACATATAACAAAAGACATAAATGCTAATACACCAATTCTGATTAACAAACAGACAACCCCTTTTCAAAAACATTTCATCAAATCAGGGGAATGTCAAACATTGGGAACATTTCTACAGACAGTAGGGGTTAAATTTGCACTGCAATTCCCTCAAACTGTACATGTAAAGCAAATAACAGTTCCTCAATGTGAACCGAAATGCCGACGTGTTTCAAGACCCAGGGTGACTCCAGGGGCTCTCATCAGGGCTTCTGATTATAAACACTGGCATAATCTGATGGATGCGACTTTCACCATCAGGGAGATTCTTATATATTCGTGAAGGGAGGAAGTTCAAGGAATCCCTGAGCAGTAGTAGTACTTTAGCCTTGCTCGTATCTTTATCTGCGGTAGTCACTTTAAAAACAAGGTTGCCTGCCGGAATGCTTCTTGCGTCTTGACCATATTCATTTAAGGCTTTGACTTCGAGAATTGCTTCCAAAACAATGTTGCACTCCAAATTGCTTCCGCGTTTTCAAACAGTAGCTAGGGATTCCTATTATTCAGCCTCTTCGTAGTGCGACTGGTCGCGTCAAACAGCAACTGTATTAACATTTATGTCTTTTGTTATATGTAGTTATGTTATAAGCATATGCATATTGTTTAATTTTCTGTACTGTATATGTTTCTGGAATGAAGAAGTGTTTGTCTCTTTTGATACATCTACAAAAGAAAGAAAAAGATATAAAGAAAAAATATATATATCAAAAGGTTAAATAAATAACCAGATCAAATAAAAAACGTTTACATTTGATCTTTGTTTAAAGTAGATAGCACGAAAATAAACAAGTAGTCAGGTCCCATATTTTGCATTACCCTTGAAATGGTGGCACTGCTTCTGACTATATGCTCAGTGCAGTGCACCACACATCCCTTGTCACATTGCCCTAGTGGTCACAGCATGTGAGGGTTCCAAAGTCAGTAAGCATTGTTCGTCCACAGGAAGGGGCTGACTGACGCCTTACACTTTGGGGTGAGTCCCTATTGGCAACTCTACTTCACTGAGGCAGACATTGTGGTTCAATTTGTGGCTGGTAGACATGTGCCCTTACGTATCTTCATCAATGTGTATATGGTGTGCACCATCTTGGGATGTGACATGCAATGTGCACCATCACAACAGGCTTCGTCCACCCTGTAGAGTGTGAGTAGATATGCCAAGAGATATTCTTTTTGCAATTGTAAAGGGGGACACTACTTGTGGCCTGCAACAGACTTTGACTTTTTTACACACATTCCTATTTCCTTCATGGATGTGGGGCTAAGTTGGGATATTGCTAAATTGCTGTATTGGAGCAATGGGGGCACAGCTGGTTCACACATACCCGGTCATCTCACTGCCTATCTGGATCACAGTAAAACATTGTACATTTGTATTATTTCCCTGGGTGTACCTTTTGGTGGATTCACTGCTCCTACATTTCAACAGACTGCTATACTGGATTAGTCATGGACAACAGACATCTGTGTGACTTCAAAATGTTTATTCACATGTCCGTTGAGATAGTTGGAGACTGGACCAGTACTTGGCCATGCAATCCCCACATTACATTGATGGCCAGTGGAGGGCCAGACAGAGTCCTTTAGGGTTGACAAGTCCAACGGATGAGGAAGAGTTCAGTCAAGTCAGCAGTCTGATTGCTGTGTCATTGGTAACCAGACAAAATATGGCAGTCCATGTCGAGGTCCAAGTGTCACAGAGTGTATTGGGGGACAGTGGAAGGTGATATTCCGGGGCATGATGCTGAGCCCAGAACCAAGTAGAAACAGGCCATTTGGCATAGATGAATGCTACAGCTTCCTCCTCTGCAATAAGGCAGAATCATCCACATCTTCGTCCTCAGATGTGTCATGTGCCTCACATGTGGGTGGTGGTAGATTGGCTGCAGCACCGTGAGGCACTGACACATCAGGGGGCAGAGATGTGGATGTAGAAGCAGCCACACCAGCATTCATCTGCACCAGACCTTGCTGCAGGAATGCAGTGATGATGATCTGCAGGGCATGGAAGATTCCAGCTACATCTCGCTGGTGTGCTGCCGTGGCAGCCATTTGTTCCACCTGCATCCGCTCCATGTTCTCCATTATCCTCCGCATGCGGCTCAACTCCTGGCTGCCATCGCTGGAGCCACTCTGACTGGACAGTTGTTCCTGTCTCTGAGTCATGACTCCAGCGATGTCAGCCATTGAGTGTTGGAGAGCATTGAGCGGACTGTGGGTGTCTGTGATGTTTTGTAGGTGGTCCCGGATGGAACTCAGACACCCACATACGGAATCAAGTTTGGCCACCAGGCTGTCAAACCCCACCCGCACCTGATGAGCCATCTCATGCTGGACCTCTAACACACAGCGTTGGAATGCCAGGTGTGGGTCCGGGAGGTCCTGGGAGACAGCCATGGTGGTAGGTGCTTGCTGCTGTGTGGTTTGTGCAGGGGGTGGGGTTTGCACGATGCAGCTTAGTTGCCCTGCTCCTGGAGATGGGGTGCTGATGGAGTCTAGCAGCTGTTGGAGGGTGTCCGTGTTGATGGTGGCGAATTCCTCCTCTTCATCAGTGAAGAGTGGGACAGGCTGCTGTTCAGGAGGTGATGTTTCTCCCTCTGCAATGTAAAGGGGAGATGCAGTTTAACTGTGTGTTTCATGTATGATCATGCATTGGATGAGTTTACAAGCAGACTGCATGACAATGTACATTGTGACTGTTTGGGAGGAGCTGCCTATTTGTTGCAGGATGTTGACTTTTTCTACTACATCACGGATATGAGGTTGTACTTGTACATTGTCATCTCACAGTTTACAGCTATGACAAATGTGATTGGCCAGTTTATGCACACATGCGGCACCAGTTGTGTCCTCTGTTCAGTTGTGAAGGTGATGCAGTTTGTCCCACATTGTGGTCAATGTTGATGCGCTCCGATTTTTATGTGTGTGCTGTATTGTGGGATACTCGCCCATGCAGTTTTGGTTTTGATACCGCTTATCCCTTTCAGGCAGTGAGCCTTCACTGAACTATTTACCTTGCACTTGATACATCGCTGAGTTTGCGATGCAGCAAGCGCAAGGTAAATAGTTGGAATTATTTACTTACTTACCTAACTCCAGCCCGTCGTGTGTCCAACTGCACTACCCCCCTTCCTGCCCCTCCCCCGCCCCGCACCACCACCCGCAGCACTCCCACTGCAAGCCGTCACTGTGTACACAGGACTGCATCTCATTGTCAAGCAGGCGGACACATTTACTGGAGATGTGGCAGGATGTCTACATGGCCCCCTTTCCTCAACAGCATGCATATACAAATCGTCTGCACAGGGCCGCATCTCTCTGATACTAAACATGAGGATGCACTATGTGTGTGACTGATCATGTGCATGAGTGGGCATGCCATCACCAATGTCAGCAGACATGCAGCATTGTGCACGTGTGTCTGCGTTGTGTGCAAGATTGTGTATGTGCAGTTGTGTCCCCCTTGATGCACATGCACATTCTTGCACACAACTCTGACATACGGGCACATGCATATGCATGGTGTGGAGGCAAGGGGGCCATTTTGACAGCCTGCCTCATCTCCAATCAATGTGGGCCTTTGCTCTTTCAGGTAGCCCTTATTTTGTGGTCTGATATGATACTTGGACTATATTTGTTTGACTTTTCTGTGCACATTTCCAGGTCTGTGAGCCCACCAATATGTGTCTTGCAATGTATTGGTTGAGTAGGGTGATATGTGTCTATGCCACCAGGGCCAAGGGGATCCGGGACATGATCCACAGTCATTGTGGGTGTGCACTGCGATATATTTAATTGTGCATGAGTGCCATTGGGCCTATCTCCCCCGTCCCCCCAGTCCATGGTTGGTACTCACCCTGTTGCTGTTGTGTCTGGTCGTGTTGAGCAGTATCCTGTCCCGGAACTCCAACCACCGTCTCCTCGCTGATGACTTGGGACACCTATTCCTCCAACGCATCCAGCTCCTCCTGTGGCGCTGGACTCCCACCTCCAGTCTGCATTGCTGCTTTCAGGTTGGCTGCAAGTTTCAGCTTGGTCTTGCGCTTAACATCATGCCAGCGCTTCTTGCAGTCGTCCACTGTCCTCCTCACCTCTCCTACAGCATTCACCTTGGCCACGATGGACTGCCATATTGCATTTTTGGTTGCCAATGACAAAGTGGAGGTGACAAAAAGTTGTTGTTTATGTTCTGTCACCTCCACAATCAGGACCTGGTTTTCCTGCTGACTGAACCCCGTCTTCCTCTTCCTCTTCTGCTTGCCCTTCCCCATGGTCTCTGGCTGGTCCTCCTGGGTGTTTGTGGGGTTGTTGTTGGCCTCTGTGCTGGGTCCAGCTTCCTCCATGGTTCGTCTCAAATGGTTCTTCTTTTTTTTTTTTTTTTTTTGTGTTTGGGCTGCATGGCGGGCGTTTTATAGTGATTTTTCCCGCCTAACGTGAAAAAAGGTGCGCTGACGGTAATTAGCGTGCTGTTCCTGGGTGCTAATTGGCCCATCGCCACTTTTTTGACATTAGCGTGATGATTTTTATCGCTGTGCCGCTAATCTTATCGCCGGACATTTCACCCGGTAGGGGAAACTATCTCCTGTTAGCGGCGTGTTGTGAATACGCCGCTAACACGGCGATAATTTCCCGCGGTACACGGCGATAAGAAAACTCACGCTAACTGAGGTTAGTGATAGTTTTTGCCATTTGTTGAGAATATCCCCCTTACTGTGCAAAACAGCCACTCACACACCCACTCACTTACCAGTATACCCAGTCAAAACGCCACTCACTTACCCATACATCCAAATGCACACCCTGTCACTCACCCATAGAGCCATTCACACAGCCACTCAGTCAACCATACAGCCACTCACACACACCCTCATCCATTCATTGAGCCCCTCACACAGCCACCACAGGCATCGATACAGCTACTCACACACACAGCCACCCATACAGCCACTCACACACCCATAAAGCCACTCAGACACCCACTCCCACACTGATACAGTCACAGTGCCTCTCAGATAACATATATTAGAAACAGTATAATTCATTAGTAGTACAAAAAGAATAGTAATTCAACTTATGAAGTAGCTTAGTACATATCTTTAACTCTAAGAAACTTTTACGAAACACTAACACTCACTGGATGTAATCAGTGATGTCATTTGAGGTGTCATCAATGATGTAATCAGTGATGTCACAGACCATACCATGAGTGATGTAATATGTGAGGTCATAAGCAGGGCATTGCAGGGGCGTAAGTTATAATCATCTCAGATAACTATAATTGCTGAATTTCACTGGTTTTGTATGAGTAAACCTCAGCCTAACTCTCTGTAACCTTTGATTTTTTCAGTGAATTTCTACGTTTTTTAAAATTCCATTTCCTAACTATAACGACCCTGCAACCTTTGGTTTTTTCAGTGAATTTCTAAGGTTTTTCAAAAACGAATGCCTAACTATAACATCCCTGTAACCTTTGATTTTTTTCAGTGAATTTCTATGTTTTTTTTAAGTATTAGTCACGTTTGCAGAGTGATGGAAGACAATGGCTGGGCCTCCGACCAGCTCTCAGAAATTCTGCTGTGTAGGACTTAAAGGATGTACCAGGAGGGCTTCTTGGCCCCCAAGGTCCCTCAGGAGCAAAGTGGTCTTCATCCCCCAAACAGTAGTGCATCTGTAGGCGCGTTTGCAGAGTGGTGGAAAAAGGGGGCGTGGTCTTCGAAGACCTCGTAGCAATCCCTCTGTGTGGGACTTACTGGAGGTACCAGGAGGGGTAGTTGGCCCCCAAGAATATCCCTGGGGCCCCACTCAGCCCCGGGGAAGCCACCTCCCCAGGTCTGTTTACATTACAATGCAGGGGGCCACGTGCCCCCCCACTGCCCCAAGGACCTCCACCTCCCCAGGTCTACATTTGTAATAGAATGCATGGGGGGCTCCAGCCCCCCACTCAACCCCAGGGACCGCCACCACCCCGGGGCTATTTACATTAAAATGCGGGGGCCATGTGCCCCCACTGCCTCAGGGACCGTCACCTCCCCGGGGAACAAATTAAGTAAAGACGGGGGTCCGTTGTGGACCCCAGGCCCCTGGGACCACCAGCTCACCGGGGCTACAAAATAGATGGGAGGGGGCAGCACGGCTCCCCTCCAGGAGCCCTCCATGGCCCTGGGGGCCGCCAACCCCCAGGGCCAGCTCCAACAATGTCCCGGGGTGCCCACCCCTGGGACATTGCAGTTTGCTATGGCTTGGCGGGAGCACAGCTCCCGCCAAGCCATAGGAAACTCTGCTTTGCTCCATGTAAGGGAGAGCAGGAAAAATGCTCTCACTTCCATGAAGTGAAGCAGAATTGCTTTTGGGCAGAGGGAGCTGCATGTTATGCAGCTCCCTCTGTCCAAAAGCAATGCCGGCTCCCGCAGGAGGCCGGGAGCCGGCAGGGACCGTGGGGGCCTTGAGGCTTCCCTGTGGTCCCCAACAACCTGGCTATGCCCTGGGGGATGGGGTCCCCAGGGCAATATCAGCCCGGTTAGGGGGGCCATGCAGGGCCCCCCTTCCTTGAAAAAAGAAAAATTTAAAAAAATTGGCTGGGCTCTGGGGGATGGGGTTCCTGGGCCGAAATCGGCCTGGGGAGAGGGGCTGCATGGCCCCCCTCCCCTTTCCGATGAAAAAAAAAATAAGCCTAGCCCCGGGGCCGAAATCAGCCTAGGGAGGAGGGCTGCGCGGCCACCCTCCCTGTTTATTTTTTTTTTTAAATGGGTTAGGCCCCGGGGAATAGGGTCCCTGGGGCCCAAAAGGATGAAGAAAAGGTGGGCCACACACCCCCCTTCCTAAAATAAAAAAATAAAAATTGGAAGCCGGGAACTCGCCGGAGGCACCGCCCCCTTTCTCCACTACTCTGCAAACGTGCCGCCTGGCATGCTCTTGGTTGGAGGATAAAGTCCCCTTCACTGCTGCCGGTCCTTAGGGGCCAACTGACCACCTCTCAGCAATCCAGCTGTGTAGGGCTTACTGGAGGTAACAGGTGGGCTAGTTGGTCTCTAAGGACCCTCAGCAGCAAATGGGACTTCATCCCCCAAACAAGAGCGCGTCAGGAGGCGCATTTGCAGAGTGGTGGAGAAAGGGGGCGTGGCCTGCTATCAGAACTCAGCAATCCTGCTGTGTGGGACTTACTGGAGGTAATAGGAGGGGTAGTTGGCCAACTACCCTTCCTGTTACCTCCAGTAAGTCCCACACAGTGGGATTGCAAGAGGTCTTCAGAGGCCATGCCCACTTTCTCCACCACTCTGCAAACACGCTTCCTGGTGCAATACTGGTTGGGGGACAAAGTCCACTTTACTCCTGAGGGACCTTGGGGGCCAAGAAGCCCTCCTGGTACCTCCTGTAAGTCATACGCAGCAGAATTCCTGAGAGCTGGTTGGAGGCCCAGCCCTCTTTCTCCACCACTCTGCAAACGTGATTGCTAGTTAAAAAACCTTAGAAATTCACCCAAAAAAACACAAAGGTTACAGGGACGATATAGCTAACAAATAGAATTTAAAAACCTTAGAAATTCGCTAAAAGAACCAAAGGTTACAGGGACGTTATAGTTAGGCTGACATTTCACTTGTACAAAACCAGAGAAATTCAGCCGTTATAGTTAGCTGAGTTAACTATAAATTGCGCCCCCGCAATGCACTGCTTGTGACCTCACATATTACATCACTCATGACATGGTCAGTGACATCACTGATGACATCACTGATGACATCTCAATGGACATCACTGATGAAATCAGTGATGACATCATCCACATAATCTCTGATGTACCCACTCACACCCCTATAGAATCTTTTAAACACCCACTGGCACTCCCACACAACCGTTCACAAACTCATTGACAGAGCCATACCAGTACTTACACAGCCACTCACTAATTCATAGATCTACACACATTTGTATCAACTTGCTCACCCATACTGCCACTCATACACCAGCTCAGTCACCAATACAGCCATTGACATATCTACTCATATACTCATACAGGCACTCACACACTAAGTGCGTCACCCATAGAACTACTCACACACCACTCCAGTCAGAGCAACAGTAGCGAAAGTATTAAACTTCAGAAGGGGCAAAATTTACTATTTTCCCTCCAGACTCTGAAACAGTAGGGAAAGCGTTGGCTTTCAGACGGGTAAAATTCACTATTTCCACTCCAAACAGCACAACAGTAGGGAAAGTGCTGGACTTTGGAGGTGTAAAATTTACTGTTCCCACTCCAATCTGTGCAACAGCAGGGAATGGGTTGGATTTTGCAGTGGTTAAATTTACTAATCCCACTCCAGTTAGCGCAAGAGAAGGGAAAATGTTGGACTTCAGAAGGGGCAAAATTTAGTTACCATTCCAGACCCTGAAACAGTAGGGAAAGTGTTGCATTTTGGAGGGGTGAGATTTACTATTCCCACTCCAAACAGTGCAGCAGTAGGGACAGTTTTGAATTACAAAGAGGTTAATTTTACAATTCCTGCTGCAAGAGTAGGGAAAGTACTTCACTTGAAACATATTACATATATAAGTAACACAATGGGGCTGATTACGATGTCGACAGGAAAGGCTCCGAACTGGATTCGGATTCTGCAACCGAATCGGTCACCTTTCCAGACAACTGAGTACGATGCAAGGAAGCCGTCAGGGCTGTCCGAATCGGTTCCAAACGGGATTCAGGCAGCCTGTGCCATTCGGAACCGAATCATACAGCCCAATGGAGACGGTTTCTGAACGAGCGATTACGATGAATGATTCGGACAGCCGTTCCGAATCGGTTTGGCCGAGACGAAACGGCTGTGGGAATCAGACTTCGAGGGCCCATAGCACGCCCCCGTCACCCGTAGGCCTCCGGATGGGGTCTGTGGGGGTACCCAAGGGACCCCCCTTCAGACCCATGCACAGTGTGGTAGGCACCATGGGGTGCCCGCCACAGGGTGCAAGGTTTTCCCAACCCACTCATTTTTTCAATGGGAGCCTGTGTTCTCGTTCGGGACACAGGCTCCCATTGAAGTCAATGGGAGTCTAACCAAACCAAGTCCGTAAGCATCCAGACACATTGTAATCGGTCGGTAGGGCTCCCCAAATACGGATTGTTCGGAAAGCATTCCTAACCCGATTCGGTGGGAATGCTTTCCTGACGACATCGTAATCGGCCGTTATGAACGTAGAAAATAATATTAAAATCCTAATATAAAAATTATTAATTAGCATAAAAATCTATATATATGTGTGTAATAAAAAAATAAAAACATTAATCAATTTACATACTGATTATTCAATAAAAAAATTAATTGTCAATTAATACAAAAATATAAATCAATTATTATTTTGTTAACTTTCAAACTTATACCCCTACAAACCTAGCAACCCGCACCTAAAATATAACTTAAAAAACAAGTGTTCTATAATTTACATATTTAAAATTAATTAAAAAATTAATTAACAATTTATAATTAATTCTTAATTCATTATTACTTAATTCACTTCCCAGCCTAGACCCTTACAAACCTAGCAGCCTCAACTAAAGTATAATTAAAATAAATAAGTGTACCATAATTTAAATATTTAAAATTGAATTAAATAATTAATTTACAAATAGTAATTAATTAACTAATTATTAATGTGTTAACTTCCCACCTATACCCCTACAACCTTAGCATCCAGCATCTAAAATATCACTAAAATAAATCAATATTCAATTTTTTACACAATTCAAAATGAATTAAATAATTAATTAGCAAATAATAATTCATTGCTAATTCATTATTTCTTAATTAACAATCCACCCTGTACCCCTACAAACAGCCTGCAAATGACATATAGCAAAAACAAATCAAGATTACATAATAAACATCCATCATATGATTAAGTAAAATCTATTAAATAATTCATGACACCATAGGTTGCTATAAAAACATTAAATACATAATTCTAAATCACTTAAAATTGCAATCTATATTTAAAAAAAAAAACTTTACACAAACAATACTAACCCATAAAATGAATATATCATCTAAAACACATTCAAATAATTATAAATTACATTTTTAACCACTACATTATTGAAAACGATATTAACAACATCAATAATATTTAAATCAATATTACTTACCTCAAGAAATGATAATTGTGCATCACGATGTTTGTGTACCACGATATTTATTTTTTGATATTTCTGCCTCCCGATATTTTTAAATTGTAATTTTATCCAAACACCTTCTTGTGCCAGGTCAGTAGCTTGGGCGAAAAACTGTCATTGTTAATGTCTGATTTAGCCAGGGACCGCCTCATTAATTAATAGGAATGATTCCCTTATTTTCAGCAAAATAAATCTGAAAATTACTGCATAGAGGGTTGACTGCTTACTGCAGAAGTGATTATGAGGAACCTATTTTAGAGTTTTAAATAGTTGCGATTGATAATGAAATAGTTATGCACATCATTTATTAATGTTTATCAGCTAATGAAAATGTTTAGCGTCACCATGAGACAATACGTCTGATGCATGGATCTGTGAGTAACCTCCAAGTCACAGTTTTTAAAACAGGCATGAATAAGTCAACATTTCATCCTTCTGAAGTGAACAAAGCTAATATTCTGGAGCTGGGCAATACTGAAACCTAATATTTATCCTAGGACACAGGTCCATATCTGTGCAGTGTTGGCTTTTGGTTTCATTCTTGGGCAATAAGTATAACAATCAATATTAATAAAATACCCATTATTAACCAGTGGCGGCTACCACCAAGTATCATGGGGAGGGGGGGAATATGGGGGGACAGGAAAATAAATTAAAAAAATTACTTACTTTGCCCGTGGACCACGGCCTTGTCTTGCGTTGTCCTCTTCGGGAAACAGCATTTACAACGCTGTAAACACAACGCAGTAGTTTACAACACGGTCCTTACAACAAGCGCGTTGTTACCACGCGTGCCATTACATCGCAAGTCGTAACAACGACTTGCTGTAGGGGGCGTGCAACACCAGGGAATGTGTTGGATTTTAAATCCAACACCTTCCCTGCTGTTGCACAAACTGGAGTAGGAATAGTAATTAATACTATTCCTAAGTCCAGCGCGCCCCCTACTACAAGTCGTTGTTACGACTTGCGATGTAATGTGCACGCGTGGTAACGACCGCGTTGTAAACTACCGTGTTGTGAATGCACGCGTTGTAACGTGCTATATTCGTCCTCTTCTGTTCCTGCTTGAAGCAGAAACAGGCTCCCCCAGCCAATCACAACGCAGCGTTGTGATTGGTCTGAGCGCCGTGGTTCGGGCTCAGTTAGGCAGTGGGAGCCTGTGCATGTTCCTCACTAGGCTTTGCATTACAGCCTGGTGGGGAGCATGCAAAGTGCGCATGAATGTTTGGCCGAGCCAAGCAGTCATGCCCACTTAAGTGCCCACCACTCCTCCCCTTGCTGGCTGTGACACAGGCAAGCCCCGCCCGCCCACCCCGTAAACTGGAAAAATTTAATGATAATAACTTAGTACTATTATCATTTTATTTTTGTTTTATCTACTGCTCAAAATGCAGTAGGACGAGCTCCTCGCCGCCACTGTTATTACATGCCAATAAAATGCTTCAATTCTAAAAGGGCAAATTGGAGTTGCAGTGGACAAAACGAGAACCATTGAATTATGTAATAATACATCTTATTTTTAAAAGTAATAAAAGCCACTAAGTCTCATCTTGTCACTGAATAATTCTCTGCTGCACATAGGATCACTAGGCCCCCACTGCCTCACAAGATCACTGCTACATTATCTACAGCACACACCATCACTGGATCCCACTGTGTCTCATCACTCTTTCATTCTCCGCTGCACATAGGATCACAGTTTCCCACATTATCACTGCTATCCTATCTACAGAGCACACAATGTATCCCACTCTCATCTTATTACTGACTGATTCTCTGCTGCACATAGGATCACAGGTTCCCACACAATCACTGCTACACTCTTTACAGCACACAACATCACTGGATCCCATTCTGTATAATTTTATCACTGATTGATTCTTTGCTGCACATAGGATCACAGAATCCCACACTATCACTGCTACAGTATCTCCAGCATACACCATCACTGGGTCCTCTCTGTCTCATCTTATGATTGATTCTCTGCTGCATATAGGATCACGGGATCCTACACTTTCACACAGTATCTCTGCTGCATTCTCCACTGCAAACACGTAACTGAGTCCTATAATTCCTCGCACTATATGCTAAAACAGCATCAGGCAGGAATAAGCACTCCTTTAATAGTATTTGTACACTTCATTTTCTTGTTTTTTGCTTTTCAAGTGAAAGACCATTTAAAAAAAAAAAATGACATGAGGTTTTACATGTACCAGGACACCCATGTCTGCATCTGATCTTAATTAGCTTTCCTCTCACTACATTTTTCTATGCAGCTTTGAAAGGCAACTGTCAGCTGAATTAAATTACTCACAACTGCTAGTGAAAATGTTGTTTTCGTTTATTTTTTCATATGGGCAAAATTGTTAATTATTTTACATCCAAACTGTATCCTTCAAAAACGATCACAGCATTAGAACAGATGACAAAATGTTTTATTTTGCTTTACAGTGTGAATGGCTTCTGAAATAGCTGTTTTATCCACCATCACAGTTGCTAACGTGATTTGCCAAAGCAATAACATGACGATTCAATTTTGAAACGGAATCAAGGAATGCAAAGAAAAAGAGCAAGTTTTCATTTTTTTGCAATAATTGCAGTGATAACCGGGGTAAATAGTTTTATCGACTGAAATAAAAGAAAGTTTCCTCTAGTGAATATGCGATGAACTGTTTGTACTGGCAGGTGATATGTAAAGGCTTCGAAAAGCATCTTTTTTCGCAAGATAATCGATTAAAACTGGACCATGTCTACATCATAAAATGTCTCTACTCTGGAACTCACGAGGTAGAGAATATTTGGCTATGGCAATAGCAGACTGACACGCAGAGAGCATAGGTGCTGCAAGTAGGGGTGGGGGGAGGGAGGGAGCGGCACCATGCTGGAGTTCAGAGGTGAATGAGCAATAAAGATGCTTTTAAATTTAGTTTTTATCTTGTTAGATTTGATGTGGTTCAAAGACATAGGGTAAATATCAGGTTATGCCTTCTGAGAATTAGCCGCTAATTCGTTTAACATGGAGATTGGTGTTTACTTTTCATTCCCTGACTACAAAGTGAGGGCATTTTGTAAAGTGTACCATGTGACAAACTTGCTGGAGTCTAGGGAGTGTGACAGGAAAAGCTGTAGGATGTCAATTTTTATCAATCACCACAAAATCTAAATACCTGTAAACGGACTGTGCAAATATTACAAAATATATCATAATTAAGAAAGCTCAAATGGAGCACTTTTTTCATAACTCTGAAGTGTAGTGGGAAAAAGCATTTTCAATAGGATGAAAATGAATCCTTTACTTAGTGATGTGCAAATGATAATTTTTCACTGAAACGCGATTTCCACATATTGTCCTTTATGTTCTATACAGTTTTATCAGTAAAACTGAATTTCTGTGTAAAGTTAGTGGCCATTTCAATGGAAAATTCGCTGCTTGTAAATGACTGTCAGCTACCACACCATGCTCTAGTAATATATTTGCGACAATGTGCTCCACAATGCACACCAGCTGGCTACATACCACACACTTGCCACTCTCCGGTTGTAACATTGATGGCAGCACCCCCACTCTGAAAATTGTTTCAACACCACTGGCTGAGACATCACATTGTGAGTAGGATAAGTGTCAACGATGCGTGGAGTACCAAATGGAAATGCAAGCTTAAAAAACTGAGCGTAACACAAGCAAGAGTATTATGTGGGTGCAAACGATCGATAAATGCCTGAAATTGTGTACTTTCAAAAGTCAGATTGTGCAGCACAGAATAAATTATTATGGTGAAAAGCACACTCCAGAGTCCTTGCATCTCTGGCTACATTTCACAGAAAAATTAGGAAAGCTATGCACACAAGGCAAGATGTAGGAGTAGGGAACAGGTATTGGCAGATTCTAGGTCGAGGCAAGCCCTTCACTTAAAGCTTGATGGTAATGGGCATCTATCAATAATTGATGGATTCCCCATCGGCCCCACGCATGATTCTCTCAACTCTTTTGAAAGTAGGGAATCTTTTAAGTTTGTAATGTTGGAGCAACCAGCTGAGGCGTCAGAAACACTGACTGCCAAGCAACTGCTGGCATTTGTGGCAATCATGACATCGGTTGGACCACCCCTACCAATGGCAAGGCTTATGTTGCTATGTTTTCAGTTTTTTTCTGGCTGTGATCATGGTGCTTAGCATAACTGTGCTGGGCAGAAAAAACAGCCAGTGTCCCTCAGGCAACGGCATTCATGAGAGTATTTAATTTATGCCGGTGGTTCCCAGTGTTCAGCACCAACAATTACTTCTTAACGTGGGCAATTCTTTATGACATGCTGGCACTGTCAGCCTATGTTCAGCAGAACACATTAGTTTAGCAATTTATTAAAACACTGAAAAATAGAAAGGCATCCATGGAAATTGGTACTGGATTTTGTCAGCAGGGGCAGAGGCAGAGGCAGTGGGTGGTGCAAACTTCAGTGGCCTCCTATGCAATAGTTTGGGCACTGGCACTTCGTACCGGCATGTCAGAGATGTTGATATTTAGTTTTTTAAAACAAATATCAACTTTGAGTAAAATAACAGATGATCCACTGCAGGCAAGTAGGTATTATGCAATGTCGCTGAAAGTGCACACATTATGTTGGAGGAAACACAGTCATTAAAATATTGTCACTGAACTCAAAACATCAGATGTGGGATGAAGTGGTGGTATCAACACCACCTCAGCCACTTGGCAACCCATCCTTGGACGCTGGACCTCTAAGTCATTTTGTAGATGGCTATATCAGTGTGGCAGTGCATGAATAGGTGTGGGACTTTAAAGAATGGACTATGCAACTCATCCTCTCACTCACCGATGACCCCACCACCACCAGAACCAACTTCCACGGTTGCATGACAAACGTCACATACTTGATGAAGAACAACTGCCAGCAGCTGAACACAGACAAGACAGAAGTACTTATCTTTGGCTACAGCAGCAACACATGGAATGACTCCTGGTGGCCATCAGACCTAGGACCCGCATCCACTCCATCCAACCATGCCAGAAACCTCGGAATTATCATTGAGAAGAAGCTCACCATGAATTCACAGATCAATGCCATCTCCTCTGCCTGATTCTTCACTCTGCACATGCTACATAAGATGTGGCTACCCCTACACATGAAATGCACCATGACACAAGCCCTCATCACCAGCCGACTAGACTGCAGCAACGTCCTCTATGTGGAAATCATCACACACCTCCTACAGAGACTTCAGACCATACAGAACTCTGCAGCCAGACTCCTCCTTGGCCTTCCCTGATGTACCCACATCACACCCCACTTCAGGTAACTCCACTGGCTCCCTGTACAGAAGAGATGCCAATTCAAGCTGCTGACCCATGCAAACAAGGCTCTACACAACCAAGGACCCACCTATATTAACCACCGGCTGAACTTCCACCAACCGTTGAGAAGACTACGCTCCACCTCCCTTTCACTTGCTAATACTCCCCGCATCTACCGAAGCAGCAGTGGAGGATGCTCCTTCTCCCACATTGCATCAAAGACATGGAACAGCCTCCCCATGCACCACCAGACCATCACCTCACTTCTGGAATTCTTAACGGCCCTCAAGACCTGGCTGTTTCAATAATCCTCCAGGACATGCATCCGCCTGCATAGCCTATCTGGGGATTAGCCACGCTTTATACATCCTGATTGAATTGATTGATTGATTGATTGATTGAACATTAGTCACAATGCATAAAACTTCATAAGGTTTACGAGGACTTTTGGTCACTGTTGAAAGGGGAAGACCTGAAAAACAGATCCCGAAGGGATAACATAAGGATCCTGGACCTGGAAGAGGGAGCGGAGGGCCCAGACCTGGAGGCCTTTGTTAGTGGTCTATTCGCAGAAGTGCTGGGGTCGGGGCACACAAAAATAAAAATTGAGCGAGCCCACAGAGTAGGCCGGCCGACACCAGGGGAAAACAGGCGCACGAGGGGCGTCCTGGTCAAACTTCATTCCTTCAAAGTTTAAGAAGCAATCATGCAGGCAGCATGAAAAAAAGACAAGGTAACCTTCCAGGACTTCACCTGCTCCCTATACCACGACCTGGCATAGGCTACTCTCCAGAGGCGCCAGCAATTCAGGCCAGTAACTGAGAAACTAAAAACAGATAACATTCGGTACAGATGGACATACCCTTTTGGCCTTGCGTTTGAACTCAACAACAAAACACGACACGTCACGGACTTAAAGGAAGCGATGGACCTCCTGGGAATGCCACCGCTGGACCCAGAGACTAATAGCGATCAAGCAACGAGATGTGGCGCAGACACAAGACAGAAGAATCCATGCCAAACGCAACGGAGGGAACGCAACCTGAAGAATTAGCAGAGTCAAGGACAATGGTAACTCCTGACAGAGACACTGTAGACACTGGTGAGATTGTGCCTAATTTGAATCTATGAGGGGGATAATAGGGGGTAAGGAATTACCATGAGACCCCCTCACTACTTTGACGAGGTCAGATGGGAATTCCACAACTCCTAGAAAGAACAGCTTTGGTAGTGGCTCTCTGAGCTTAAACACTGCGGATGTATAGAGACAGAAACACCGCGTAACTGTGGCAGCGGGCACTGGACGAAGCGCCCGTTGCAATGATTGCTAACCATCTGACTCACAGAAAGGGGTGAGTCATGGGATCCCATTCCATTTGTGGGGAATATTTCCACAGTTCATGTTCTTGAGGTTTTTTCTTTTTTCGTTTATTGCTCGGGGAAGGAGAGACAGGTTCACTGTTCATACATTAAAGAGGGGGTTGGGAGAAGGTGTCCCGAGGGACCGAGGGGAAGGGGCCGGGGAGGCCAGATCTTGGGACTCAAAAACAGGTGAACAATAAGGGGACGTGGAGCGGAGAGAGAAGGGGTCCTTGGGGCTCCAGGGCGTAAGCAGTCATGGTCTCTTTAGTAGCATGGAATGTGCGAGGATTAAACTCGCCACTTAAGTGACAGAAAGTCTGGAAATATATCTCCGACCAACAATTTGATGTGGTGGCATTACAAGAGACGCATCTGCAAAAGAAGGACGCCCATAGACTAAAGCACAGGAGTTACCCCTTGATCTAACAATCGACAGCACACACAAAACAAAAGGGTGTGGCACTACTGTTCCATGCGGCTATTAAATTCCAGCCTGCAGGTGTCAAATCTGATAAGGAGGGGAGAGTAGTCATAGTGAAGGGCAGACTACAAGGGAAACTATGCACATTCGTAGCAGCATTCAGTCCAAACACTGGTCAACCCGCTTTTTTAGACACCCTCCTGAGCCTAGTTGGGGGTTTTGCTGAAGGCCCGATAATTTTGATGGGAGACTTTAACCTCACATGGCACCCAGAACTAGACAGCTCACATTCTCGGCACGCCCACACAGGTAGCTTTCCAAGGAATATCAAAAAGATGATACACGATTTGGGCTTGAGCGACGCCTGGAGGATAACACACCCTACTACAAAAGACTATTCCTTTTACTCCCATGTGCACCGCTCCTATACTCGTTTAGATTACATTTTTGTAAGTCAAGAATTGCTCGGCACTTGGCAGGATGCTAAGATCCACTCCATAACGATTTCCGATCATGCGCCTACCTTGATATGCCTTCATTGTGGGCCCTCCCCCCCCTCCCCAGGTCCCCAGGGTGGTTTTTCCCCGCATCTATTACACGCGATAGGCTTCTCAGGGGCGAGCTTAGAGGGGCAAATAATGAATTCTTTCAATTGAATCGCCCAGAAGACACTTCACCCCGAAATAACTGGGACTCCTCTAAAGCAGTAATTCGAGGCAAATGCATGAAACTCAACTCTAGGTTAAACAAACAAAGAGTTAAAGAGCGAACAGACCTAGAGCCAGACTTAAGAGCAGTGAAACAAACACACAAACAAGCACCAACACGAGATATGCACCGCAAATTAATGGCTCTAAAAGGGAAACTCACTGCTATATATACTAAAAGAGTGAAACTCACACTCCTCCGTCTGCGCCATCTCTCATATAAACACGGTAATAAAATAGGGTCCCATCTAGCGAGACAACTTAGGGTGAAAAGAGAGAGGGAAAACATAGGGGGGATCAGCGATGGTGGGGGTGCCTTATACGACGCTGATGAATCCAAGGTGCGACTCTTCGCGCAATTCTATGAGGGGTTGTACCGAGCATCACCCACAGATACGGCAACCCAGAACGCTTACCTTGATTCAGTAACTCTCCCACAGGTGACTCCGGCCCAAAACGAGGCACTGAGTGCTCCTATAATGGACGAGGAGGTTCAGTCACCAATATCCGCGCTGTAGCCTCATAAGTCCCCGGGGCCGGATGACCTAACGGCCCATTTTTATAAGACATAAGCAGCAGAAATCAAACCTTAACTGACACCTCTGTTAAACCATATAACCATGGAAGCAGAGGTGATGCCCTCGATGAGAGAGGCTCTGATTACTGTCATACCAAAAGCTGGGAAGAACTCACAACTTTGCTCCTCCTACAGGCAGATCGCGCTTCTTAATATCGATGCAAAACTGTATTCAAAGATATTCGCTACAAGGTTAGAGGAGATAATGCCAGAACTGATCCATCCGGATCAATCCGGGTTCATCAAAGGCAGGCAGACACATGATAATGTTCGTAGGGTTCTCCACTTGATAGAAAAAACAACTAGGTTCCGAATACCGGCAGTCCTGTTGGGCCTGGATACAGAAAAGGCATTCAACAGGGTGGATTGGTCTTTCCTTTTTCGAGCCCTGGGGAAATTCGGATTAGGAGAAGCATTTATTAAAATTATAATAGCCAACTATGCTTGCCCCACATCTAGAGTGGTGCTGAACGGAGTGCGATCAAATATGTTTTCCCTTACCAGAGGGACAAGGAAGGGATGTCCTCTATCCCTGCTACTCTTTGCCCTTAGCATAGAGCCACTAGCTGCCCGGATCAGAGCGACGAACGAGATAAGCGGGATCCAGTTTGGGTCGATAGAACACAAGATCTCGTTATTTGCGGACAATGTTCTGCTCACATTATCTTCACCTCGTGCCTCATTGACGGCTCTCCAGAAAGAGCTACAGGCTTTCATGGAGGTGGCAGGTTTCCGTATCAACATGTCCAAATCCTCCTTACTGAATCTGACACTGTCTGATAAGGAAATGGAATCCCTTCTTGCAGACTTCCCATTCCACTGGGCCAAACATAACATCACTTACCTAGGAATCAAAATAACACCGAGGCTGGAAGGACTTTTTAAGGCTAACTACCCTGCACTGCTCCAACAGATACAGCAAGAACTGAAACAATGGAAACCTCTATACATATCCAGGCTAGGCCGAATTCACGCGATTAAGATGACAGTACTCCCAAAATTCGTATATATTTTTCAAGCCCTCCCTATAAGTTTGGACAGAGACTTTCTCCCCAAGTTACGCACGCTCATCACCCAATACATCTGGCAGAATGGAAGAGCGAGACTATCCTTCGCTCTACTCAGACGCCCTAGGAACGCAGGAGGGTTGCCTTACCGGACTTGAAGCTATATCATTAAGCAGCACACTTACGGGTGATAGCTGAGAGGTCCCTACAAGAGTCAGACAAACATTGGCTGCATATGGATAGAGCAATAGTGGGATGTACTATTTGGGACTTGTTATGGAAGCCCAGGAAGGATCACCCTCGTAATGCCTATCTCAGCACGCCTACCCAGACAACTCTGAGGGTGTGGGATGCCGTAGTGGACAGGGCAGGATGGACTTCGTTTCCCTCACCGCATACACCGATACACATTAACCCGGAATTTCCCCCGGCGCTCAACCCAGGCCCATTTGAAGAATGGCAAAGGGGTGGTTGCCTGGGAGTGTCTGACCTACTTCATAACTACGATATTTTAACTTTCGAGAGTTGTCGACGCGACTTTAATCTACCGGCTTCCGAACACTTTCACTACCTCCAACTTAAACATTGGGTCTTACAACCTGACATGCGGGAGGCTGGCCACCAGGAAACTGTCCCCGATAGAGAAATTCATAACGAGGGCAGGCTCCTCAAAGGGAGTTATCTCATTCTTATATGCACTCCTCCTCTCTACTCTACACTCTCCATGGCCTAAACACATCACCTTGTGGGAGACCATGTGCAGGAGCGAGCTCTCAGAGCATCAGTGGAAGGCATTGTTGAGGGATATAGTAAAATCTAATCACTCTATAGGAATGAGGGAAGCATACTATAAGATACTTTACGACCGGTATCTACACACGGTAAGGCTGAAAACAATATTCCCGGAGGTCTCGGATCTGTGTTGGAGAGGTTGCGGCCTGCTAGGAGACTTTAAACACATTTGGTGGGACTGCCCCACTATCAGACCCTTCTGGACAGAAATCCTAGCTCAAATTAAAAAATCCTGGGCTACCACATCCCTACCACACTGCAGTTTGCTTTATTGGGAGTAAGAGATGAGACCCTAGAACACCAGACTAAGAGGGACCAAGCACTTATGTGGGTGTGCCTCGGGGCATCCAAACTAGCAATAGCGGCAGCATGGAAGAAAAAAGACCCCCCAGCCCTGACTCAGTGGCAGGCGCGACTATGGAGAGCACTCATAATGGAACGAATGGTGGACATTTTTTGGGACAATTTAAAAAAAATTGAGTCCAGCTGGGGCTTGCTGGTCTCATACCTCTCTAGGGGTATACCAATGACAACATGCCCCCCCCCCCACAGTTAGAGCACTTCATCTCTTCCAGTTCTAAAGATAGACAGGCGCTCAGGGCAGCTCCCCAAAGGCAGATAGACAGGTCCTCTCACACGAGTACCATCCCTTCATACAAACATATCACAGTCAGGAACAGCCAGTGGGGGAGCTCTTCCCCTCTCTGGGTGCCGAAGGAAGCCCCTGACATCTGACACCCCGTCATTTGCTTAGCCTCCTTCTTCCTTTTTTTTTTCTCTTCTTTTCTTTTATTTGCCACCAAGTCACTGTTGACGGGAGGCAGTTGGGTTAGGGTGGGAGTGGGTGGGGGTGGTTGGGGGACTCTTAGAGTTTATGTCTCCCGTATCAGAAAGTTGAGCACTTAAAAATGCGGAAATATGTATGGTTATATCCCAGATCGAAAGGCAACTGTAATTGTACAAAGGCTCTAACATGATTAATGGGACAGATGCAATATACTTTACTGTACGCTGTCTTTCCCTTGATTTTGAAAATGCTCAATAAAAAGAACTTTGACTAAAAAATCCAGATTTTCTACCCAACATGCTGTGGAAAACATACATTTTTCATAAGCTTATTATTTTTGAAAAATAACACTAATAGAAATGTCAGTTAAACCTCACATAAACATGCCTGTGCAACTTACCTCTGTTATTCAGAGGTCATTAAGACTGACTTGTATACATTTCCCATTTGAAGTAGCAGCATTATTGAATTTTATTTTTTACCTTCACAGCATAATGCTTTTAATGGTGTCTGTGATTTGCCCTTTTTTCGCTGTTTCTGTATAAACACACTAATCTAATGGTGTACTGAGCCATCTATTGTTGGCCATGATTCAGAAAATCACTCACTGGCTTGGATACCAGAAACAGGAAATCTCTCACTATCATTAGAACTCCTACAACATCTTGATAAAATATATGCATTGCATCTAGACAATAAAGAAAACAAATAATAGTACTTTACAATTCAAACTATATCTAGCTAATTTTCTTGCCTTAACCAATATTTGACAGGTATGATGTCATTTGTGTGAAATATTTTCATATTTCACAGAATGACATAATTCCTGTAAAATATAGAATGCATTCAACGGGTGGCCTGGTATCATCCTAATTTTTTTCCTTCCAGATAATAGGTCTTCAAGCATGACAGTTCAGTTAGATAATGGCAACCGTTTCATTACACATTTTAAGAAAATAATTGCATTTAACATACAGAGCTAAAATGGACATGGTGGTCAGGTAGCTCAAAGCATATTTGCACAATTTCAAATTTACTGCAGGAAACCTATGTACAGTAGTGACCTTGATTAATGATGATGTCTCTAATATAAAAAATATCTGTAACATATTACAGAAATGGCAGGTCTGTCATTAATATTACTAGCAGCCATTTCTTCAATAACTTAATCATGTCAGCAGATTTCAGGGAATTAACTTACAAAAACATACCTTTCTGCTGCTCATTGTAGGAAGTCACCACTCCCTGCAAAATATTGTCTGGGACAGGCTTGATAATTTCCGAGATGCTGTAGTATTACCCTGACACTTCATGGTATTACCACTATAGCTCTTGATAAATAATAGAAATGTATGTAATGCCCAAGTTGGGAGCCGCGGGGGAGCCCCAAGGCCCTGTGGCCCCAGCGGCTCCCTGGATGGTGCATGAGTATTGCTCATGCCCGGATAGAGCAGCTATTTGTAGTGCTCCCTCCCGGCATGAGCAATATCTTGTTCTGTTGCGGGCAGGGAAACAGAATACAAGTCTGCTCCCAACCGGCAGGAGCATTTTTAAAGCTCCCATCTGCGTATTTACTCCCGTTTGGCTGGAGATTTGAAAATGCTCCCGCCAGATGGAAGCCAACACATGTCTCCCTGCCAGCAAGACTGTGGGCAGGGAAACCACTGTGTCCCAGGGGTGGGCTCCCCGAGACACAACAAGTGAGCCGGTCATGGAGGATAGGGTGCTTATGGCCACTAAAGGCTTTGGGAAAGGGGCTGCATGGCCCCTTCCCTCTTAATGTATGTAATGCCCTGGGGATGGGCTCCACAGGTGTTTTTGAGTCTCGGGGAGGGGGCCATATGGCCCTCTTCCCCTTATTAAATATATTGGACCCCAGGGATGGATCCTCAGAGCTGAAAATGGCTCGGGTGCATGCTCCTTTACCATTAAGTATACATACACAGCACCAGGGGATGGGATACCCGGGGACATTTATGGGCTGAGGAGGGTGGCCCTACTGATGCGCCCTCCCCATATATATTTTAAATAATGGCAGTCGCATTTTGTTTTGTTTTTTACCGTGATCCTGTGGGACTCCCACAGGATTGTGGCAACATTTGCCAATTTTGTTTTTTATTTTGGCTGTGGGAGGGTCCCTCTGGGTCCCCGCCATGGGGCCTACAGAGGCAAGGTATTCCTACCTTGCCACATTATAGCCTTTTTTTCATGACAGTGGACTAAGTCCCCCGAGTCCTGTAATGGCTACCAGCAAACTTTTTCTCATGTTACTGGCAGCCAATCAGAGCGCTCACTGCCGCTGGAGTCTGACTCCTGCGGGAACGAATTAGCCCCAGGAAAAAAAAACTCTCCCTGCGCCAATCAGAATGCTATATTTTTAAATTGGCGCTCCCGCAAACCTCTCACAAGCCTCTTGCAGACCCAATGGTCCAGATATACAAATACATCTAAACCTTAATTTTCAAAAAACTACTGAACGGATTTACACCAAATCACAAAAAGCACAATCTGTGGACCAAGTTCTAGCTACCAGCCAAACTTGGTATAATTCTGTTCAGCAGGTTTTGCTGTAGCCCTGCCTAAAGAAGTCTATTGAAAATGATTGGTGAAATTTTCTTTTTACCTTTTTATTCACAGCCCCCAATAAACAGATGTCCCCTAAGCTTTCCAGGAAGGAGCCAAAGATAAATTGCTGTTTTTAAAAAAAAGTTTCATGAAGATTCAAATGGCGCCAAAGTTGTTTGCAAACCTATTTCCTGCGGAAAAGCAATCCTAACCATAAACTATAACCATCCACTGGATAATTATATATATATATATATACACACCTGAGGGCAGCACAATGAAGTTGTTTGTGTGCACAATAAAGTTCATTGTGCTGTCCTCAGGTGTGCCGCTGTTTTCTTCGGGATCTGTTCAGAAGAACTGGTTTACTGGTTTTGTTTATATAGGACAGCTTTGCACCAGCACTTTATATAAAGGCAAATCCATGTGTCAAGGCAATGCCTTGATCTAATAGGGATGTACAGAAAGGTAGGGACTGACATAGTACATGACGAATCATTAATGTGTAAATGTTTAGGAAACAACTATCAATTGTTTACATCATTTCACAGTTGTCACATACTATCTCTATTTTGCACTGCAAATTTGAATAGAGACTTTTTATTTACGGTTTTTATTCGTAACTTGTTTTTTGCACTGCTCTGTTTTAAATATTTATGAATTAATGAATATTTAATTACTTATTTGCCTTTATCTATTGAAAAGCAGCTAATATGACTCTTTTGTGATGCAATTCTCGATATTTGAGCCCACTTGGGCCGAATTACCTTCTACTTGCATTTTGAATAGTGACCTCCAAATGATGGTTTTTATTCTTGAATTTTTATCATATTGCGGTTTTTAATTCAATTATTCTAAATATCTATGAATTAATGAATATTTAAGAATTGATGTGCTTTTACATATTTGTAAGTCCATGATCACGATTTTGCTGGTTGCAACTTGGCAGTTTCCTCTATGTCTATGACTCAGTACTGTGGATTGTCACATGTTAATGCACTTGCACTTTAAAATGTCGGGACACTCCTCATGCGCGTCATGGGAACAAGGCCTCCTGAAGGCCGAAACGCGTCATGGCGGTGGTGCTGGGCGTTTGAAAATAAAAAACCATGCACTAATACCTGGGTTCGCATTTGTCTGTTCCTGTTTACATGGATTTGCATGGCGAAGTATGCAGCATATATTATCTACTGGCGGTCGCCAGTAGATAGTTATAGTTAGGACCTATTTTCCATAGGAAATCCACAACATTCTATTTGAAATAACTTTGGCGCCGGTGGACGAATCTTCGCGAAATTTTCAAAACTTATGGCCCGCTCCTGTCCGCTCCTATCCTGAAGGTTTCGGGGTGATTCGGCAAGCGGGGGCCGAGAAAAAAGGGGTGTCCCAAAACATGTTTTCCCCATGCAATTTTCCATAGGAACCTTTCATCGCAGCTACAGCCCGAACTGCTGAACGGAATTACACCAAATTTGGCAAAAAGGTAGCCCTTGGTTCATAGTCGTGCCGTTTGCTTAAATGGTGTAAATCCGTTCAGTAGTTCCTGAGAAATTTGAAAAAGAAAACACATATATATCTGGGCGGAGCCTAACCACACATGTCATCGTGAGATCTGATTGGCTGTCAGCACTTCATACGGGAATTGCTAGCAGCCATCTTGGGACCAATATAAATGATAGTACCCCATCGAAATGCATTGTAGTGAATCGAAGATTTTGAGGGTTACCAAAAGGAGAACTATAAAGGGTGATAACAGACTTTAGTTACATTAGAATTCATTTGTTGATGGTACCATACTAATTTCAGGAATTGTGGCGTGTTCTAAGGTGATTTTACCCTGTGAAAAACCTTCTGCTGGGATATCATGAATCATGTTTGAGAGAAAACTATTTTCACGTGCTTGTCCCATACAGTTTTGGAAGGTGCTCCAGAAGCTAAAATGAGAGCATATTTTCTGTAAATTCACATTATCTTTCTCAGTCATGTGAGAATGAAGTCTGACATTCTCAGTAAAACATGTACATCCAACAAGGGCAGAGACTGTCAGTTGATTCCTTTGTGTTCTACTGCAGCTTCCCAGAGTGTTCTAAAGAACAACTAGAGTGCTAACAGCCTTACTTATGACAAAAGTATGGCACACCTGAAGCCATCTTGATTGGAATAAACTGGTAACACTTAAAACATTTAATTTAAAAAGGAACAAAATGATAGGGTTCATTTTGTCATAGACATTATGGTTAGTGCTGTAGAAAGAAAAATTAGGACATGTTTCAAGTGTGATCTCAAATATCTTCCTGTTATATTTCAACAGGAGCAGCCTGTCAGTTGATGCCTTTGTGTTCTACTGCAGCTTCCCAGAGGGTTCTAAAGAACAACTAGAGCGCTAACAGTCTTACTTATGACAAAATTATGGCACACCTGAAGCCATCTTGATTGGAATAAACTGGTAACTCTTAAAACATTTAATTTAAAAAGGAACAAAATGAGGGGTTCATTTTGTCATAGAAATTATGGTTAGTGCTGTAGAAAGAAAAATTAGGACATGTTTTAAGTGAGATCTCAAATATCTTCCTGTTATATTTCAACAGGAGCAGCCTGCCAGTTGATGCCTTTGTGTTCTACTGCAGCTTCCCAGAGTGTTCTAAAGAACAACTAGAGAGCTAACAGTCTTACTTATGACAAAAGTATGGCACACCTGAAGCCATCTTGATTGGAATAAACTGGTAACACTTACAACATTTAATTTAAAAGGAACAAAATGAGGGGGTTCATTTTGCCATAGAAATTATGGTTAGTGCTGTAGAAAGAAAAATTAGGACATGTTTTAAGTGAGATCTCAAATATCTTCCTGTTATATTTCAACAGGAGCAGCCTGTCAGTTGATGCCTTTGTGTTCTACTGCAGCTTCCCAGAGTGTTCTAAAGAACAACTAGAGAGCTAACAGTCTTACTTATGACAAAAGTATGGCACACCTGAAGCCATCTTGATTGGAATAAACTGGTAACACTTAAAACATTTAATTTAAAAAGGAACAAAATGAGGGGGTTCATTTTGCCATAGAAATTATGGTTAGTGCTGTAGAAAGAAAATTTAGGGCATGTTTTAAGTGAGATCTCAAATCCTCTTCTATTTCATTAGAAAATTCTGACTTGCAGACTGAAACAATCACTTTCAATACCAGCAGTAGACTTCCAGTTAACTCCCTGGTGAGCAGTAGCTTTACTACAGTGATCTAATGAACAACTAGAGTGCTAACATTCTGAATTTATGGCAAATGTGTGACACATCTGAATGCCTTCTTGATGGAATCAAAGTAAAAAACTGAAAGCATTTCCTACCGAGGAGACTGCAGTAAATGACGAAATTAGGAAACTTCATAACAAATAAGTCTCCCAAGATGGCCACCAGAGAAAAAAGAGCCCAAATGTAGCACAAATATCACCCAGATGTAGCCCACATATAGCCCAATGACAGAAGTGTGCAAAACACTTTTTATTTTTAGTTTTTCTGCAGTTTTATATAGTGCAAACTGGTCAGGTATTGGAGCGTTACATCTTACTTGGACCCCTTATTGCATATTTTGCACGAAGTACATGAGATTGATCTTGCGAAACATTGAACTTTACGATTCTGTTAACCTGAAGTTGCTCTGAACCGGGCTTTGTAACACCCGTTTTTACCTACTGGTTTTAATTAATTCTCACTGTATTGTATTAGGAAAGAGGATTTACTGTTTTTATGTACACTTTTATGATCTATGTTTCTAAATCAGATCAAATAAAGTTTAATGAATTCTATGGCAGGACGGAGGCGAGGATTATGCATATCTTTCCTCACTTTATTTGCATAGCAGTTCAAAGAAAACGTAACACAACAATCATTAAACAAAAGACTACACAACCCATGAACCATTAGGGGGTAGTCTCCAAGGCAACTATAGTCCAATCATATCACAGTCCATCGTATATAATATCGTGACGTCCCTTCCGCTTCCTCTTTCTTCACTGCTCGTCAGTTAAGTGCATTCCTTACATTCTTGGCTTAATCTGACGTTGTTGCTGTTTGTATAGCGGTTTCTTGTGCACGTTATTAGCATTATTGCCTTGGTATTGTTTCATATTCCCTGCGCAGCAGGCTCTTGCCCGAGCGCGTTCTCCCCCTCGCAGTTCCTCCCACTGTGTGCTCTGCACGCGGTGAGATCCTGTCAGGCGCGTCTGGTCCGAGCGAGGCAGCTCCGTCGAGCGCTCCCGCTGGTCTTTGAGCGCGTTTGTGAATCCGGTCACTCCTTTAGTGTCTGCTTGATTCCCGACCAACCCTCGCCTAATTTTGACACCGCTACGCAGTGATTTCCCCACACGGCCACGTTAGTGACCAGCGCCACCTGGTGGTGGTAATTGGTATTGTGCCTCAGTCTATTCTTATAACAGCTTCGGGGAAAGCCCAGCTGTTGAAGCACCGGCGAGGGGCTGTCTTAAGGATTTTAAGGGCATTTGTTCTGTGCTCACACCCTCTGCTATCATGTCTTCTCCAGAAGACCATTTTTACTCCTCCTACCAGGAAGTGGAGGAGGAATGGCCCCCCAACTTTTCCCTCCAGCAATGGACCAAGCCCTCCCTCTGGCTATTTCTAGGGCGCTGGCTCCTCTTAGGGATCAGGTTGATAAGCTGGCGAAAAGCATCCCTGGGGTGTTCAGTGACCCAGATCTGGTGGTGGCGGGTCCAAGTAGCTCCCAGATGGGGAATAAAAGGGCCGTTAAGCATAACGCGGGGCACGTGGAAGGATTTGATAAACTTACGGAGACCTTCCTCAAGAGTGCGCGAACGCTAAAACATGCACCCTGCTGGGCGGAGGAGGGGCCTGGAGAAAATTGCGACACTGTCACCACTATTGTAGACCCCGACGGTGAGTTTCCCTTAGAGGGAGAGGGTGTATCGGAGGACGATTTCTCCTCCGATGAGGATAAGGACTCGGGGCATCCCTGGCGTCCAGTGTCCCACTCCTCTCAGTCCCTGGTTGGGGACGGGGTCCACTCTGACATGTTCGAGCCTACCCAAATTTACCATCCTATGTCGGCAGAGTGGACACCTGACGCCAAAGTGGCAGAGTATGTGGTGGGGAAAATCCATCAACCCCTTGAAAGGGAGGTCAGGAATAGGATGAGGGAGAATGCCCCAGGCCCTCACTGAAGGGGAAGGTGGCACACACGCCTGAAATTGATGAGAAACTATGTACCTTTTTCTCCAAGTATATGAGGGATCCCAAGAAAGGAATTGATAGGTCTTGGACGTGGTAGGGCCCTTGACCCAAATTATTCAATTGACGGAGCGTTCCAAAGAGTCAGGATCCCCTTTGTCCACGGATATTGTGGCTGGTTGGGCGCACTACCCTAAACCCTAAAACACTACCCCTCCACTACCCAAACAACACTGCACTACCCTAAACCCTAAAACACTACCCACAGCATGACCCCTTCACTACACAAACACCACTGCACTGCCCTAAACCCTAAAACACTACCCCAGCACTACCCCCTACACTACCCAAACACCACTGCACTAACATAAACCCTAAAACACTACCCCAGCACAACCCCTATACTACACAAACACCACTGCACTACCCTAAACCCTAAAACACTACCCCAGCACGACTCCCTACACTACCCAAACACCACTGCACTACCCTAAACCCTAAATCTACCCCCAGCATGACCCCCTACACTACCCATACACCACTGCACTACCCTAAACCCTAAAACACTACCCCCAGCATGACCCCCTACACTACTGCACTACCCTAAACCCTAAAACACTACCCCCAGCACGACCCCCTATACTACCCAAACACCACTGCACTACCCTAAACCCTAAAACACTACCCCCAGCACAACCCCCTACACCACCCAAACACCACTGCTCTACCCTAAACCCTAGAAAAGAAACCCCCACCCCATGCCCAATCTCCCTTACCTCTCACTCCTCATGGTTCCTCTCTCCTCGTGGTTCCTGCTTCACGTCATGTCTGAGGGGCGGTGCACGTCGTTGTGAGGAAACGGAACAGCCTCTGTTTCCTTACAACGACATGGATCGTCTACATGTTTTTTAGAATGCATGGTCATTTACCATACATACCTTTACAACAAAATTTGTTGTAAAGGCATGCGTGCTAAATGACCATGCGTTCTAAAAATGCGTAGTAATGACTTCGTGATGTACAACGCATGCGTGGTAATGCATGCGTTGTAATGGTATCGCAAAGTAAAAAAGTTGTTTGTAACGGCTGTTTACCGATCGAAGCTGGCCCCTGTTCTTCAGTGAGACATTTATTTGATTAATTAGGAGGAAGGAATGTGTTTTTACCGAAAAGTGCATTTCCGGCTGTTGTATTGTGAAAGTGTCCGCGTGGCCTGGTTTCACTTCCGGTGAGAGAGTGGAAGAGTCTGTTTGGATCTAAAGGAGTTCTGTTGTTGGACGGGGCCGGCGCGATATGTCATCCAGAAAACATAGCTAATGGAAAGCATCCTCCCTGAAGTGTGGAGCAGTGCCATGAGAGGTCAACGAGTGTGCGTCCACCGCAGTATGACCGTACCGCGTGACCCATGTGCCGCCTCCAGGGTACGGGAGGCAGAAGCGGCATCGCAGGTCCTCTTGAAGACCGTTGTAGCACTAATTCTACATTTTGGTACTAGGGCATTTTAACCGTTGTTCCTGCCAGATACAAAGAGAAGATCCTGTGTTATTCAGTGCCCTCGTTACCTTTTTTGTGGGTTGTGGTGCTTGTCACTTCGCTGCCCCGCCGGTGCACACGACTGGGCACCCCACCTCGTGTGCCATCTGCAGGGCCTCTGCCCTCGGATCACTGGTTTCGGTTTCTGGAGTGGCAACATAAACAATTGCTCCCAAAGGACTAGCCTGAACACTTAGGTGAATATCCCCTGCACCAGCATTCCACGGAAATTCTTTCCTAGCTCTCCCACGTCAACGAGCACGGCTCCGCTCGCGACACCGTATGACGTCATCGGAGCCATAAGAGGACCTCGTCGGCGTGCTGACGTCAGTTCCACCCATTTTTCCGTGCCACCGAGGCAAACAGGGGACCGAGACATTTTCACATGTATACATAGTATAATAAATATATATATATTCACTGAAAAAACCATAGGTTTCAGGCACGTTATAGTTAGAAATTAGCATTTAAAAAACCTTAGAAATTCACTGAAAAAACCATAGGTTTCAGGTACGTTATAGTTAGAAATTAGCATTTAAAAAACCTTAGAAATTCACTGAAAAAACCATAGGTTTCAGGGGCGTTATAGTTAGTTGAGATGTCATCAGTGATGTCATGAGTGATGTCACTGACCATGTCATGAGTGATGTAATATGTGACGTCATCAGCAGTGCATTGCGGGCGCGCGAGTTATAGTTAGCTGAACTAACTATAACGGGGTAATTTCTATGGTTTTGTACGAGTGAAATGTCCAACTAACTATAACGCCCCTGAAACCTATGGTTTTTTCAGTGAATTTCTAAGGTTTTTTAAATGCTAATTTCTAACTATAACGTGCCTGAAACCTATGGTTTTTTCAGTGAATATATATATATTTATTATACTATGTATACATGTGAAAATGTCTCGGTCCCCTGTTTGCCTCGGTGGCACGGAAAAATGGGTGGAACTGACGTCAGCACGCCGGCGAGGTCCTCTTATGGCTACGATGACGTCATACGGTGTCGCGAGCAGAGCCGTGCTCGTTGGCGTGGGAGAGCTAGGAAAGAATTTCCGTGGAATGCTGGTGCAGGGGCTATTCACCTAAGTGTTCAGGCTAGTCCTCTGGGAGCAACTGTTTATGTTGCCTCTCCAGAAACCGAAACCAGTGATCCGAGGGCAGAGGCCCTGCAGATGGCACACGAGTGGGTGCCCAGTCGTGTGCACCGGCGGGCAGCGAAGTGACAAGCACCACAACCCACAAAAAGGTAATGAGGGCACTGAATAACACAGGATCTTCTCTTTGTATCTGGCAGGAACAACGAGTTAAAATGCCCTAGTACCAAAATGTAGAATTAGTGCTACAACGATCTTCAAGAGGACCTGCGATGCGCTTCTGCCTCCCGTACCCTGGAGGCGGCACATGGGTCACGCGGTACTGGTCATACTGCGGTGGGACGCACACTCGTTGACCTCTCATGGCACTGCTCCACACTTCAGGGAGGACGCTCCATTAGCTATGTTTTCTGATGACATGTCGCGCCGGCCCCGTCCAACAACAGAACTCATTTAGATCCAAATAGACTCTTCCACTCTCTCACCGGAAGTGAGACCAGGCCACGCGGACACTTTCACAATGCAACAGCCGGGAATGCACTTTTCGGTAAAAACCATATTCCTTCCTCTGATTAATCAAATAAACGTCTCACTGAAGAACAGGGGCCAGCTTCGATCGATAAACAGCCATTACAACGACTTTTTACTTTGCGATACCATTACAACGCATGCATTACACACGCATGCGTTGTACATCACGAATTCATTACTACGCATTTTTAGAACGCATGGTCATTTACCACGCATGCCTTTACAACGAATTTTGTTGTAAAGGTATGTATGGTAAATGACCATGCATTCTAAAAACATGTAGACGATCCATGTCATTGTAAGGAAACAGAGGCTGTCCGTTTCCTCACAGCTACGTGCACCGCCCTCAGAGATGACGTGAAGCAGGAACCATGAGGAGAGAGAACCATGAGGAGTGAGAGATGGGATTGGGCATGGAGTGGAGGTTTCTTTTCTAGGGTTTAGGGTAGTGCAGTGGTGTTTGGGTGGTGTGAGGGTCATGCTGGGGGTAGTGTTTTAGGGTTTAGGGTGAGTGCAGTGGTGTTTGGGTAGTGTAGGAGTCATACTGGGGTAGTGTTTTAGGGTTTAGAGGTAGTTAGTAGTGTAGGGGGTAGATAGCTGGGGGTAGTGTTTTAGGAGTTTAGGTAGTGCAGTGGTGTATGGGTAGTGTAGGGGGTCATGCTGGGATAGTGTTTTAGGGTTTAGGGTAGTGCAGTGGTGTTTGAGTAGTGTAGGGAGTCATGCTGGTGGTAGTGTTTTAGGGTTTAGAGTAGTGCAGTGGTGTTTGTGTAGTGTGAGAGGTCATGCTGGGGGTAGTGTTTTATGGTTTAGGGTAGTGCAGTGGTGTTTGGGTAGTGTAGGAGTCATGCTGGAGGTAGATTTAGGAGTTTAGGGTGGTGCAGTGGTGTTTGGGTAGTGTAGGGAGTCGTGCTGGGAGTAGTGTTTTTAGGGTTTAGAGGTAGTGCAGTGGTGTTTGTGTAGTATAAGGGGTTGTGCTGGGGGTAGTGTTTTAGGGTTTATGTTAGTGCAGTGGTGTTTGGGTAGTGTAGGGGGTAGTGCTGGGGTAGTGTTTTAGGGTTTAGGGCAGTGCAGTTATGTTTGGGTAGTGTAGGGTGTCGTGCTGGGGGTAGTGTTTTAGGGTTTAGGGTAGTGCAATCGTGTTTGTGTGTAGTGTAGGGGTCGTGTTTTAGGGTATAGGGTAGTGCAGTGGTGTTTGGGTAGTGTAGGGGGTCATGCTGGGGTTAGTGTTTTAGGGTTTAGGGTAGTGCAGTGGTGTTTGGGTAGTGTAGGGGGTCATACTGGGGGTAGTGTTTTAGGGTTTAGGGTAGTTTAGTAGTGTAGGGGGTCGTGCTGGGGGTAGTGTTTTAGGGTTTAGGGTAGTGCAGTGGTGTATGGGTAGTGTAGGGGGTCATGCTGGGGTAGTGTTTTAGGGTTTAGGGTAGTGCAGTGGTGTTTGAGTAGTGTAGGGGTCATGCTGGTGGTAGTGTTTTAGGGTTTAGGGTAGTGCAGTGGTGTTTGTGTAGTGTGGGGGTCATGCTGGGGGTAGTGTTTTATGGTTTAGGGTAGTGCAGTGGTGTTTGGGTAGTGTAGGGGGTCGTGCTGGAGGTAGATTTAGGGTTTAGGGTAGTGCAGTGGTGTTTGGGTAGTGTAGGGAGTCGTGCTGGGGGTAGTGTTTTAGGGTTTAGGGTAGTGCAGTGGTGTTTGTGTAGTGTAAGGGGTTGTGCTGGGGGTAGTGTTTTAGGGTTTATGTTAGTGCAGTGGTGTTTGGGTAGTGTAGGGGGTAGTTCTGGGGTAGTGTTTTAGGGTTTAGGGCAGTGCAGTTATGTTTGGGTAGTGTAGGGTGTCGTGCTGGGGGTAGTGTTTTAGGGTTTAGGGTAGTGCAGTCGTGTTTGTGTAGTGTAGGGGTCGTGTTTTAGGGTATAGGGTAGTGCAGTGGTGTTTGGGTAGTGTAGGGGTCATGCTGGGGTTAGTGTTTTAGGGTTTAGGGTAGTGCAGTGGTGTTTGGGTAGTGTAGGGGGTCATGCTGGGGTTAGTGTTTTAGGGTTTAGGGTAGTGCAGGGGTGTTTGGGTAGTGTAGGGAGTCGTGCTGGTGGTAATGTTTTAGGGTTTAGGGTAGTGCAGTTATGTTTGGGTAGTGTAGGGTGTCGTGCTGGGGGTAGTGTTTTAGGGTTTAGGGTAGTGCAGTGGTGTTTGGGTAGTGGAGGGGGTAGTGTTTTAGGGTTTATGGTAGTGCGCCCAACCAGCCACAATATCCGTGGACAAAGGGGATCCTGGCTCTTTGGAACGCTCCGTCAATTGAATAATTTGGGTCAAGGGCCCGACCACGTCCAAGACCTATCAATTCCTTTCTTGAAATCCCTCATATACTTGGAGAAAAAGGTACATAGTTTCTCATCAATTTCAGGCGTGTGTGCCACCTTCCCCTTCAGTGAGGGCCTGGGGCATTCTCCCCTCATCCTATTCCTGACCTCCCTTTCAAGGGGTTGATGGATTTTCCCCACCACATACTCTGCCACTTTGGCGTCAGGTGTCCACTCTGCCGACCAAGGATGGTAAATTTGGGTAGGCTCGAACATGTCCGAGTGGACCCCGTCCCCAACCGGGGACTGAGAGGAGTGGGACTCTGGACGCCAGGGACGCCCGAGTCCTTATCCTCATCGGAGGAGAAATCGTACTCCGATACACCCTCTCCCTCTAAGGAAACCACGCCGTCGGGGTCTACAATAGTGGTGACAGTTTCGCAATTTTCTCTGGGCCCCTCCTCCTCCCGGCAGGAGTGCATGTTTAGCGATTCGCGCACTCTTGAGGAAGGTCTCTGTAAGTTTATCAAATCCTTCCAAGTGCCCGCGTTGTGCTTAACGGCCCTTTTATTCCCCATCTGGGAGCTACTTGGACCCGCCACCACCAGATCTGGGTCACTGAACACCCCAGGGATGCTTTTCGCCAGCTTATCAACCTGATCCCTAAGAGGAGCCAGCGCCCTAGAAATAGCCAGAGAGAGGGCTTGGTCCACTGCTGGAGGGAGAAGTTGGGGAGCAATTCCTCCTCCACTTCCTGGTAGGAGGAGTAAAAATGGTCTTCTGGAGAAGACATGATAGCAGAGGGTGTGAGCACAGAACAAATGCCCTTAAAATCCTTAAGACAGCCCCTCGCCGGTGCTCCAACAGCTGGGCTTTCCCCGAAGCTGTTATAAGAATAGACTGAGGCGCAATACCAATTACCACCACCAGGTGGCGCTGGTCACTAACGTGGCCGTGTGGGGAAATCACCGCGTAGCGGTGTCAAAATTAGGCGAGGTTGGTCGGGAATCAGCGGACACTAAAGGAGTGACCGGATTCCCAAACGCGCGTAAAGACCAGCGGGAGCGCTCGACGGAGCTGCCTCGCTCGGACCAGACGCGCCTGACAGGATCTCACCGCGCACAGAGCACACAGCGGGAGAAACTGCGAGGGGAGAACGCGCTCGGGCAAGAGCCTGCTGCGCAGGAATATGAAACAATACCAAGGCAATAATGCTAATAACGTGCACAGAAACCGCTATACAAACAGCAACAACGTCAGATTAAGCCAAGAATGTAAGGAATGCACTTAACTGACAAGCAGTGAAGAAAGAGGAAGCGGAAGGGACGTCCCGATATTATATACGATGGACTGTGATATGATTGGACTATAGTTGCCTTGGAGACTACCCCCTAATGGTTCATGGGTTGTGTAGTCTTTTGTTTAATGATTGTTGTGTTGCGTTTTCTTTGAACTGCTATGCAAATAAAGTGATGAAAGATATGCATAATCCTCGCCTCCGTCCTGCCATAGAATTCATTAAACTTTATTTGATCTGATTTAGAAACATGGATCATAAAAGTGTACATAAAAACAGTAAATCCTCTTTCCTAATACAATACAGTGAGAATTAATTAAAACCAGTAGGTAAAAACAGGTGTTACAAAGCCCGGTTCAGAGCAACTTCAGGTTAACAGAATCGTAAAGTTCAATGTGTCGCAAGATCAATCTCATGTACTTCGTGCAAAATACGCAATAAGGGGTCCAAGTAAGATGTAATGCTCCAATACCTGACCAGTTTGCACTATATAAAACTGCAGAAAAACTAAAAATAAAAAGTGTTTTGCACACTTCTGTCATTGGGCTATATGTGGGCTACATCTGGGTGAAATTTGTGCTACATTTGGGCTCTTTTTTCTCTGGTGGCCATCTTGGGAGACTTATTTGTTATGAAGTTTCCTAATTTCAGTCATTTACTGCAGTCTCCTCAGTAGGAACTGCTTTCAGTTTTTACTTTGATTCCATCAAGAAGGCATTCAGATGTGTCACACATTTGCCATAAATTCAGAATGTTAGCACTCTAGTTGTTCATTACATCACTGTAGTAAAGCTACTGCTCACCAGGAGTTAACTGGAAGTCTACTGCTGGTATTGAAAGTGATTGTTTCAGTCTGCATGTCAGAATTTTCTAATGAAATAGAAGAGGATTTGAGATCTCACTTAAAACATGTCCTAATTTTTCTTTCTACAGCACTAACCATAATTTCTATGACAAAATGAACCCCTAATTTTGTTCCTTTTTTAAATTAAATGTTTTAAGAGTTACCAGTTTATTCCAATCAAGATGGCTTCAGGTGTGCCATAATTTTGTAATAAGTAAGACTGTTAGCGCTCTAGTTGTTCTTTAGAACACTCTGGGAAGCTGCAGTAGAACACAAAGGCATCAACTGACAGGCTGCTCCTGTTGAAATATAACAGGAAGATATTTGAGATCACACTTGAAACATGTCCTAATTTTTCTTTCTACAGCACTAACCATAATTTCTATGACAAAATGAACCCCATCATTTTGTTCCTTTTTAAATTAAATGTTTTAAGTGTTACCAGTTTATTCCAATTAAGATGGCTTCAGGTGTGCCATACTTTTGTCATAAGTAAGGCTGTTAGCACTCTAGTTGTTCTTTAGAACACTCTGGGAAGCTGCAGTAGAACACAAAGGAATCAACTGACAGTCTCTGCCCTTGTTGGATGTACATGTTTTACTGAGAATGTCAGACTTCATTCTCACATGACTGAGAAAGATAATGTGAATTTACAGAAAATATGCTCTCATTTTAGCTTCTGGAGCACCTTCCAAAACTGTATGGGAAAAGCATGTGAAAATAGTTTTCTCACAAACATGATTCATGATATCCCAGCAGAAGGTTTTTCACAGGGTAAAATCACCTTAGAACACACCACAATTGCTGAAATTAGTATGGTACCATCAACAAATGAATTCTAATGTAACTAAAGTCTGTTATCACCCTTTATAGTTCTCCTTTTGGTAACCCTCAAAATCTTCAATTCACTACACTGCATTTCAATGGGGTACTATCATTTATATTGGTCCCAAGATGGCTGCCAGCAATTCCAGGATGAAGTGCTGACAGCCAATCAGATCTCACGATGACATGTGTGGTTAGGCTCCACCCAGATATATATGCGTTTTCTTTTTCAAATTTCTCAGGAACTACTGAACGGATTTACACCATTTAACCAAAAGGCACGACTCTGAACCAAGGGCTACCTTTTTGCCAAATTTGATGTAATTCCGTTCAGCAGTTCGGGCTGTAGCTGCGATGAAAGGTTCCTATGGAAAATTGCATGGGGAAAACACGTTTTGGGAGCCCCCTTTTTTCTCGGCCCCCACTTGACGAATCACCCCGAGACTTTCAGGATAGGAGTGGGCCGGAGCGCCCCACGAGTTTTGAAAATTTCGCGAAGATTCGTCAACCGGCGCCAAACTTATTTCAAATAGAATGTTGCGGATTTCCGATGGAAAATAGGTCCTAACTATAACTATCTACTGGCG